>CM062292.1:258424223-258971723 GCA_031216915.1 Pictodentalium vernedei | reverse complement strand
AACAATTTTACTCCAGTCAAGCACACAAGCCACACTCAAGCAGGGTTAGTTTTATAGCAGACATGTGCCCCATCAACATGCGGTATGGCTACGCACACCGCATCACCTCCCCCCCCCCCTAGAATATGGTGAAATTAAGTGCTAGGCTGTCTTGTCCACATGACACAGACAGCATGGTTGTCACAAGTGGGATTCCATTTGAGATCCTCTCTGTTTGTAACTGGCATCTCTACCAACTGAGTCTCTGAAGCCACAATTGTGAGGCAAACCAGTTCACTAAATTTAATCATACATGTACATGTAAATGTGCAATAATTATACGTTGGTAAAATACTCCACATAATTTATCCCTAAACCAGGCTGTCTAATTCCAGGGAATTAACCATAACGAGGAGCGGCTAATTCAGGTAGGACAGCCTTCTTGAAAAATGCTTCTAATTTTGGTACCATATTGTTATACCAGAAATTTTGGTCTCTGTAGATGCGTTCTACATGCAACTGGTGAGGATCAACCCTTCGAACAACAAAATCTAGCCAGGCAAATTGCATTATATTTAGCTGACCCTGGATCATCTAATAAAAGGAGTGATTGGTTTTGAGTTTTAGCTGAGCTTCATCAAATTTGAGGCAGAATGACTTGTTTTTTGATGCCGCTTCTTCAAACAATGTTGTCTTATTCATGAGAACATGTTTTATCGCAAGAAGTCCACACCCAGAAACATCACATTCAACTTTTCCATCCGTACTGATTGCTAAAAAAGGATACTCTCGGGAAATAAACAAGCCCATCTGGTGTACTTCAACATTTTCTCCAGTGGTTTTTATATTCAACCAAAGCAAATTTTTCAAGTCGAAGCCCTCTTCGTGTCAATCTTGTGCCAGAAAATGAAGACTATAATAATCACTGTATCAAACATTTTACAGGGAGACTGGGTTTTCTCTTAACCACAGCTGCAAAGTTTGATGCCGTCAGTTTCTTCCGCCTTTCCTCAGCCCACATGCAACTCACTGATTGTGACTTGGTATTCTGTTCTATGTTGGTCATCATCAGTTCACTTATTTGGACATGGCTGTTGTAAAATTCATCCATTTTAATCTGCAATTCCTCAATTGAAAGATTAGGCTCAACATCCATAGCCTCGTCACCATAATCAAGCTTTGCCTGCTTACTCTGACTTTGCTGTAAGGAACTGAATTTTCTTTTCATTCTTAGATGCTTTGCAGCAGTTTTTGTCTGTGACTCATGGCTCTGCAGATTACACACTTTCCTCAAATTATATTTCTGATGAAAAACACTTCCGGCTCCCGTTCCAGTGACTTTTTTCCAGATGAATGGAGATCAATCAGCTCCGAATTTTTTCCTCAGTGCAGCTCCATAACACCGAAAATTCCAGGAACCACGATTACACCGATTGAAAACTTCTTCACCGTCGAATTTCAATCTAATAAACATCCAATTCTCCGCTAAATTTGTAGTTGCATTTGACAACAGGCGGTCTGCTTTAAGAGCAATTGAATTTATTAAGACATACAAATCCTCATACATATCATCTGGAATAGGTTTTGCAAACTTATTTTGCTGAGAAGCAGCAGCATTTATATTTTGTGTAGACATTCCCTCAGACCAGTGAGCAACTGCAGTGTCAAAGACTGAGTTCACAGCATCCGTAACATTTGCATCCTCATGCACTGATGGTGTGATATCAGTATTTGAGTCTTCAAGTTCCCGAGAAGCATCACAGACAGTATTTTTCACTTTACAAAAAGAAGAACAATTACTGTGATCATCAAATGTGTGTTTGATGGCATTCCTAATGTCACATGCTAATTTCTCTGCAGTAGTCTTTTTATTTTCTTCATTCAGAAAAGAAGATGCGTGATGTTTTATAATTCCTCTGACTGTACCCACGAGGCGAACACGAGTCTTTTTAGTTAATTTATTTTTCCTTTTATAATCAGGATTATCAGTGGCTAGCTTTTCTAATTTGGTTCGCAAACATTTACAAATGTGATTTGCACACTCTATTTTTTCCACATCTTTTCCCCAAATAGGTACAACTTCCTGAATCTTAGCAAAACTGAGCTGTCTCCATCTCCTATCAGCCGCATGTACCGAACACCATTTCAGCCTCAAGAAAACCATTCAGAATTATCTCTGCCTCCATAGATTGACTTGAAGCATCCCAGGTTTTAAAACATATATGATCAGGGCTTTCTTGGCCTTTATGCAAGGCTATTGCACAAATTGAACAATATTTATTCTTCACACCTACATAAAGTAATTGACCCGTTACAACACCCGCGATAATTGCCACTCCACCCATTGCATTATATGTGTTTTTATGAGATCGTTTAGACCATCCGCCGCAACAAACCACTGTTATTGAAGGAACACCCTGATGAAAATCATTCCTTTGTGTTGCTAGTTTTCGCTCAAGTGCCCCTGCAGCCAGAAGGTCCTCATGGAGAGTACTCTCCCAGATTTTGCCAATTTCGTTCTCAATTTTTGAAAAAATCTTCTTTGATAAGCCGGGCAAACCAAGGGCCGCACACTGCTGAGTCAGTGAAGCACACCCACCCCCCGATGCCATTGTACCCCAAACAGCTCGCATATTAACATCAAAACGCTTTTTACAGTCAGTTGTTTCATTTTGAAACTTGTTTTAAGTTTAAAAAGTGTTTTACAACCCAAACACTGCCCCTGAAGTGTTGCTGCTAAACCATTATGTTTATAATCCTGCAACAATTGGAATGAATCAACACCACTACAGATTTTTTCATGTGAAAGAGAGCAGTCAAGTATATGTGAAGATATCTCATTTATATGGCTATTTAGCTTATTTACATGAATAAGTATATACCCACTTATTCTGGGTTGACGAACTTTTTTTCAGAATTTTTTTTATTTTGCCATCTGCATTAATATTTTTAGTATTTATTCGTAATCACAGTATCTAAATCCTTTTAAAGAATAAATGTCAACTTATCACTCGATAATGAAATAACTCGGTACTTTATACTCGATGAGAATGCAATATCTTCTGTAGAAGTTTTTTTTCGAAAACTTGTACTTGAAACTGTGCCTGTCATGGCGCATGCCAAACCTGCGGCTACGTCGTTTCTTAGAAGGGTGTTTTTTGCCCACTTTTAAATGAAATGAAAAAAGGTACAGATGTCACCAATCTTGGAAATATCCTCACATACACAAAAAATAATTATTATATTTCATGATAACTGAAGAAAAAATGGAGATGAAGGCTATCCTAGCTGGATTTACTGAAAGTAATGTCCTGATGCACATAAAAATTTCAAGAACCATGTGTGTGGGGGCCCATTGATCCGCCGTATTTATACCCATCGGACTGATGATCACCAAGAATTTGAAAGGGAATATTTTTTTTTCGGTTTTGAACACAACTGCAACTACATTACTGATAATTTCGAAAGTACGTGGCCCAAAAAATGGATTTAAACGAATTTTTATATTCTAATGCTTGTCAAAACACAAGCCGAGTTTGTCAACAACACACCTCAGAACGATGACAATCTTGGATGGCAACACTTTCTGTCAAATGGATCGCGCAAACGTAACGTTTACACGTGAAATATATGCCTTTCGTCAATATATGTTCATTGAAATTTGTTGCGATCTCTTTTCTCACCAAAAATCAGGAGTACTTTTCAATTTCTTCTTTCGTATTTGACAGACGATTTTTAAACCGGTGTGACAGGAATAATAGTCCGTAGGAAAATTAGTCTCTCTGGACTATTATTCCGCGGAATTATAGTCCTAGGTCTAACATTCCTAGGAATAGTAGTCCGCCGGACTACTATTCCTATGAATGTTATACCTAGGACTATAATTCCGCGGAATAATAGTCCAGAGGGACTAACGTCCCTACGGACTATCATTCCTGTCACACCGGAACAAAATCACAAGCGCGTATTTTTACTATATCAGAAAATAGTTTTACAATTATTAGTCTGTTTTTGAAAATTCACCCTGGTACTGCCTTAAAAGATGAAAAAACACATATTATTCCATCTTACATTCATTAAATCTTGAATCCATATACATCTTTACGACATCAAATTGCATATTATTGGCGCAATTTTTGTCCGCAAAAAAACACTTTCCGGTTTCAAAACAAAATCAGTTTGATTTTGTCTGGTAAAGACGAATAAACACATCGAAAAATATAAGACTACAGAAGACACTTTGTCTCACAAATGCTTGAGACGGTACTTCGTGTGTGTATTGTGAAATTTTGAACGATCGACCGCGATAATGATCGTTTCACCCAAATTTGTTATAAGTTGCCTAATTTCGTGTTTCTGTCAGGTAATCCTGAGCAGGATGCCCATCCACGTGATTACGATAACGGCAGGCATTTTCCCCAAAGTGTTACTAACTTTTCGTTCCTATTTGAACAACAATTTCATACCCAGAAGACGTGAATGTGGTATTCGCTACATTTGTTTGTCTGCTGGTTTTTCATATCCGATAAGCAAATCATGTCCAAAAGTTACTTTTGCATGGGGGTCAATTTTTTTTCTTTCTTCCCAGTTGTTTCCCCTCTTTGTATAAAATTGTATATAACCTTTTTTCAACAAAACTATACTCTTAATTTTGGCGTTCCATTGTTGTTTCCTGGCTAAAACTTCTGGGTACCACATACCTTAACTTTCCTATTCGCAATTATATTCAGTATCAAATCGATCTACACCAATCTACGGCAACGCAGAAGCGTCATGTGTTGTTGTGATAGTAATCTGTCTAAACAGATTAATGATCCGTTTAAACAGATTAGTAATCCGTTTAAACAGATTAGTAATCCGTTTAAACAGATTACTCAATTTGTTTAAACATATTAGTAATCCGTTTAAACAGATTAGTAATCCGTTTAAACAGATTAGTCTTCCGTTTAAACAGTTTACTTAATCCGTTAAAACAGATTAGTAATCCGTCTAAACAGATTAGCAATCCGTTTAAACAGACTAGTAATCCGTTTAAACAGATTAGTTATCCGTTTAAACAGATTACTTAACCCGTTCAAACAGAGCAATTTCACGGAATTGATTGGTTGATTGTCATGTGATCTGTTATGGCGATATAACAGGGAATCACTGCTGATCAATTCCCCCAGATGTGGACATTGCGGTTATGAGTTGAGGCCTCATGGCCACAAGGGCGTGCGCTGAGACCTCAATGAGGCCTCTCTGAAGGGTATCCTATACTCGGTCGCACTTACCCTTCTTCCAGAACCTTTCCCGACCCTAAACTGCCCCACTCTAATGGTTGGTGATCAGTGATCCTAAATTTCGGGGCACCCAGTGATTACTTGGTGAGCATTATAACTCAGACAAATCGAAGAGTCGTTCAGGGAATCACTCGCCGGTGTCACTCCTCGATTACTCACCAGCTCGATGGCATCATGTCTTCGAAGAGTCCCTTCTCGAGCAGCTCCCTGTTTACGCATTTGTAAGAGTCGTTCGAGGAGTCTCACCCAGGGGATTGCTCTACAACCTTTAATGATAACTAAGCGATCACAGAGTGTCCCACAATCACGGATGACCAATCGCCAGGACTGTGAGTGGAGACCTCATTGAGTCCTTTTTGATCGGTATTTATACTCTATGATATTCTGCGATGCCCGCAATTCCATATTTTACCCCAGGACCCTTCTCAAAAGGCCTGAGCAAGGAACATGACTCTTCGAACGACTCTTCTACCCAGGGTTATAATATCACTAAGCGATCACCGGGTGTCCTGCGATCATGGATCACTGATCACCGATCACCAAGTACCTAACGACCAGTGATTCTCCATGACCCCCACTGATCATCAGCGGCTGACCTATTGCGAAGGCAAAAGCTTCTAGAAGAAAAAGACTGACCCTGTTGCTCTTGATCAGGATGCTGGCGATGGGTTAATGGGTCCCTAGCGCAAATAGGGAATACAAAGGCTTCTGGGATAAGATCGGCGGGTCACTGATTGGGTGAGGAAGTTGGGTATAGTGGGAAAGATTAGGCCAGAGAGGTTCTGCAGGACGGGTAGTGTCGACTATGTGGCTCTTAGAATGGATGGTGGGAGAGGGAAATCAAGGGCATCTGAGATAGGGTTGCCACCATAAAAGGACCCCATAAGTGTATAAGAGGCCCATCAGAACGGAAAGGCCTGAAATCGCCCTGTCACTAGCGCAGATAGGGGACGCTTCCGGGATAAGGTCACCGGGCCACTGATGGATTGAAGGGCTGGCTGGAGTTGGGAGAAATGGGTCTGTGAAAGGCTTCTGGAAGAAGAGGAAAGGCGACAGTGTCACTCTTGTTCGGGCTGCTGAGGCAGGGTCCTGGGGTCAAATACTGGAGGTTCGGACATCGGGTCTACCTTAAAATGGAGGGTGAGAGAGAGAACACAGGGACTTCTAAGCAGAGCAGTATATCATATGACTATAAAGGCACATCAAAAATAGGCCTCAATGAGGACACCACTCACAACCCTGACGTTTGGACATCACTGATCCGTGATTGTGGGACACCCTATGATTAGTAATCCGTTTAAACAGCTTAGTAATCAGTTTTGACGGATTAGAAATCCGTTTAAACAGATTATCTACACGGATTTGATTGGTTGATTGTCACGTGGTATATTATGACGATATAGTATGTGACGTTGTGAGGTGTCGCCACACAGTCCACATGGCTTTGAGGACTATGGGAGATGAGATGAGTTCTCAGCACAAAGTCCTCATGTCGTCATAAGAAAACTGATCACTAATAATTGAATTAGGCGATCACTTCACTTCTGATCAATTCCCCAGATGTGGACATTGAGGCTATGAGCTGAGGTATAGCCACGAGGGCTGTGAGTTGAGACCTCATTGAGGCTTCTCGTGTTGGGCGTTCTATAATCAGTCGCCCCCCCCCCCCCCCCTAAAATTCCCCCACTCTACCCAATGATCGGTGATCAGTGAGCTGTAATTGCCGGACACCCAGTGATTACTTGGTGAGCATTATAACTCAGATGAATCGAAGAGTAGTTCAGGGAGTCACTCGCTGGGGTCACTCCTAGATTAATCATCAGCTCGATGGCATCGAGTCGAGTCGTTCAGAGTTCCTTCTCGAGCAGCTTCCAGCTGACTCCCCGGGAAATTGTTCTGCAACATTTAATAACTGAGCGGTCAGAAGGTGTCCTACAATGACCACATCAGTGATGACTAATCGCCATGGCTGTGAGGGGAGACCTCATTGAGGCTTCTTTTTTTTGGCCTTTATTCTCATATGAGGCTCTGCGATGCCGGAAACCCCATCTTAGAAGCCCTTGCGTTCCTTCGTCCACTCTCCATTCCAAAGGGGACCCGATGTCCGAGCCTCCAGTATTTGGCCCGAGGAACCTGCATCAGCAGCCCGATCAAGAGCGACACAGTCGCCCTTTCTCTTCTTTCAACAGCCCTTCACAGCCCTATTCTTCTCAACTCCAGCCAGCCCCTTCACTCCATCAGTGATCCGTCAACCTTACCCCGATAGCCTTAGGCTCCCCTACATGCGATAGTGACCAGACGGTTTTAGGCCTCTCCTTGGGATGAGACTCTTATACACATATGATGTCCTTTGATGGCGACGACCCTATCTCAGAAGCCCTTGCTTTCCCTCTCCCACCATCCATTCTAAATGTGCCCGGATGGCCTAACCTCCCTGATTTGACCCTGAGACCTTCCCCAACGGCCTTATTAAGAGCCACATCGTCGCCACTACCCTTCTTCTAGAACTTCTCTACGGCACCAAGCGTTCCCACTCTACCCTACTTCCTCACTCAATCAGTGAGCTGACGATCTTATCCCAGAAGCCTTAGCATCCCCTACTGGCCCTAGTGACCCGCCAACCCTTCACCAGCGTGCTCATCAAGAGCGAAAAAAGCAACCTTTTTCTAGAAACTCTCTTGCCTGTCCAAGCTCGAAGATTCGCTCGATGGGTCAGCCACTGATAATCAGTGGGGTTTATTGAGAATCGCTGATCGTTAGGCACTTGGTGATCGGTGATCAGTGATCCGTGATCGCAGAACACCCGGCGATAATTTAGTGATATTATAATCCAGACGAGCAAAAGAGTCTTTAGAAGAGACACTCTGGGGTCAAATATGGAGTTACAGGCATCGCAGAACCTCATATGAGTATAAAGACCGATCAAAAGAGGCCCCAATGAAGTCTCCACTCACAGCCATGGCAGCAAGGGATACCGGGGGATTCTGGCTCATTTACCCACTTTGAGCCAGAAATTCCGGTTAGGCCAGAAAACTGGGTAATTTTCTAAAAATAACTTGGGTTTGTCCTAGAAAGAATCGCCCACCTCGCGAAAACATGGGCATTTTCGAGAGACGATCTATTCCTTTCCTGGAAATCCCCGGATCTTTCTCGGAAACGACGATTTACTGGCTCGGGAATTATAAAAAATTCCGGGGGGAAAATGCCCACTTTTTTTCGAATTTAACACTGATTTCCCATAGGGGGTGAATTTTTTGTCGCGGAAAACGGACGCGGAAAGTGCTAGTTGAGGTTTCGATCCGGAACGGGGTTTTCGTGGGAAACGCGCTACGTTTGGGTCGAGTGAATTTTTCTAGTGAGCCAAAATAGAGACTGCGGAGTTTCGTTGTTGTTCGAGTGTTATGACCCGATGGAAGCGATCCGATCGGGAGGATGATTATCGGAGGATGCGCGCGCGTTCGCGCGTTCGTGCTTGCGTGCATGCGTCCGATTTTGTTTGTGTATGTGTGTATATATATTATAAGTTAAAAGATGAATAATAATAATAACAAAAATTGTTTAAAAAATAAAAAAAAAATATATATATATAAAACAACATTCAAAAAATAAATAAGAATACAAAAAATATAACTGTTTTTCATCCATTTGTAACCGGGCGGTACAGGGCTGACTGAATTACCACAAGTGGGCTTCCACTTCTAAGCCCTCTTACCACTGGTTAACCCACCCAGGTTCAGGTGTTCTTGAACTGTGTTTGCAAAATAAATCATTGGATTATAAATAAAATTAAAAAAAGAAATAAGTAGAATGTACTGGTTTCATTCTTGTTTAAATACAAAAAAAAAAAAATAGTATTTCAGTGGCAGCACACATGAGCACTGAAGGTTGAAAAGTGACGAAGTTGAACTGAGTGAACCAGATGGGTAAAAATGGAACATACTAGACAACCCTTACATAAATGTTTCAAGTTATTATTAACCATCTCCCTTAAATAGCAAATTTATAATCAGACATACTTGAAAGCAATCTAATTTTAAAATTAGAACCTACATACCGATATACGGACGGACGGACGGACGGACGGACGGACGGACGAACGAACGAATAAACGAATGAACGAACGAACGAATGAACGGACAAACGGACAGTCAGATATCAAGAACATTAAGACTGATGCTTGAACGGACGGTAAGACTTGCGAACAACAAAATCGCAAATGAAAAATGCTACATTTTTTATTCACCTAAACTTTTATAAGGGACGTTTTATATTGCCAATAAATTCATCATCCACTCAAAACAAAGGCAGAAATATGGACAAAGGTTGGGCCTAATTTAGAGATTTTATTCTCATCAGGAAAGCACACCAACCACCCGAATGGGGCGACTTTGGCAGTTCTCCAAGAGAGAGAAAGAGCAGTCGAGCGAACCTGTAGGTTCTTAGACCACAACCTAAGTGATTTAAAACGATCGCGGCAGCTCTTTTAATATAAAGTCCAACCAATGAGATGGCTAATAAAGATTACAGAACCGCACAACAGAACACTTCATACAAACCAGGCTCCCATTGGCCCTGTAAAAACAACAGGCCAATCGAAATCCAGATTGCAGAAAGCACTCGGTTGAACTATTAAAATGGTGGAGAGTTTGATTACAAATGAATCGACGAAGCTAACTTTCTATGCAATGATGAAATCTGCGGCAAATAAACAAACCATTCACTCCTAAAATATACTGCAGACTGAAGAGAAATACAAGTTTATATATCCAAAAAGGATTTAATATAACCCACCGAGTGAATTGTTTGACTGAATGCCGAAAACATAGGTCCACCCAAATCAGCTCCGTCACACATTAAAGAGAGAAAAAAAAATAATAAATAAATAAAAAAAAAAAAACAACAATGTTTCTACAGATAGGAGATTCTAAGTGAAGGGATGAGTAGGTTCACGAATTTATACGGAGCAGGGAGAACATTCAGGCGCAGGGCGGGGCCAAGCGATTGGGAGAGATGGGACTGATGCGAGAGGCGACAAAGTTGTTCAGACTCATCACCGACGTTCAGGAACGAGGGAGGAAGGAGATCGTGGAGGAACTGAGACCCATAAGAGAAGGTTCTCTGAGGATGGGTTCCATTCTCGGTAGTTCCGCGTCGAGAACTCCGTCCGGTTACACTCCGGAAAGAATCGAGACCGATCCGAGTAGCGTCGGTAGCATCACGACGAGAAGTTTGTCCGAATACATTCCGGATCGAGACCGATGCGTGTAGCGTGCATCGTCCGCAGCGCCAGATCCGACGACGGTAGAGAGAAAGATTCGATGTACGGATTTCGTGAGGAAGGTGATGACGATTTCGTTGGCGACACGCAAATATGGTTTGAAGGTGACTATTTGATCGTCGGTCCGAACAGGTACGAAATCACCGACGGATTGCACACTCTGCTCTCTCACAAGGGACCTGGCGATTACACCCAAGACGATCTGAATAATTATAGAGACATTCTGGTTCAGACTCACGCCATGAAGAAGAACTACGATGTCAGAGAGACGGGTCCGAAGGGTAGGAGGGGCTACAAGTGGAAACACGTGGTGAAACCCATATGGAAGGCGAACGAGTATTTTGTGAAGTCGACGACAGGAAAGGGAACGAAGGCCGAAACAATATTTCTTCCTCGCGATCCCCGTGCCCTGTCGGAGAGACTGAGATTGCTGTTGGTTAGCAGAGAGGCCGGTAACACCAGAGTAAATAATGAGAAGGTGAGCGTGTGCGACGAATTGTTGAGGCAGAAGTTTTTGACTAAGAAGGATTATCAAAAGTTGATGATCGTTTGAAATGATAAAATAGTAAGAGAAGAGAGAAAAAAGAAAAAAAAATATTAAGTAAATAAAATAATATATATTCACCAAAAAATAATAATAAAAAAAAAACAAACAAATTCTCAAAAAAAATGTTGGTGATCAATAACAGGGGATACGCTAGATCGTACGTCTAAGGCAGATCGGGCATCGTCGATTCGATGTTGCGATTCTTAACTCGTAAATTCACCGGTGATGCAGCAAAACAGATCGCGTTGAGTGCTCTCAAAATCAGAAAGAAGACGGCTGCTGCTGAAGCGAGCGGTAGAATAGCTTCAGAAGACAGTAAGAGAGGAGCCGACATGTTGATTAATAACTCCATTGCAGCCGCCTGCCAAACGATCGAGAATCAATCTGAAAAGTTGGAAAGACTTCTATGACGACGTCGTGCCGATACAGGACTTGCCTAAAATGATGAGAGGATCGGGATTGAAAGTGATTCATAAATAAATAAAAAAAAACAAAAAACTTTTATATATATATATATATAAAAGATAGAAATTAAAAATAAAAAAAAAATAGAAAGAACATAATTCAAAACATAGTAAAAAAAATAGAAAAAAAATGGATATCAAAGACATGTCTTGGAATGACGCAATGACCAAGAGGTCGAACGGCGAGTTCTTTCCGAAGAGCATAATAGGTCTGATAGTGGGAAATTCGAATTGCGGAAAGACCAATCTCTTGATGAATCTGTTGTTGCGACCCGGCTGGTTGGATTACGACAGATTATTCATTTTCGGCAAGAGTCTCTTTCAACTGGAGTACAAATTGCTTCGAGAGTGCATGGCGCGTAAATTACCCAAGGACGTCATGTCGAGAATCTTCGACAATCGTGACGAATTCAAAGGACACGAGACTTTGAATATATTGGAAGGAGCGGCGAGAGAATTGACGAGGAGAAACATCAAGTGTTCGAACGTGGAATGCCTGTTTTACGAGAATGCCGACGACGTTCCCGATCCCAGACAGTTGAAGTCGGAGAACAAGAATCTCATGATCTTTGACGATCTGTTGTTGGAGAGACAGAACCCATGTGAATCGTATTACGTTCGGGGACGTCACAGCAATGTGGATTGTTTCTACCTGGCTCAGAATTATTTTTGACTGCTCAGACAGACGATAAGGGGGAATGCTAATTTTCTGTGTCTCTTTCGTCAGGATTTGAAGAATGTCAGTCTCAGCTAAAAAGATCACGTGGCAAACGACATGAGCAGGTAAGAATTCAGGAGATTCTGTAAGAAGATGTGGACAAAGGACTTCACAAGTTCGTTGTGATCGATTTGACTAGCGAATTTAACAACGGAAATTATCGAAGCGGATTTGACGATTTTTTTTATATTCCTGATGATAATAATAGAGAAGAGAATAAAAATTTAAAAAAATAAAAAATATCGATAAAACATAAATATCAAAAAAAATATATATAATTTATAAATAATAAAAAAAAATTATGTCAGAACATCACCTATTGGAACAGATAGTCGAAAATATGGATGTGAAACAGTCCTTTCAAATCGTAGTGTGTCACTACTCGACTTGATTCACGATGAAATTCGAACCTTCCATCGAATTAGTTTAAACAATATTTATTTCCGAGTTCAATAGACTCAGTAATAGAAAACAATTACAGATGATATATATAGAACAAAAACGGAAAATGGATTCAGCTGCAAGCATATGCTTATGTTAGCAGTCTCCGTTGTATTTGCACACAAAATTTATATATCAGGAAGATGAGAAAATTGTTTTACATAAAGATTAGTTGGGATATGTCCTGTGTTCGGAAATGATAAGTAATGAAAAAGATTTAGAAAGAGAAAAGAAAAGGGAGAGGACAAAAAATAGGATAAAAAAATCAAAACAGTTGAGAAGAATAGATATTTGTGTGAGTTTGTATTGAGACAGGACCTGTTGATGACAGAACTGCGGTGGTAGTTAAGAGTTAGATAAGCCATGAAGGGACTAACGCCACATGTATGTTATTCAAGCTCATATGTTTTTCATCGTCAGAAAAGAGAATATAGCTACGAAGGGTGACAGTAAATTTCGAACGCATTAAGGTGGATTTACAATCAGCTCGAGTCCCACCTGATTGTGAATTCATCACAATGCGTTCGAAATCTACTGACCGAAAGTTTTCACAGAAACATTCTAATCAGCAGATCTCGAACGCACGGTGATGGATCCACATTTTTAATCAGTAAATCTCGAACGCATTGTGATGGACCGACACCCCTCATATCAAAGTGAAGTAACCCTCACAAAGCTTTGGATGTTAAGAATTGGGTGAGATTAGGTATCTAGGACTCAAGAAGTCTATGTACAAACTTGCTGCCGTAAGATGGGACACAACTAGTATATAATTAAGTATTTAGTTAGTGTTTAGTGTTTAGCCCAGCTGGGCGCAGTCAGTTTGAGAAGTTGACTACCGAAGGCGGGGGGGGGGGGGGGGGGTGGTTTGGGGAGGATTAAACCATTAAACCAGGTACCTGCTCGACAGCTTTTGAAGGGGGAAGTGTCACAATATTTCAGAGCATAATAACATTCCTCTACCCGCCGTGTATCTAGGTGGCTGGGTGGTTGTGACGAACACCTACCAGTAATAATAAGTATTAACCCAAACTGGGCGCACTAGTTAGAGAAGTTATTCACTAAAAACAAAGGGGTGAAATTCCCATTAAACCTGGTACCTTCTAGAAAAATTTTAGGACTGGGAGGAGGAGGGGGCACAATATTTCAACCCATGTAGATTAAATGCCCTCTGCCCGCCCTGTATCATCGAATTGAAGAAGGAAAAGAGATACGAGATGGCGTTGGTTAATCTCGAGACTTATTATTCGTTTCCCAACATCACGGAAAAGTACAACGCATTCAAGTATTCCAACAGAGTGGATTGGTTCGAGATTAGAATTCCCAAAGGGAGTTACGACGTAGACGATCTGAACCGTCACATCCAGACAAGACTGACGACCAACGGTCCCGGAGGCAATATGATAAGACTCGCTTCCAATACGAGTACTCTGCAGATGATATTAGACTTGGGAGATAATTTTCAAGTGGATTTTAGTGTGGAAGATTCGATCGGCGAGATGTTGGGATTCGATCAAAAGATGTATCAAGGTCACGCCGCTTCCAAAAACATGGTGGACATTCTTGCAATCAATAGCATTTTAGTGAATGTCAACGTGATCTAGGGACGTTACATCGACGGTAGTGCTCAACCTGCAATCTACTCATTCTTTCCGGACGTTTCGCCGGGTTATAAGATCATGGAGCGACCTCGAAATCTCGTCTATTTTCCCATGATTCTGGACACGTTATATAGCATCAAAACCACATTGACGGATCAGAACAGCGATCTGCTAGATCTTTGCGGAGAGAGAGTGACTATACGATTTCACATCAGATAGATATGAAAAAAATCAAGTAAATAAAAAAATATGTAATTTGAAAAAAAAAACAAAATAAAATTTTTTTTGTATTTCGCGTTCTGAGAGAGAAAAAAATGATTCTGTCCATTAAAAATAAAAAATAAAATTACATCCAGACATTTAAAAATATTAACCCTAAAAGAAATCTACGACGGATTTTCGCGCAACGTCACATCCACGACGTGAACATTGATTTTGAAATCTGTTCCCTTTTGATAAACCCATCGAAACACCACGTCACCACGTCCACGGTCTCAAACGTCAGTCGCTGTTGTTTTCCAACGGTCAGATTCAATCTGCGAATCCAACGTTTCGGAAACGCCGGGAGAAATCTTCCTTCCGTAGAACATGGTGGACATGCGGTCTGGATCGAACCCTTCCACGTCCACCGAGAAAAGGTTCAATAAATCGTCTTGGGTTTCGTACATCAAATCCAGATCGGTCGCGCTTAACTTCAAAGGCAGAACATATTTGTCGAATTCGTCCGTCAAACCATCACATTCCACGCCTTTCAATCGAATGGGATCGTGAGATTCTAATTTGTAAATTTTACCGCCAAACTTCGGGTATCTTTCGTCCCTCTTCAGTTTGAACGAGGATTTCTTTATTTCAGGTGCCGCTCTCGATTTCATGATTATTTTTATGTTATCGTGAAAATATTTAAATTTTGTGTGTTTTTTTTTTAAATAATAATAATTATTAATTGTAAAAAAAATATTTTTGTTTTTTTTGTTTCTTCTTCTTATATATATATGTTGAAAAAAAATAAAACAACAACTTTTACAGTTTTTGTTTCTTTAATGTCAAAAACAATCTCATCCATCATTCGTCTCACAACACATAATATATACACACAAACGCACAATCGCACGCGCGCACGCACGAACGCGCGAATGCGCGCGCGCATCCTCCTCATCCGACGGTCGTCGTCCTCCTCGTCCCGATCGGATCGCTTCCATTCCCCCTCGAGTCTCGCGACGTAACTTCGCAGTCTCTATCCTGGCTCACCGGAAAAATTCACTCGACCCAAACGTTGCGCGTTTCCCGCGAAATCCCCCGTTCCGGATCGAAACCACAACGAGCACTTTCCGCGTCCATTTTCCGAGACAAAAAATTCTCCCAAAACAACGAACACGAACTTGGCGAAGCCCCAGAATGGGCTTGTTTCCCAATAACAGGTGTGTTTCTTTGCACCAGAGTAGTTTTCTAGTTCGGGTTTTCCCAAAATCCTCAAATAGAATCACCCAAATAAAGCTGACAATTCCTCCAAATTACCAAAAATGCTCCCTAAACTACCGAAACGGACTTTATTTGATATGAAGTCCCTCATTTTGGGCTTATAATAGTACCCAGTAGTGCTACATGACCATTCCTTTGTATAAGAAAAATTTCACTTCGTAGAATTACCCAAATGGACATCAACAGTTGTTTTATTTGGCGCATATTTCCAACAAAATCATCGGTTTCTACCTTTGTATCTTCAAGCTATGTTATAACCTCCCCATCTCTTTATAAACTATTCCGACGACCCCAGATGTGTTTATAATCTAGAGTACACATTACATATAGTACATTGTTACATGCTGGATGTGCTGATGTGCTTGTGTATACATGCATCACATAGGAACATACGACCAAAAAGGGGTTCTATAACTACAGACATATCATAAAAACGGATTTTATAGGGAAACTGTAAAAGGGATTCTATAAGTGGGATTCCGTAATTATGATCCCAGGCTCCAATGCAGGTAATCTTACCGCGGGTTCCCTCTTGCCTTCTGTTGTCTATTCTATTATTTGTGTCTGTTGTAGTTATCCAATACTATAATCTTCCAGCCTTGCAGTGTTGTACCATTACTACAGATCTGTAGTATTACCCCGATTCTGTTTCGGCATCTGTACTCGGTTCGGTCTTTAACAGTTAAAGCACCCCATTCATCTAAGCCTGTATCAGTCTATACAATGCCTAGACCGGGTACTCCGGCTTCCTTCTCCAGTAAAACCCTGGCTGTCGAAAGTGCCGTTAAACCCAAATAAATAAATAAATAAATAAATAAATAAATAAATAAATAAATAAATAAATAAATAAATAAATAAATAAATGAAAATAAATAAATAAATGCTCTATCGAAAACAGTAGATGGGCGATCAATAAATTTTTTTTTATTTTTATGGCCAAAGATCCCGTCAGTTTTGGGGTAGCCACATGGGTGACCATTTCAGCGACTGATTCGCGCTTCCGCGTTGTGTTCTTGGGCAAGGCACCTTACCCCGATTGCCTACATGGGGGCACGATGACGCTATGTACTAAGGTGTACTGCACGTCGACGGTGCGCATGTCTTCAACCACTCTAACCCTGCCTGTGCCGCGGTGCAGAGTTCAGAGTTACGATGTTGGAGAGCTGACAGCTGCTCGTCGTTGCTCGGTGGTTCTCCCCGGGTGCTCCGGCTTCCTCCAGCCGTAAAACTGTCACCGACATGATATGACCCTGGCTGTTAATGTGTCGTTAAACCCTAATAAAAAAAATTGGGGTAGCCACAACGTTCAGATCACTGAAATACTTGAAGCATCAAATAACACATTCGATCAAATGCGCTGTGTGAGCGCGTGACATTCTCTTATTAGGTTGGTTCTTGGTGTTTCCGGTTTAGAGATGGAAATGACCAATGAGCACTGTCAGATATTATCTATCAGAATTGGGAAACGTAAGTTTCCACATCACAACATCGATAATCCACGTCCAGCTTTGCGGATTATGTTTTCAGAAGTAATCTAAATAAAACAACATGAAATTTAGAGAAACAGGACTAGAAATAACCCGCGAACAGCCTTACTTTAGCTGGAGGTTACACCAGACGCGAGGCCAGTATTCTATAATAGGGATGGGGCAAACATGATATTTTGAAGGCTGTTGTGGATCGGGGGAGGCGGATGCCTACTCTTTTCTTAACTATCTAGAATACTCCGGCTGTTAACCCTACTTCCACTTCCACTACTAGGCCTCCCACCCCAAGTGTATCTTGCAAAATTCTGTACTTTAAGAGCGAATCTGGGCAGGTATCGCGTGTGTCGCCCTATGTTGGAGACCATTTTAGGGTTCCATTTGTTATGTGAAAGATTTATTGGGCCAATGTTTTGGGAGGTAGCGGAAGTTATAGGGGGTCGAGCCCCAACTCTCCTGTACTTACTAGCTGGGTTACATCATCTGTAAAATAAGCGAACAAATTACAGGTTACAGCAAAATAATAAAGCATAATATTATTTATTTATTTAAGTTGTAGGGGAGGGGGGGTCGAGTCCCCCACTCTTCTGTGGCAACGCCGTTGGGTTACATCATTTGTAAACTAAGCGAACAAATTACAGGCTACAGCAAAATAATAAAACAAATTGAATTCCTAATTCCATAAGTCTGACAATTTTTCAGGAGAGACTCGACTTGAAGATTGCGCTTTGCATCCACGTTAGCTGTTGCTGTATATATTTTGGCCAAAATTCTGTTTAGACGCAAACAACATGGCTGGCGTTGTAAAAAGACAGAGAAGGCGGAAAAGCATAACAACAATTAACATCATCTTGTATAGCGTAACCTGTTAATGGGTTGTTATGTAACCATATTGGATCTTTATTTCGAGGCCGGTGAAGGATTGTATTTGTATTGGGTGTAATAAGTAAGTAGATGGCCCTATATCAGAGTGATGTCAAAAGGGTGAAGGCATTGTCCACCTTTCTATCGATGTTTGGACATTAAATTTTATGGAAGTTGCTTGCAAATGGTGAAAAGTTTTTTTTTTGTGCTCAGTACGATTCAAATGAGTCAGGTGACCTGCAAAATGTTTCGTTTCGTAATTCATTTGAATTGTGAGATTGAAAAAAACGCTTTCCTAGCGCCCTACTCTGTGTGTAGAATGGACAGCGCGATATGATGCTTTGAATCACATCCCAGACGGGATTATCTGAAGTGAGATTTGAAGAATGCACAAACAACAGCTTTACTCTTTGAACCCTAGCGGCCGTTTTTCCGGTCAGCAACATGATACGTCATAACGTCATTAAATAGGATGGCTGTTTAGTAAATGTGTGTTGTAGACCAATCAATATTTTCAACGTGCAGCCCCGATGCTGCACGTTGAAAATATTGATTGGTGTACACCAAATAATGAATATGGTCTCTTTTAATTGTTGCCATTGAACTGGAATGGAAGATACCACTAGAGTTCAAAGGGTTAATGTGATGCTATTTCAGGATGTCTTTTCTGCATTAACCTATCACCAAAGGCAATGGCATATTATCTTTGAACATTTGATAGGATACATAGCTTATGACATCCCATTAAAACGAACTCTACTCATTATGTAACGAAATTAAGACAACTTAGGGCTAAAGGGTCATAAGCGCCCTGGTAAATTGTAATAAAGTTACCGAGAATACAAATTGTAAATCAGTGGATGTTAATACATTTGGGAAGATGTAAGAATTCTATCAGGTACAAATGTACGAGAATTTCTCTTGGTGCAACTTGCGAAATATGTTTATTGTTTATAGATAGCACAGCGATATCACAGATGTGTGCATTCTTGTCGCGGTATTTCAGAAAATAATCGCTAAAAAGCTAGTACAGAACCTGCAGGATGTCATTAAAACAGCCGCTGTTTATAGATAATATATAAATAATGAGTGCTAATTATCGTTGCGTATTGTTAGATTACCATAATTAATGAGTTATCTGTAAACCCGCAGTAAGCTGACCGCTGGGTTATGAAGACAGCTGGCACTGGTAGTTTTTACTTACTCCTGACGCCCACTTCGTCGAACCATACTAACAGTTATTTGGTTGTTGGCGATTCTACTGAGAGCATGGGGAATCCACTACTGGCGCCACCAGTCTGATTTCCAGAGGGGATAGATGCTTCAGATTACTACAATGGCGTATGCTTGCCTCGACAAAATTTGACAGAAGTCGCCTGATTTAAGTCGCACACATCTGTCTATATAAGCGCAGGTATCGACTCAGTTCTTTGCCTGATCTACCATTCTGACAGAACGAGTAGCTGAAAGTAATTTGTTTGTAGTGGCTTTGTAATTTTTGTCTGGGCTAACGCCCTCATAAAACAGTCCTCATTCTATTTAGTAAAGTCGTGTTTCGTGCTACTGAAATATTGAGTTTGGGATAAAACGTTGATGTTGTAATTCCAAGAGAATTTCTGTAACCAGCTCTGAGAGCTTGATGTCTCCATGAATGACTTGGTGAATTAAATATGCAGAAGCTATCTATTGCATTTTGAGTTGGTAACTGATATCCTTACTGCATAACAGTTGAACGCATGTATTAGCCACTTCGAAAGGCGTCTGGGAATCGGTCCATGCTGTTGAACAAAAACAAATAATGGCTACACAACTAATGTTCTTCCCACGCATCGCCACAATTATAAGCGTTGTTCTTGAGGCAAACAATAAAAAAAAAATATTCCGTTATTCAGACTTGTTTTGGAAGTGTCATCTATAGTCGTGTTTGGTAAAGGGTTACACATTATCAGTGACATTAGTTTCTTGTAATCATTTAAATGTACTTTTCCAAAGTCCTGTTGAGGGCATATCTCCATGTAATCAACCGATTCAACCGGGCTTTTTTATACCAGAGACACAATGCAGTGGAACCCTGTTGATTGAATTGACACCTTGCTCGTGGAAATTATTCAGTTGACATCAGTATTCAACAAACAAGGATTTGGTCGTTTTGCTGTCTTGTACAGATAAACTGGGCATCACTGATGTGAATGCGAAACTTTTCAAAGCATTCGATACAATAGATCATTCAACTCTAATAAATAAATTAGAAACATACTGTATACGAGACTTGGGGAAAGATTGGTTCACAATCTATTTAACCGGAAGAAAACAATATGTCGTTTATGACGACCATAAATCCGATGTAGCCCCTATAACACATGGAGTTCCCCAAGGTTCCATACTCGGACCAGTGCTATTTCTGCTGTACGTGAATGATATCTGCCAAGCAACATCCCTAAGTCTGTTATCGTTTGCGGACGATACAACTGTATATTCATCTGGCCCAAACCCAAACAATATAGTTCCATGTTTTAATAAAGAACTCGAAAATCTTTTCGAGTGGTGCTGTGCCAACCAGTTAGTCTTAAATGCCACGAAAACAAATTACACTTTAATTAACCCCTCATATAAGACAAAATTTGCCACACTTTCACACAATGTTCTTATAAATGGACAGGAGATAAAAATAGTGGGTTCACAAAATGCAGAAAAATCTCTCAAATTTCTAGGGATTTATATCGATGATAACCTATCCTACAAATATGTATCCCAACTTTGCACCAAAATAGCCCGTGCCAATTTTGCCCTCAACAAAGTAAAGACCATTCTCCCACATGATACGATGAAAACCCTGTATTTCTCTCTAATCCATACCCATCTAACATATGGACTAAACATATGGGGAAACGCCAGGACCGTAAAGAATCTAATGATATTCCAGAAACGCTCTGTGCGTATTATAAAGAGCAAAAGGTATAACACACATACAGACCCCCTTTTTCTTAAAAATAAAATACTAAAAGTAACTGACCTTTTTAAACTTAACGCTTGCTTATTTGTATTTGATTGGTATCATGAAAACCTGCCCGTTTCATTTAAAAATTACTTTAAGCTAACTGATAATCCTTCGGGAAGGTCGAACAGAAGAAATGGCCTACTTCATAAAAAAAAAACCCGAACCAAATCATTAGATTATTTACCGACAAATATGAACCCTAAAATCTGGAACGAGTTGGATAGGAATATCAGAAATATAACCGAGAGAAATTAACTTGCACTTTTCGTTAACACTACTCACTTTCTCCCGCCACACGTAGTATTTGTCCGTTCACTTCAAATCCGTTTTCAGCCTTCATCCTGACCAGACGTATCTTTGTTATTCTTATGTTTAAAGCTTCATATCCACTTATATTGTAAAATATAAGACTATTTGGATCATGCATATCTGGTAGGTTAATTATAATGCACTATTTGGGTCGATTTTTACTTTTCGGAATTCCGCGATCGCATAACTCAGAATTATTGAATTTCTTCGCTTTCAAATATTTATTATACTCTGTCTACAGGTGATTTATGTGCAATATATTTATTATTTGTAAATTTTGTATTATAGGCTCCATGTTTGATGCTCATGACAAGATGATTTGTTTCAATAAATAAATTATATATATTTGGACCTACAGATATTCTTCTTTTGTGGAGAACCACATCCTCGGGTTAAATATGGCGCCCAACGTGGGGCTCGAACCCACGACCCCGAGATTAAATATGGCGCCCAACGTTCCAGTGAACAGATAGCCAGATATCGCCATTGCGACGTTCCTGTAGTGATCGCCTTTTCGTCGTTCCAGTAGTGATTATTCGTCTGCTAATTTGTCTACAACTGTGATGTTTACATTATTGGGATCATTCTTTGTGTCGACAAGCTGAGCAGTGAAAATTTGTGAAATATCTCAAGTGTCAGACCTAATGTAAATTGAGGCCTGTTATATATCAATTATCATGATATAAGTTTTGTTTACTTCACCGGTACCGGTAAACTGTTCGAAATGTGTTAACACGTTACGAAACTCAACTTCGTCGGAGGATTGTGACATCCACTGGTTCCACACTATATTGGAACAAACTATATATTTCCACGCTTAACATGGATTTCCTCTGAATTACGTTCGATCAACGATTGTGACTGTGAATTTTCATACTCATTAAACTTCTGTTTTTTTCTCGGATTCTGGAATCTGGAAAGTTTATTTTCCGCATTGGAAGTGATCAGATATTGTTGGGGACGAACATAGGTATATTAGAGCAATATAGTAATAACCATTTATTCCCAGTAGTTCTGAATAGTTGATTTATCGATATACCTGTGTGTATTCTTGCCAAATATTGTCTACGCTAACTGTATTTCATTCATTCTCGAAGGCCACTTCTGTATTGACTGGGTCACTCAGTCAAGCCAGTAATTGCCTTGGATCACGAATGCAAACAAATTAATATATATATGACTGGTTAACGGATAATAATGTTGGTTCTCTGAATTAATATTCCATTGACAGTATTCGTGTCACAGATACACTGTAACATGTCAATTAACAGAGTAATGAGTGATTGTCCAATCATAAATTCATCCCTCTGTTGATCGGTCGTTTTCATTGGTCCTCACTGATTGAATGTAAACAAACTAAAAGCACATGTAGTTGCGAAAGATAATTTTGTACTACTACAAGTGTTTCAGTGTTTCATATTTATAAGTAAATAAGTACAGTTCACTGTTACCTGATTTCGGTTTCTGTCAGAGCGATGAACAATTGGTCAGACTTGACTTTATAACTCTGCTTGAAAACTATTTGATTTTCAGCTGTTCAGTGAACAAGTATTTTGTTTGTTTTTTTTTTTTGCTTGTTGCGTCATCGCCTGGTTTATTTAGACTTTACCTGCCTGTAACACGATTGTGCAACAGAGAGTAAATTTATTTTCTCTTGCAACAGTGATCCTGTCGTAGATTTTTCATCCCAGTTTGCACTTTAATTAATTACTAATTTATGCACTTTGACTGACTGTGACTCAAACCAATCATTACCGATTTGCCTAGGATAAATTGTTTTATTACAATTTATTGTAGAGGGGTTATTGGGTAAAAAAAAAAAAATTTTTTTTTTGAGTTTCAGCTTTACCAAAGACATGTTTACATTGAATGTTTTTTTATCTGGTTGAACAATTTTCAGGTCAAGGTCATTTTGTTTAGGTGAAAACTGTTGGAATGAGCTTCATTGATTTTCAGGGCAGTTCTCTCCCATTACTCATGTTCATGAACACCTGCACTTGTTTTGCACTTGTTTTCATTATTTACTTTGCAGCTTTAATGTGTTGGACATAGGTAAAATTTTTTTTTCAGGTACTACAGTGTGACTAAAAAAAAAAAAAAAAAAAAAAAAAAAAAATTTTTTTTTTTGTTTCTTACCGCTTTTTCAGTCGGTAGACTTTGAACAAATTTATTTTTTTTTACAGCTTTGAAAGATTTTTTTTTTTCTCTCTGTCTGCCCTCACTCTCAGGTTTATTAGTTACCTGCTGTGGTATAATGTTGTATACTGCTTTGACTGTGAACCAATATTTCTTGGTTCTGTGACCCTCTGTAGAAAATTATTGGGAGTGCTGATCAGTTTGAAATTTTTTGTGTGACCTTTGTGTTTAATTGTGGTTTAAAGTTACTGTTGTTGAAAACAGAAACAGTTGTATTACAACAGTTTACCAATGCTGTGTACAACTGCAGTTATTAATTTAATAGCTGACTTTTTAAAGTTGTGTGACCATCGATTCATATAATTTGTGTGCCAACATACATGTACAAAAACATATATATATATATGTGTATATATTTGATGACCTTTGAATCTGCATTTACACTTAGAGGTGTGTGACCCTCATGTATTCGTGTGTGACCCTCATGTATTTGTGTGTGACCTTCATGTACGGTTGACATTGAATGTTGACATAATATAAGCAATTGTGCTTTCATTATCAGTAGACTTAAAATAAGTGAAAGTACTGCATCTACACAAATCGAGTATAACTGTACTCACATAAAAAAAAAATTGTACTCACTTTAATAAAAAGTGAAATGGCTTACTCGATGACTGAAGAGGAAATGCTTAAAGCATTACAGGCTACAGGAAAATATAAAATATCTGCAGCCACTGATGAAAAATTTCATATGACAAGTACTCCAAAGCATAATCCATTATATTCATGGAAAGAGAATTCTGACAATAAAGATGCAAAACCAAAACATGTTGATATTAGCAAATCTCAAATCATGGATTTGAATAGAACACAGTTTGTAACATCGTCCCATAACTTACCAAATATACCCCAGTTTTCTGGAGACGAGCCACCTCAAAAGGGTGATGTATCATATAGGGAATGGAGATTTGAGGTTCAGTGTCTAGAAGGTGACCCTGAAATGTCCAGCAATATTTTACTCAGAGCAATGAGAAAATCTCTTCGAGGGACTGCTCGAAGTATGCTGATACCACTTGGAGAGAAAGCTACAGTCAGCGACATTTTAGACAAACTGGATATTTTGTTTGGAGAAATATCTACAAACGAAATGATCATGCAGGAGTTTTTTAACACTTATCAGAAAAAAGACGAGTCTGTGACAACATTTGGATGTAGACTTGAATCTATGTTACAAAAAGCAATTGAAAAAGGATATTTGCAGACTCATTCAAAAAATGAGCTTCTGAGGCATAAGTTTTGGACCTTGTTGAGTTCTGACAGACTTAAAAGTCAAACTCGTCATAAATATGATACAATAAATAATTATGACGAATTATTGAGAGAAATACGGAAGGTTGATAGAGAGATCAGTATAGGTTTACATCCTGCTTCCAGCAACAAAGCTCATCAGCAAGCAGTATTATCAAGCACTGAGGACAGAGACCCAATCAACACTTTGAACAAAATGTTTGAAGACAAATTCAATGTTCTCGAAAAGAAGTTAGAGAGTCAGATAAATGACAAATTTGACACTATTTTGCGGAGACTGGATAAAAATGAAGAACAGAAGAAAATAAACAGCTCTTCATCTCAATGTTATTCTCGTAACACTTATCAGCACAACAGAGGACAACGTGGATACAATAGGGGTGCAATGGGTTATAATCGTCCCTGGAAGAATAACCCAAACGCCTAATGACTTCTGTTAGTGGCCAGGCAGAAGTCAACAAAGCTGATGGCCAGATACTGAGAGACAGGTTGGTTGGAAATTCCAACGAAAGTGTTATTTACGTTCAAAAAGACAAGTTACAAGCCTTGATTGATAGTGGGTCAATGGTGACTACTATTTCTAAGTCAGGTTATGAAAGCCTTTCTGACAAACCTACTTTACATAGCCTTGATGATTTAGGCTTGACAGTATCTGTGGCTGACGGATCAAGCTTGAACTATTTAGGTTATATAGAATGTTCAGTCAGCGTTCCTTTTTTATTGGATGTGGAATTGTGTGTACCAATTATTGTTGTCCCAGATACAGACTTTAATCTGAAGTGTCCAGTTATAGTTGGTACGAATGTTATTAGAATATTCAGAGATTTGTCAACCACATCAGGGGAGATAAACCAATCTCTCATACCACAAGAATGGCAATTTGCAATTGACAGTTTACAGAAAGGCTCATTCAAATTGAAGTTATTAACCAAAAAACCATTGAAAATTTCACCGTACCAGTCTATTGTTGTTAATGGCACCACAAGAAATAGTAATGGATGTATTGGTGAAGTAATTACAGAAAATTTGGATGATGGTTTAAATTTTATGGTTTGCCCTAGATTGATTAAACTTGATGATTGTTCTAAAAATCTTAAACTACCTGTTAAGATTTGTAATATATCGGCAAAACATATTACTATCAAACCAAGAGAGGAAATCTGTAAAATATCTGAAGTCAAAGTTGTAAATAATTCTAGTTTATCTGCCCGTAAAGAGGAATGTGAGAGCCAAGATCCTACTAATATATTGGATGATCTTGGAATAAACTTTTATTCAGTCGACTTCAGTGAGGAACAGATTTCAGCAATTAAAAACTGTCTACACACATGGAAAAATGTATTTTCCATGGGTCCAATGGACTTGGGCTGTACTGATGCCATGAATCACAACATAGAGTTAGAAGACAACAAGCCTTTCAAACAGCCATACAGAAAAATTCCACCAGGGATGTATGACGACGTTCGTCAGCATGTTAAGGAGATGCTTGAGGCTGGTGTAATTAGAGAGTCAAGTAGTCCTTACTCTTCTAATATTGTCCTTGTGAGAAAAAAAGATGGGACGCTTCGATTTTGTATCGATTATCGAATGCTTAATTCAAAAACTATAAAGGACAGCTATATGCTTCCTAGGTTTGATGACGTGGTGGAACCACTCCGAGGAGCAAAGTACTTTTCAAAACTTGACCTTCGTTCCAGTTACTGGCAGGTGGAGGTAGAAGAAAACGATAAACCAAAAACAGCCTTTTCTGTTGGAAACCTTGGGTTTTATGAGTGCAACCGTATGGGGTTTGGATTAACGAATGCACCGGCAACCCTACAGCGATTAATGGAAAAGTGCATGGGAGAAGCACATTTGAAAGAATGTTTGATCTTTCTTGACGATATTCTGGTCTTCTCGAAAACATTTAGTGACCACATAAACCATTTGCAGTCTACCTTCAAAAGATTAGAACAGCATGGGTTAAAGTTGAAACCTAGTAAATGTGAGTTTTTCAAAACATCAGTGACGTATTTGGGACATGTTATTTCAGATGAAGGAATAACTACTGACCAAGAAAAGGTAGCAGCCATCAGAGATTGGCCAAGGCCAACAAATATTAAAGAACTCCGTCAATTTTTGGGATTTGTTGGCTATTATAGAAGATTTATAATGAACTATTCCAAAATTGCAGCACCTTTGAATGATTTATTGAAAGGACATGGCTATCATTATTCCAAGAAGAAGGAGAAATCAAAAAAAAAAATAACCCCCCCCCCCCCAAAAAGGAGGCCAGGTGGTTGTGGGGTGATATGCAAGAACAAGCTTTTCAAACTGTTAAGAGAAAATTGCAGGAGCCACCAATTCTGGCATATGCAGATTATTCACTCCCATTTGTCCTTCACACTGATGCTAGTGCATCAGGTCTTGGGGCAGTTCTGTACCAGAAACAAGATGGCACTGACAGGGTAATTGCTTATGCAAGCAGAGGACTCAGACCCAGTGAACAGAATTACCCTGCTCACAAACTTGAATTCCTGGGTCTGAAGTGGGCTGTTACAGATAAATTCCATGACTACCTTTATGGTAACAACTTTGAAGTGGTCACGGATAACAACCCATTGACATATGTTTTACGCAAAGCAAAACTGGATGCAACTAGTCATCGTTGGGTTGCTGCTTTGGCTGATTACAACTTTACGCTGCGTTACAGAGCTGGTAAACAGAATGGTGATGCTGATGGTCTTTCACGCAGACCTCAGATGTTTACAGATGTGGTCAGGGCGGTGTGTGAATCTATTGCTGCCTCGGTTCCATTTGTAGACACTCTGAGTTGTGATGCGGTTCCACATTCGGCCGGTGAGGAATTTGTATCATTAGATACTTGGAATAAAGTAGACTGGGAGAAAGAACAGGCAAAAGATCCCATCATTACAAGAGTCGTTCACCTTGCGAGAAGAAGTTTTCCTCTTGGGAGGGGAAGGCGCAACAAAGAATCTTTAGAAGTGCGGAAGTACCTCCGAGAGTACAGAAAGCTGACTGTGGAGAATGGTGTGTTATATCGAACTTCTTCTCTCGATGGTGAAACAGTTAAGCAACTCGTTCTGCCTGAATCGTTCAGGCAGTTAGCTCTGAAAGGTGTCCATGATGATGTTGGTCACCAGGGTAAAGAAAAGACACTTTGGTTGGCGAAGCAGCGTTTTTACTGGCCTGGCATGGAGAAGGACATCCTGAATAAAGTGAAGCACTGTGGTAGATGCATACGACGCAAAACACCTACTCGACCTGTTGCTGAATTAGTTCCAGTACAGACAAGTAAACCAATGGAATTAGTCTGTATCGATTTTCTGAGCCTGGAAAAATGTAAGGGTGGTTATGAGAATATACTTGTTATAACAGATCACTTTACACGGTATGCCCAAGCCATTCCCTGTCGTAACCAGACAGCCCATACAACAGCTAAAGCTTTGTTTGAGAAGTTTATTGTGTATTACAGTTTTCCGGAACGACTCCACAGTGATCAGGGCAGAAATTTTGAGAGTCGTGTCATCAAAGAACTGTGTAAGATTGCCCAGATTCAGAAAATTCGAACTACACCATACCATCCTATGGGAAATGGTTCTGTCGAGAGATTTAACCAGACACTGATAAAGATGCTGGCGACATTAGAGGACTTCCAGAAATCTGACTGGAAATTGTATGTTGCTCCCATGGTGCATGCCTATAATGCTACACGTAATGATGCCACAGGATTCTCCCCTCACTATCTGATGTTTGGCTGGCATCCTCGCCTCTCTGTTGATGCATTTTTAGGCATTGATCCAGGAAACGAAAGAGTTACCAGCAACAAAGAAGATTATGTTCAAAAACCTCGCAACCGAATGGGTTATGCTTACAAAGCAGCCACAGAAGCAAGTGCCAGGAGCGGTGAACAGAATAAGAGAATTTTTGACCAGAAGTTGAAAGTGCAAGAATCGAAGCTGGAAGTTGGTGACAGAGTACTAGTACGAAAAGTCAGCTTCGATGGGAAGCACAAACTTGCTGACAGGTGGGAACAGGAAGTTTATTTGGTACACGATATACCAAACTCTGATATCCCGGTATACAGGATCCAACCAGTGAACAAAAAAGGCCGTTCACGAACATTACACCGGAATATGTTGCTTCTTTTTAACTGTCTCCCTCCTGATATCCCTTCAGAAGAAGAGCACTGCAAAGTGAAACGAAGCAAGCAAGTTTGTGATCGTACGAGACAGAATTCTTCGTCTAGTAACACTACTGAATCTGAAAACTCTGGTCAGTATATGAGGTACATTATCCCTCAAAGACGACAACAGAAGTTAATTTTTCCTATTTCAACACTTAGTGAAGCAACACCAGATTCTTTAACACCAGATACTGGTCAAGCAACCGCCAGTATGAGAGACCAAGAAATGTCCACAAACAGAGAGAGTGTTGGTGAAGAAACTGGTAGTGAGGCTGTGCAAAGGCAAGAAATTAACGCAAGGAGATCGAACAGGATTCGGAATCCTCCAGACCGTTATGGTCAATGGGTGTACTCCCAAATAGCTGCATCTGACTCTTCAGATGAGATTTTTGTTTGATATGGGAGCCCATTGGTTCTTAATCAAATAAAAATAATGTTTCAGCAGAGTATAACTGCTGTAATTATGGATTTTTGGCTGTAAGACTTTACGCAAAGTATAGGGCAGAATCAGCTGTTATGTATGGTATTCTGGGAATTTTTTCTGTTTGGGGTTATGTCACTTCACCGGTAGGGCGGTCTTCATTGCTGCCTTTCTTTCTGAAGTGAACGAGTTAATTGACAAGTTGATGCTCACACATTCATGTTTGAGTGCCTCTTTACAGGAGAGGGCGGTTTGCACTGCTGCCTTCCCTTTCGGGGCAAGTTGAGCAGATGTGTGTGCATTATCAATGAAATGTCAACCATTTGATTGCAGACAACCACACTGCAATATATATATATATATGGATAACAGCTGATTATTGGCCTAGAAACGCAAGTGATTTTAATATAAATATGCTATATCTTTTAAATAACAGTATGAGCATGTTTTTTTTAAATTTAGGTTTTTTTTACAAAAAATTTCAGTGCATCCATGTAGACAGAGAATACCATTGCCTGCAATGGAAATGGATTGAAGAAATTTGTGTGACAGATTTAAAGTGTTCCTACTTTCTTTTCTATTTTAGGGAAAGAGAACATTAATTTGGTTTGTTTTCTTTGTAGGAGGGAGCTTTAATGGAAATGTCGGGACACATTTCTCCGAAGAGGGAGAATATGTAACCAACGGGAATTGTTTTTAATATTAAAACATAGCTGTATCTGTGTTAGTGTGTGGGAAAGCGTTAAACCAGACTTCGACCTATAGCTGACTGACTACCGACTTAACTTGCACTTTTCGTTAACACTACTCACTTTCTCCCGCCACACGTAGTATTTGTCCGTTCACTTCAAATCCGTTTTCAGCCTTCATCCTGACCAGACGTATCTTTGTTATTCTTATGTTTAAAGCTTCATATCCACTTATATTGTAAAATATAAGACTATTTGGATCATGCATATCTGGTAGGTTAATTATAATGCACTATTTGGGTCGATTTTTACTTTTCGGAATTCCGCGATCGCATAACTCAGAATTATTGAATTTCTTCGCTTTCAAATATTTATTATACTCTGTCTACAGGTGATTTATGTGCAATATATTTATTATTTGTAAATTTTGTATTATAGGCTCCATGTTTGATGCTCATGACAAGATGATTTGTTTCAATAAATAAATTATATATATTTGGACCTACAGATATTCTTCTTTTGTGGAGAACCACATCCTCGGGTTAAATGTTCAAAAACAGTTAAAGTTAAAATTACTGCCTTCATACTCAGACAATGTTCACTGTAATAACCCCTATTGTTCCGATTGTGGTCCCTGAATTTATTGGTGTACAGTGTACTCTTTATGCCATATAAATACAAAATCAGTCCAGCTAATCCACGTCGGACTAAAATGCATTCACCGCCTAGGAAACCTCGAAAGGAATCCCCTAAACTGATACTGATGTTGATGGTGGTATTGATATTGATATCTATATCAATATTAGTATTATTATTTCACCATCAACGTACTCCAGGCAGTGGTCTGATCGCCTCGTGAACTCCACCTGGCTTCGGGGAACCACAGTAATGTAACTCCGTTAAAGAGACAATGGGTTGTCGGTGCCAGGATGGGAGATGTTTCCTAATGCGCAACCATGTGCATCAAGTCACAACTTCAATGAATCAAGTCACAATTTCCATGTCATGTCATGTTTATCCCCCCCCCCCCCCCCCCCTCACCATACCAGCCTAGACAATATTGAACGAAATACTATCTGACAGTCTGGTTTAAAACGCTGCATAAAGTAATCGTGGGAGACAACAGGAAGACAGCCAATCTGGCTATGTTGTCTCCCTGCGGTATACTACTAACACGCTATGTTGAACATGAAGGTAGTACTGAAGCCAAATATCTTTCTTTCGTGCCAAAATATTTTGAGTAACATTACTGTACTACTATTTGCATTTGTACTTGTATATTGCTAACTAAAATCAATCACAAATCAATCACAAATAAACAAGGATTTAGTCGTTTTGCTGTCTTGTAGAGATAAACTGAGCATCACTGGTGTGAATGCGAAACTTTTCAAAAGAGAAGGTGGAAAAGTAGTATTTCTCCATGCGGAATACAGCTACAATATTTCCTTGCTTCTCTTTCTGTATAGATTTGCCTCCTGGCCGATCGAGTGATCTTACTTTCACAATCTGATACCATAGAAAGATTCACGCGTTGATGAGGGCATGAAGCTTGCACGTGAACTCGAAGGAAGCATCCATTCTCTCCATTTCTCTCCATGAGATTTGCTCCGCCCACTCTTTTAGAAGTTTGTAACCACCACTGATGTATGAGGTCGAAAAATAATTATTACATGACATGCCAGGGGCGTAGCTTGGATTTTCCTATTGAGTTGGGGGGGGGGGGCATATTTCTTTTTTTTTGGGGGGGGGAGCAGGTGGGGGAAGGTCGATATATGCCACATGCATATCTGAAGGCCGTAGGTCTGAGGTGGGAGTGGGTGTGGGGAGGGTTTAGGGCTCCCCAGACAACCGCCAACGAGAGGGCCTTACCCATTCCACCTCAGGCCTATGGTATCCCCCGCCCATGGATGGGGGTTGGGGGGGCACCACGAGAAAACTTTTGAAAATTCAATGCCCTGAGACTGAATATGGGACCCACTGGTGCTTTAATTTTCCCATTTTGAGGGGGACCACTGTAATTTTTAGGGGGCCATGCCCCCCCCCCCCTAGTCCCCCTCCACCAGGCTACGCCACTGTTCCATGCATGGCTTTGCCACTCATGGAAATTCGTTTCTTTTCGTTCTTGTTCATGTTTGTTTGTTTGTATATTGAGTATTAACGACTCTATTAACATCCAGTGTCTTTTCGTATCGTGCAATTTTATGGGTGGAGGCAGCTTGAAAGAAACATCGAGCAACGGCAAGTAACCGTTGGATTCGTCAACTTAACTAACCACCATGTTCCCACATGGGCAGTCTTTTTAGGACACAACATAGAGCGCAAGACTCACGATCCAACTGTTGACCTTTCGACTTCACGCCATACACTGCTCTAACCACTGACCCACCGTGCTCTCGCTCATGGAAGAATGTTGGTATGATTTTAAAAAAGTTTGATACATACAGTATATTTTGTTTGCACATCACACAAAACAGATTCGTTTCTTTTAGACTGTAATTTCAATTTCTAATAATTTTATTTTGTTTTGCAATTGGCTTGGGCGGATTTTGCGGCGCATGAAATTCTAACTCTTCCACTTGATTTATTCCCGGACATATTGCAAGAATAGCCGAAGCTACAAGAAGACAGGAAATTGGTGGAGTCCAACCCCAAAATCAAAGCATATCTCGAAAAAGGTCCAAAGACGTTCGCTTAGTTGAATATACAGATTATTTCTACTTCAGACAGGGTGGTGGGGGGGGGGGGGGGTGTCGTAACAAAATTGCAGGAAGAGTTTCCTAGTTCTTTTTCAACTGGTGTTTGCTGATATTTAAGTGGTAGGGCGCTGGCGGCCAATATTTGGCTTTTATTCTCAAGTATACCACAACTCTAAGAGCTTATATTCTGTGAATGTACTTCATATTATTTTTGAAATGCATTATTTAGTCTGCATTTAATTTCTTTGTTGTAATTTATTTGAGAGGCACTCTCCCAAAAATTGTAACAAGACAAAGACATGTCAACACATTTTGATGACTAAAAATACTTTAACTCTCTACCAGTTAATACTCGTGTTTGATGTTAAATTATGTCGATTATCTTAACAAACAGAAAAATATAATTTTGAGTTCACTAGAATCTTTCTAACGGCACCTTCCAAAAAGCCTCTGGCTGTTGGGTTATATATCTGTATGGCTCTAGAACCATAAATGGGTCATTTCTGCAGCTGAGATATATTTTCAAACTATTGCAGGAGTCATACTAATTTGTTGGTATGTCGGATTTTAAACTCTTCAGTAAAACATTCATATGGTGGCGAAAAACATAATAGCTCATTACGTGTACACTCCATACGAAAAAATTATCCGAAAATCGACTGAGTGTGAGTAGGTAATAAATGAGAGTACGAGCTCATCTGTACATGTACGTGTACGTGTACATGTACATCTCCATAGGATTTAGTGTTAAAATCGTGTACGTGTACAAGATTTTAATGGTTTTTTAGGGTGAGCTCGAATTTTTTTAACACTGGACCCCATGGGAGGAATCCGTAGTTTTACGTACACGTACATGTACCGTTTTGATTGAAATCTGCAGATGAGTTTTCCCCATAGGATTCAGTGTTAAATTGCGAGCAAAAAACCGTTTTGAGAGTTCGAGCTCATCGTCTTGTCGATTCTAACAATCCGCATCCGTACACGATTTTAACACTGAAACCCTATGGAGAGTGTTAAAGTGCGAGCAAAAAAACGTTTTGAGAGTTCCAACTCATCATCTTGCCGATTCTAACAATCCACATCCGTACACGATTTTAACACTGAATCCTATGGGGGGAAACTCGCTTGCAGATTTTAGGTGTGAAATCGACTCGCGTGAAGAGGTGATGTTTGAATCTGCAAACCCTCTGTAGCGTTTCTCGAAGTGAGACTGGCGCACGTTATTGCGAGGTGATCCCGATGAGCACTCGATGGAAATGTTTTGAATGAAGAGTGTTGTCGTTGGTGTGTTGGAAATTCGCGAGCCCGCTGTCACGTTTTTGATTGATATATATAGGGGAGAAAAAAAATATAAATAAATAGTTATTTAAAAAAAATAAATATATCAAATCGAATAGATAATAAAAACGTAAATCATGAGCGATTCTCAGGAAATTAGAGTGAGGTTTCTTTTAAAAATGCTGATGAGAGCCTACGCATTCTGCGTGAACGAACAACTAGGTCGTCTCTTGTTAGAACGATGCGTCGGATGTCGGGATCACCTAGACTTCGATCACGAGAATCATTCGTGTCTGTGGATGGAAAGGGAAGATATGATCATCAAGTATTTTGAACCGGCGTTCGAACGCGTTCAAATCAATGAAGTGATCACGTTTTGGAAGAGATTACTCTACTGTAAGAATTGAAGCAAGCCCACAGATTCGGAAGAACAGAAATTGGCGCCTAAAAGTCTGACTTTACGAGATAAGGGATGCATCTTGAAATTATTGTTCTACGAAGCATACGTCTAAGTTTTCTCGTTCATATAAAATAAGGGAGAATAGAAAATAAAAATAAATACACACATACATTTTTTATCTAATATTAGAAAGAAAAAAAACAAAATGAGAACCAGAAATAAATTGTATCCGACGTTAGTGCACGACGAGGACGAGAAGCTGATCGACGTTTCACCGATGGCACCGTCGCAAGAAGAAAGAGGAGAGAGGTATCGCATCGATCAAATCAGTAGAATCCAAGAGTATCTAATTCGAGAGAGAGATTCTCGTCGTTCCCTCAAGAAGAAGTATTTGCGTTTCATGAAATTCGTCAACGCGATCGACACGACACTCATCACGATTTCCATGGGTTTACATGCGGCCGGCATCGGATTGTTGTTGACCGCGGTCGGCATTCCGATCGTGTTGACCGTAGAAGGAGTGGCTCTCGCCGCCGGATTGTTTAGCACGCTCGGAAACTTTTTGAGTAGGAAATTATATCTGAAGGCGAGAAAACACGACAAGATTCGCGTCTTGGCCGACTCCAAGATCGACACGATATCCGAAATGATCTCTATGGCATTGAAAGACGGTAGGATATCGGACAGAGAATACTTCGCGATATTGAGCGAGAAAATGAAATACGATGCCATGAAAGAAGCCGTGAGAATCAAGACTCGTCAGATCATCAAGGAAGAGATGAAGGATTCTCTCGTGGAAAAGGGGAGGAAAGAGGCCAGGGAGGAATTCAGTAAGATGATAGAACTCAAGAGCAGCGATTGAAAAAAAATATATATATATAATAAGAACAGAATTTAAAAAAAAAAAATATTAAATTTATATATAAAATAAAAAACGAAATTAATTTAAATAACTCTTAAAAAAATGTATTGCGTAAAGTGTAAGAGAGTTACCAAGATGAGTTCTTCTCAAGAAGTGCAAACTAAATATGACAGACGGATGCTTCGCGGAATTTGCGACGTCTGTGGTTCTGTCAAGACACGATTCATCAAAAAAAAAGAACGCGAGCAAAGGTAAAGGCCTCGTGAATAAAATGATCAACAATCTACCTTTCGAAATGCATCTGCCCGGTCACAGTTTCACGGGACCCGGAACGAAATTGAACAAGAGACTCAATGCCGATCTGACACCCAAATCTTGGAGCAAACCTGTGAATAGGGTGGATGCGGCCGCGTACGATCACGATCTGTGCTACGCCGGACATCCCGACACCAAGACTCGCAATGACGTCTGCGACAAAAACATGTTGGGGAGATTGAGAGGCATATCGAATCCGACCAGGAGAGAGAAGATGGAACGTTCGCTGGTCGGCAATCTGATCGGTGCGAAACGTCGATTCGGATGGGGCGTTCAAAAAAAAAGCGCATCTGAAAAGAAGAAGAAACGATTATTGACTAGCAAATTGGCCGAGGAGTTACACAAACCCATAGTGCGTAAATTTCGAAAGAGAAGGGTGTTCGTGAAGGGTCTGGATGATATTTGGTCTGCCGACTTGGTCGACATGAGATCGTTTTCGAGGTGGAACGAGGGCGTCAAATATCTATTGACAGTGATCGATGTGTTTTCCAAATACGGTTAGATCAGAGCTTTGAAGGATAAATCGGGACCTTGCGTCACCGAGGCTCTGAAGATCGTGTTCGACTCGTCTTCTCGAAAACCAAGTAAATTGTGGGTGGATAAGGGAAAGGAATTCTACAACAAGCACGTTCGTCGATTGGTAGACCTCTACTCGATCGAAAATGAAGAGAAAGCCAGCGTGGTGGAACGCTGGAATCGAACGATGAAGGAAAAGATGCACAGATACTTCACGGCGAATTCGACCAAGAAATACATATATGCTCTGAGCGGTCTGGTCAAAGATTACATCAACACGCAACACAGATCGATCAAGATGACTCCCGCGGAAGCTAGCAATCCTCGAAACGAAAAACGGGTCTACGCGAATCTATATCCCGAGAGATCTAAGATCAGGAAGAAGTCTAGAACGTCGAAATTTGCGGTCGGCGATCGAGTGAGAAGTTACGCTTATAAGAAGGACTTCGAAAAGGGTTATACTCCTCGATGGACCTCGGAAATCTTCGTGATAATCAAAATATCACACCGATCCGGTGACTTACGAAATCGAAGCTTTGGATGGAGAAGAGATCATCGGAAAGTTTTACGAACAACAATTACAGAAGACGAAGTTTTGATGAAGAAAACAAAATTTTTTTTATTTACTCTCTTTAACATTTTCTTGTTTACACACATATATATAAGAGAGAGAAAAAAAATAATAAAAAATAATTAAAAACTATTTTTTAGATAAAGAAAGCAAGTTAATTAATAAACAAAAAAACTAAAAATCCTTTAAAATGACAAATATACTAGATATAGCACAAAGCATAGTGAAAGATGAAAGTATTCAATAATATGAGGTTAACGAATATGAACCGGTAACCGGAACGAGTTTGAACAATGCGGGAGAGATAAGAATCAACGTTGAAACTCAAGATCTATTCGTACATCCTAGCGAGAGTTACATAGTGGTGCAGGGACGTCGCACCAAGGAAGATGGGAGCGACTACGCCGACGACGACACGGTTACTCTAGCCAATAATGGCATCATGCATCTATTCAGTAACATAAAATACATGCTATCCGGACAAGAGATAGAATCTGTGTTTCATCCCAGTCAGGCCACCACGATGTTCGAACTCTTGACGTATCCTGATGATTTTTTGAAATCCAGAGGACTTAATCAGTTGTGGGTGAAAGACACCGTAGGCCCTGCTAGCGCAGGCGCTGCCTTGATATTCGACTACGTCGTCAAGACGTCCAGACCTAAAGGAACGTTTTCGTTCAGGATACCTTTGAAACACATCTTCGGATTCACGGACAATTACAACAAGATCATGTACGGATTCAAACACAATCTGACGTTGATTCGAAAAGGAAACGACGACGCAATAGTGAGACTCACTGCGACCGATGTGGGTAAGATAACTCTACACAAGATATCGTGGTTCGTTCCACACGTGGAGCCTTCGATCGTGGAGAAAGCGCATCTCTACAAGATCATAGAATCCAAGAGTAAATTACCCGTGGGATTTAGAATGAGACACTGCGACACGGCTAGCATTCCTCCATCCATGAATCACTTCGATTGGAGATTGACGGTGAAATCCGCTTCCGAGAGACCGCGTTTCATCGTGGTTGCATTTCAGACCGATAGGGACTGGTCTCAGGAAAAGAATGCATCGCTGTTCGATCATTGCAGTTTGAGAAACACGCAAGTGTTTCTGAACGCCACGAGATATCCAGCAATCGATTACAATGCGTCGTTCGACAAGAACGTTTTCTGCAGACTGTACGGCGACGCCGCTGATTTTAGAAAGAAGTATCATGGTCTAGACGAATTGATGAGCAACCCTAACATGTCTCCCGGCGAATACAAGTCGATGTATCCCATGTTCGTATTCGACGTCAGTAAACAGAGTGAACGACTCAAGAGTAGCGTGTTAGACATTCAGATCAAGATGCAATTCGATAGGAACGTTCCGAGAAAAACCGAAGCCTTCACCCTGGTCCTGTCGGACAGAGAATTACAATTCGAATCGGATGGAAATAAGATGTCGATCATTCGATGAGAGACGAGTGTGAAAAAAAAATAAAAAATAAAAAGTAATGAGTAATTATTAAAAACAAAAAAACCAAAAAAAAATAAATAAAGTAATGTGATCTAGAGAGATTGAACATCTTTCTAAATCTCATTACTTTTTTTTTTTTTTTTTTTTTGTTTTTAATAATCAGACATTATTTTTTTTTTAATTCATTATTTTCCACGCGTTCACTGTTTGTTCAAAGGGTCCAGTTCAATCAGTAGACTCACCACAGAAGTGGCGGCTTCGGGATTATTGGTTTTCATAACGAAATTAATCCTGTCACCGGCGTTCACTTTGAGAGGCGTGCCGAACGTGCTAACATTCGCGTGTTGATTCTCAGTCTTTTCGATGCTGTATCTCTTATCGCTGTCCACACCATTCACCATGAGATTGACGACCGCTCTGTTATTCAAATCCGAGGAAGCCAGACTCATTCAAAGGATTTCACCTCCCAACGGCATGGGATATCCCACCTGACCATGTTTCGATCCGCTACTTCCATTTCCGAAAGACCACTCAGCTTTTCCCTCATCTAAGGTGCCGGCCTCTTTGGCCCACACGGTGATCAATTGTCTAGCATATTTGACTTTCTCCACCACCGAAATCAGGGTGCAGGCATCCATCATGTGCACGGGTTCTGGTAGATTCGTGAGCGCGTGTCCACCCATGTCTAGTTTACCTTCCATGATGTCGCCCTTTCTCCAGACTGAGTTGTCATCCATGTACTTTCTGCTGACCGCGCTGGAATCGAATTCGGGATCGTGATCGAGACCAAATAAATTGTGACCGTTCATGTTGATGCCACCCTCCATGGTTCCGCCAGATTGTTTGTTCAGGTAGAGATCGTCCACTTGCGATTCTAGGTATTCTTGCGATTGTATCACGGCAGAATCCACGTAGCCCTTGTTGACCGCGGTTGAGTCTGCATCCTTGTCGTCTATCTTCGACAGATTCAATATCTTGTGGAATCCCGCATTCAGATCCGATTTCATTTCTCGTCCGTCAGACTTTCTCTGTTCCAGATCTACATAGTGTTTGGTCGCCACGTCCTTGGGATTCGTGGAAGTGGCCACGTTCGTTATCTTGTTATAATTGGTGTTCAATTCCGAGTGCATCGTTTTCATAACGTATCTATTTCTCAGGTGTTCGCTGAATCTCGCGTGAGAGTCGTCCGCATATTTCTTGGTCGCGACATCGGTGGGATCTACGGTATTCGTGACGTTCACCAAACGTTTGGATTTCAGATCGAGATCGTCGGTCATGGTTTTATCCAAGAAATTATCCAGCAGGATTCGTTCGAAATCGGCGTTCCCCCTGGCGACGTATTTTTGGTCGCAGCATCTGCGAGATCTATCGGCTCGGGAAAATTGTAGAGCTTCTTATCGTTCATGTTCAAAGGTTCCTCTCGAGGTTCGTATCTCCGAATGTAACGTTCGTCCAAGTTGGCAACATCGTAACCATCGTCGACTTCCAACGTCTTCCTCTTCTTTCTCGGGTTGACTTTTTCATCGTCACTTCTACCAAATTTATCGACTGGCATGTTGTTGTGGGATTTTTTTTGTTTTTAGAAAAATATGTTCAAACGCAGTTTATTAAAAATGAACTGTGTTATTTTATTTTTCGTTTTTATTCGATTAAAATTTTTTTAAAATAATTTTTTATCTTTATATGTACTATAAAAAAAAAATCTCTCTCTAATGTAAATCATTAAGAATGTCTTGAAATCGATCTCCTTCAGACCATCTCTTGAGAACGTAGAGACACAGGTGACTGCAAAACACTTGATGTGGTGATTGCACTTGTTCCGTGTTGTAACGAACCATCGATTTGTTGAAATAGTTCTTTATTTCTTTTGGCGGCGAGATTCCATAGCTGTTGAAATAATAATTTTTCTTCTTCCCATTCTTCATCCACGCCACCCAGTGAGTGCCTTCACCCGATGAATCGTCTAGATTTAAAATTCCGCATTCCGATTGTCGAGGTCTTCTCTTCGGTAAGGCATCTCTGGAAAACACTCCTAGAAAATCTTTGATTTTCAAATCTTTTGCCGCATTCAACAGATCGATGTTGGATAGGGGTTTGTTAGGTAAGACGACACCTTCTATGGATATCTTTATTTTCTTATTCATAATGCATATATATATTTTTTTATTTATTTATTTTATTATAATTCACTAAAAAATGACGTTATTTTTTTTGGTTTTTTTCTCTTTTTTTTAAACTAACATTCTCGATGTCTCTATCGTTTTCTATAATTTTGATTCCATCTAATTCTTCTTGATTTTCTGAACTCTTAATGTCACTATCGATTTCCATAATATTGAATCCATCTAATTCCTCTTGATTTTCTGGACACTCGATGTTACTATCGATTTCTATAATTTTGAATCCGTCTAATTCCTCTTGATTTTCTGGACACTTGATGTTACTATCGATTTCTATAATTTTGAATCCATCTAATTCCTCTTGATTTTCTGGAATCCTATCATCCACAATCGTATCTAGAATCCAATCATCCATATTCATATCGTCTCTAATTAGATCCGCAGTCCAATATCCGAGTGCCAAAGTGCTTATTTTATCATCTAACATGAATCTCTTATCGTCGTCGGCCGTCAGCGAAATCTTGTTGACTATTTCAGTATACAAGTCGTGATTTTCGCTTTAAATCGATTTCATAGTCTTATACACCAGACCACTTCCTAACAGACAATCTTTATACTCTTGGAAAGAAATGTTTTTCTTCACCACGCATGCTTTAACTCCTTTGCACTTCTTGATCTCTTCATCATCTTCTAGACGATAAGCATACAGTTTGGGTCTCAAGCCCACGAATTCGACGATCTGTTTACCGCCGCTCTCATCCTTAAATTTCCCCAACACCTTCTTGTTGTCGTTCGATTGAATGTTGGACGGGTGATCGACGGGATAATTGCTCGTGTTGAACCACTCGGCCACGTCCTGAGATATATCTCGGTAGACGTCTTTCGTCTCAATCTCGTAAACTAAACTGTCCATGTCGGTGAACAGTAGTTTGGCTTTATCACCAAATTTTCGTTTGACGTAATTGTAGTGAAACTCGTACATCAATCGCTTGCTGATATCTAAGATGATCGGTCCGAGATAATACGGTTTGTTGAACATCAGGTGCATCTTTTGCATGTGAACGGCCACTAGATTTTCGTGGAATATGGTTCGGTGTTTGTAATTGGGTTTCGCCACTAATGATTTAGCTCTTTTCTCAGACGTGATGAGTCGAACGTAGGTTCTCTTCCTGATGTTTTCCATCGATTTACCGTACACGCAGTTATTCATGAGTTTGAAGAAATCTTTTTCGAAATCGTTCTCAGCTCGAGTTCTGAGATTCGTGTTGAGATCGATGTATTTTTTCATCCAAGGCTCTTCATCGAATCGAATGATGCGATGTATGTTGACTAATTTCATCCCGTAATTGACGTACTGTTTCAAATTCTCGCTGTAGATGACGTAGTTACGTTTGTTAAATAAACTGGGAATGAGTTTTTCCTCGTCTCCCTCGTTCGGTTCCATTCATTCAGGAGCCAGTGGATAATCGTTGTGTAGATCGTGTAATTCTTTCGGATAGTTCAAATCGACTTCTAAAATGCAAGGATAATCTCCCCATTTTTGCATCTCTTCCAGTTCCTTTACCCATTCGAAATTTCCAATCGGTAAAGGATGACTCATAGCCCAACCATACAGATTATTTGCGTCCCAATACTGTATGTATTTAGTCGACCGTTTCGAATCGAAATCTTCTTTCATGTAAGGATTGTTAGCTTCAGAATGTCTGTGGGAGATCATCAAGATGCCACCTCTCGCAGCCCTTTCGAACATGAGCAACATGTCCACATCAGATAATAATTCCAATTGGACATCAGTGGTCTTCAACAGAGCATCCCACGCCAGACCGGGTGCGGTGAAATACCAAGCGGGATCCAGATCGTAATTTCGATGACAGACGTCTCGAAAATTTTCGAACACGTCTGCCAAGAGTAGAACGTCGACCTTCAGATAGAGATCGTGATAATTTCTCATGGTTTTCATATCGAATGATTTCCACATGTTTTTAGCGTGTTCGTAATTCTCATCGGAAATGTCTGATTCGTATAATTTCGAATAAAAATCTTCTTTCGAAGGTAGTGCAGTGTCTTCGAATCTCTTTAGATCGTTCATGTAATCGTAAGGATAGATTCCTTTCCTCAACATGACGTCTACTCATTCTTCGAAATGTTCGCTCATGATTTTAAATTTATCCTTGCTCATGTTATCGACTTACTTTTCCAGAGCGGTCGACATGAATTTAAAACTGTCGATGAAACGTATGCATCTACGAATGAATTTCGTTTTTTCTTCCAACGTCTCTCCGTCGATTACTCCTTTTCTCCTCCATGAGCTTCCATTTCGTGAAGGAAATATATCTTTCTTCGCTGTTCACGATGCAATTTAATTCTTCGTGTGAGGTGCCGAGATTTTTCACGAACAGATGACTGTCGTAACCCGAGAGATTGTGAAACATCACCAGATAGAAAGCGGCATCTCGATATTTTAAATTACACTTGCTGTGAGCCGGACCGCGATACAGACCCGTGTAATGATTGTGGTCTCTGACCTTCCTATTTTCTGTCGAATTCTCATTGAACAATTGTCTGCATATGTGACATTCAGTGGCTCTGTTATTTTCGTCCTGCTGCTCTTGCGTGATGATCATTTTTGCTGGAGTTTTGAATTTGTCATATAACATTTGAAGTTTCCATTCTAACTCTTCCACGAACCTTTGAGCCACGTCGTCGTCTTCGCACTGTTTTGTGTAGGTGAAGGGACCCATGTTGTGTTGTGAGTCGAAAGCGCATTTCACGTAAATGCAATAGGCCGAAGGTATGTGTTTTTGATATCTTTCGACGTAACTTTGAAGAGCGTTGGGTTGACAGGAACTCATTTTCGCGGTGAAACATTCGAAATCGGCGTACACGACGAATGGTACTTTTAACCTTCTATTGTGTTTTTCAAACTTCACGATGGTGTTGGGTTTGGGCATTTCGACGGCGACACCTTGATTTTCGTTGCAATATTTCTGATGTTTCGCCAACGAGTCTTCGCTGTGAAACACGTTCATGCAATTGTAACATAAAGATATCTTTCCGTTATGATTATTATTTTGTTTCGACAGTAATCGACTCGGATGTTTAACCCAACAATAATGACGATTGTCACCATTCGAAATCAATAATAAAATAATCGTCTTTTCTCTTCCGAGATACGAAGTCAGTCTGAGAGGATGGATCTTTCGTTTTTCGTCGTCGTATCCCAAGACGTTCACTGCAACGGTGGGATTTTGAGCCTCGAAACGTTCGATGTGTTTTAACTGCGTTGGAAAAGTCACTCCGGTCCAATCGAGATTTTTAGAAGTTTCCTCATACTGAGAAACTCTATTGGAGTTTATTTTGACAGGGTATAAAGCGGATGTGACTGCCCATTTAAAACACTGATCATTGTTATTTTTCACGTTGATCACGGCGTATTTCTTAGCGAGGAAATATGGTAATTTCACGTAGGTAGACCCTTTCAACAAATCGTTTTTAGTTATGTGAATTTCGAGTTTCAACACCTCATCGAACGCCCAGTTACTACCTTCATGTTGATAATTCGCAAGAGATGTCAACATCTTGTCTTTCATCTTTTCGAAAACGTCTGATAAATCTGAACCTCGAAATATGGGTTCGACGTTAGATCTGCAATATGCATTTTTCATGATGCTCTCGCCGGACTTCACGTCGATTTTGTTCATCACGCAATGGAGTATCATCTTAATTTTTAGTCCTACGTCCATGTATTTGCGAAACAAATCAAATACTTTTTTCTTCACCCATTCCATGAACAATTTCGGATCGATTTTCTTCAACAAGGGAACCACGTCGAAAGTTTTAAAAATGCCTTTGATTGCATTCTCCCCTTCCATGGACTTCGATTGAAACAGTTCCGTGGCGAGTCATGCTAGATATTCTTTTCCTTTCCCTTCGTCTATTGCTCGTCGAAAGTTCGTTCAATATATCTCGTTTGCCTAGAATCTGATGTGCATCACTCGTTTTCGTTTTAGTTTTTCTATTCTTTTCTTTGGAAACTTGAAGTTCTTCAACGGCTTTTCGTTTAGTCATCTTCTTATTTTTCACAATCAAAGTGTTTTCATTTTTTTTCGATGTCAGCATTTCGATTCCTTTTACTATCTTTTTCTTCTTCTCATTTTTCACAACCGATGCATTTTTTGACGTCGTTGCTATTGGCATTTTGATTCCTTTTACTATCTTTTTCTTCTTCTCATTTTTCACAACCGATGCATTTTTTGATGTCGTTGCTATCGGCATTTCGTTTGCCTTTCCATCATTTCGCAAATGTTTCTGTATGACTTCAATCTTTTTTGATTTAGTTCTATGATTTCTGAAATGTGAAATTTTTAATAGTTTACAAATCTCGTTTAACTGAGGTGTGGTTTTCTCATTTAAATTTTCCAATTTTTTTTTATCTGTTTGTTTCATTTTGTAAGAATATATTTTTTCGAATTTTGTATTTTAAATAATTTGTTTAAAAAGTTTTGTTTTTTAAATGTGAAAAAATTTTTGTTTTTTTGATGAAATTAATCGATTTTTTTTATGTTCCATAACGTTAAAAAAAAAAAGGATGTTAAAAATTTAACTTATATATATAAAGAGAAAAAAAACTTTTTAAACAAATTATTTAAAATACAAAAATTTAAAATATACATTATTTGCAAGAATTCATAAAACAAAAAAAAAAACAAATAATTGATCATGACAGCAACACCTAAAAGATGCAAATTGAAATTGAAACGAGTCGAAGCGTGTACAAAATTAGGTTTTAAAATCTATACATTACAACAACACGATCCCATCGAATTGACCGAGGTCGAGACGATGGGCTTAGAGTGCTACTACGACAAATATCATATGTGTTTGAAATTGGATGAAGCCATGCTCGATTTGTTTTGCGAGTACCAAAGCGATCTGGTGAATAATATCATCGTCGCCGAAGACAGAAAATTCAACAAGGACGATTTGGTGTTGTTCTTTAGAAATTACATATATCCAATAATCTCACTCGAACTCTTGGACAAATCGGGTGGTGAGAGCGCGTTCACCGATGTAAAATAACTTAAAAGAGTAAAGATAAACATACAAGACATTTTCGTAAGTGAGAAAATGTCGCATGTCAACATGCTAATAATGGACTTGGAAATATAAACAATAAAGAGATTGATTTTAGCAAAGAAGAAGGAAAAAAAGTAATGAGATCTAAAAGTGATCTCATTACTTTTTACAAAAAAATTTTTCACATTAAAGAAATTAAAATTAAAAACAACTTTTGTTTTTTTTGCTCTTTATATATATATATAAAAAAACTTTTTTTTTTTAAACAAATTATTAAAATACAAAATTTAAAATATACATTATTTACAAGAATTCGTAAAAACAAAAAAACAAATAATCGATCATGAGGACAACAACACCTAAAAGATGCGAATTGAAATTGAAACGAGTCAAAACGAATAAGAAATTCGGTCATAAAATCTATAGATTACAACGACACGATCCCATTGAATTGAACGAGGTCGAGACGAAGGGCTTAGAGCACAAACACGACAAATATAAGATGCCTCTGAAATTGGACGAAGCCGCGCTCGATTTGATTTACGAGTACCAAGGCGATCTGCAGAACATCGTCATCACCGAAGATAGAGAATTCGACATGGACGATTTGTCGATGCCCTATGGAAATTACATATTTCCAAACATCTCATTTGAACTCGTGGAGAAATTGGGTGGTGAGAGCGAGTTGACCGATGTAAAAAAAACTCAAAAGAGTAAAGATAAACATTCAACACGTTTTCGAAAAAGGAGAAGACACGAGTGTCAACATGCTAATAACGGACTTGGAAATATAAACAATAGAGTGATTGATTCTTAGCGAAGAAAAATGAAAAAAAAAAAGTAATGAGATCATCTTTAGATCACATTACTTTTTTTTTTTGTTTTCCTTCTTCTTCACTATTACCATATATTGTAATAACGTTTCCTTTTCTCTCAAATTTCAGCGTCGATTCTTCTTTTTCTTTTTTTTCTTTTTCTTTGTGATATGATACGTTTATAACAACATTTTTGTTTATCTGAATCATAATTATGAACGAATGTTGTGCATCTCTTGGTAACACTCGCATCATCACCATTCTCTTCAGAAGGTAGTGGTGACGGTGGAAAGAGTCGTCTCATTCTCAACCGTCCATCCCGCGCTCTATCTATCTCTTTCATCAGTTCTTTCCTTAGATATCCATCATTAGCGTCTAACCATTTTTTTATTTTTTCGCTCTCTGGCTTGAGATGTTCATCATTATCGTCAAATTGTTTCTCCACCTTTTCATCCAGGTGATAAATTTGTTTCTCCACCTTTTTACTCATTTTAAATATATTATTTTATACTTTCTATGATTTTATATTTTATACAATTTTATATTATAATAACATATTCAAAATCGGTATGTTCTTAAACGGCGAATTCTCACCGAGCAACAAACCCTTGCCGAGTCGCTCGATGTTCTGTCCACTCTTCAGATAGAGATCGTTTCCTCTCAGAGAGTTGCCACCTCTAACGGGTTCTAGATACAATCCTTTACCGCTGTCATCTACGTGGACGCGACACACGGCTCCTCCCTTCTTCAAAAACAGTCCGCTGCCACCCATTAATTTCTCAACTGCCGAACTAGCGAGTCCCGTGAGAGCTCCCACGCCGAGAGTCTTTCCGAGAAAGGGTAGTGCCTTTGCGGCAAAGGGTAATGCTTTTGCGGCTATTCCTGCCAATAGCGGTAGGAAACCGCCTTTCATTCTCAAATTGTATCTCAATTGAGCGGGACTCATTCTCACCGTCAACCCCCTTCCATCGCGAATCGCTTTCTCCATCCTTTTGATTTGACTTCTGGTCCAGGCGATCGAATCCTGACCGCCTCTCGTCAGATCTTCGTGAGTGAATTTGAATCTCACCACCTCGCCTCGAGTTGTTAACGCTCTCTTAAGTTTCTTTCTCTGTCCTGCGGATATGTTCACGTTTTTAACCACGTATTCTGTCATAATTCTGTTTTTTAAAATATATTTACTTCAATTGTTTCTTGTTTAATAATTATATTAAAATAATTTTGTAAAATTAATATTGCGTTTATTTTATTTTTGTTATCTATATATATACACAATATTTTTTTTTTTTTTGCTTTTATATTTCTCTTATCTTAAATCGTATCGTCACCCTCTCTCCACGAAGATCTAACAGTTCACCATTTTGATCCGTCAACGTGGTTTTGAGACTATACAACGTGTCCAAAATCACTGGTAGATAAACTAAATTTCGAGGTCACTCCATGATCTTATAACCCGGCGACACGTTTGGAAAGAAGGTATAGATCGTCGGTTGAGCGCTACCATTCACGTAGCTTCCAGCAATCATGTCCACGTTCACCAGAATGCTATTGACTGTGAGAATGTCGACCGTATTTTCAGATGCCGCGTGGCCTCGATACACCTTTCGATCGAATCCCAACATCTTGCCTATAGAATCGTCCATGTTGAAGTCCACTCGAAAATTATCTTCCAAATCCAACATCGTCTGTAAGGTATTAGGATTGGGAGCGAGTCTGATCTTGTTGCTTCCCTTTCCATCCGTCTTCATTCGCGTCTGAATGTAATTGTTCAAATTGTCTATGTCGTAACTCCCTTTGGGAATTCGAATCTCCAACCAATCCACTCCGTCGGAATACTTGAATGAGTTATTCTTTTCGGTGACGTTGGGAAAGGAATAATAAGTCTCCAGATTCACCAAAGCCATCTCGTAACTTTTCTCTCTATTCAATTCGATGGAAGGTTCGAATTTCGTAGCGAATCGAGTCGAATCGCCACTAACCACGATTTGAATGGATTGTTTCGCAGCCGTATTCTCGGCTATCCGTTCTAACAATTCTCCATGTTCGAACATTATATTTAATTTTATTTTATTCAAAAACTAATTATTTGAAGATTTATTATTTTCTAAATTTTATTTTCACGCTCTATCTTATTATTATTATCATCAAAAACATAAAACTTGTCGAATCCGCACCGATATTTTCCGCGATTAAATGCACTTGTCAAATCAATCACGACAAAATTGTAAAGTTCACCATCCCAAACCCTCTTGCAGAATCTCCTGAATTCCGCCGCGCTCATGTCGTTTGCGACGTGATCGCCGTAGATGTGATTGAGATTCTTGAGATCTTGGCGAAAGAGACATAGAAAATTAGCGTTCTCCCTTATCGTCTGTCTGGGCAATCAAAAATAATTCTGCGACAGGTAGAAACAGTCCACGTTGCTGTGTCGACCCCTAACGTAATACGATTCGCATCGGTTCTGTCTCTCCAAAAGCAGATCGTCGAAAATCATGAGATTCTTATCTTCCGATTTCAGTTCTCTAGGATCCGGAACGTCACTAGCGTTCTCATAAAATCGACACTCGACGTTCGAAGATGCATTTCTCTTCATCAGCTCTATCGCAGCACCATCTAAAATGGTCGAAAGTGGAGCTTCGCTCTTGTCGAATTCCTCCCTACTGTCAAAGATTCTGGCTATGTCGTCCTTAGGCAATCTACAATCCATGCACTCTCGAAGCAATCTGTATTCGGGTTGAAACAAGCTCTTGCCAAACACGAACAATCTGTCGTAATCCAACCAGTCGGGTCGGGACAACAGATTCATCAACAGATTGGTCTTTCCACAATTCGATTTTCCCACTATCAAGCCTCTTATGCTCTTGGGAAAGAACTCGTTATTCGACCTCTTGGTCGCGGCGTCGTTCCAAGACATATCTTTAATGTTCATCTTTGTTTTATTTTGTTTGTTTGTTATTTTTGATTCTTTTCAAACGCAAATTTTTTATGTTTTTCAGACTCTGTTTTTAATGTTATTATTTATTTATATCGCACCGTCGCAAGTTCTCTTCAATCCGGATCCACTCGCCATTTTGGCTAAATCTTGTATGGCTACCACAGCATCCTTAAAATCTTTCCAACTATTCGGCGTTCGCTCTAACACAGCTCGCTTCGCCGGCGGACTGATCAACTTGTCGATCAACGCGTCGGCTGCCCTCTTGCCAGCCACAGAAGCTATCCTACCACTGGCTTCGGAAGCGGCTTTCTTACCAGCATCCAAAGCCGTCTTCTTACCGACCTCAAACGTGGTCGATGCGAGTTTTCTACCCGCATTGCTCGTGAACGCTCGCATTATAGAATCGACGATGCCAGAACCTCCTTGAACGTAAGTTCTGACGTATCCCCTGTTCTTTATCACCAACATATTTTATTTTTATGATATATTTTTGTTTTTTTCACTGGTAAATCGTTTTTGCCGTTTAAATACTTTTATTATTCTAGTGTAAAAATTTACTATTTTGTTTTTGTTTGTTTGTTTGTTTCTCTCTACTTATTATATACACATCAATCCTTCAATTCGTTCATCAGCCTTTTATACTGGTTTTTATTCAAAACCTTCTGTCTTAACAATTCGTCAGATATAGTAACTATCTGATTATCTAATCCTGTGTTACCAGCCCGTCTGCTCGCCATCAACAAACTCAATCTCTGAGACAGAGCGTCAGAATCGCTCAGAAGAAAAGTGGTTTTCACCCCTTTGCCAGTCACCGATTCGATGAACTTCTTGTTCATATCCCATATGGGTTTCACTACTTTCGTCCACTTGTAACCTCTGTTGGCTTTGGGTCTCGTCTCTCTGGCATCGTTATTTCTCTTCATGGCGTGGGTCTGGGCCAGAATGTCTCCGTAATTGTCGAAATCCTGTTCCGTGTAATCGCTGGGCTTGTTGTAAAGGAGCAATCTTCGCAGACCATCGGTCAATTCGTATCTGTTCGAACCGACGATCAATTCATCATCCCCAATATCCACTTCCGTATCACCTACAAAAATCCTTCCCTCCAAATCCTTATAAAATCCATACAACTGATCTCTCTTACCGCCATCATCATCGGACGATGCGACGCTACTAGTGGTGATAGTCGAAGCCGTATCATCAGACTCGCTCTCTGTTTGAATTCCCGTGGGAACGTAATCCGGTGTAGATTGAACGGAATACCGATTTCCAAAACTAGGAGGCAACGAACCCATTCTCAAAGAACTCTCCTTTATGGGTCTCAATTCTTCGACTATCTCCTTCCTGCTTCGCTCTTGACCCTCCGTCACGGGTTTAAATAGTTTTGTGGCTTCGCGTTTGAGTTCCATCTCACCAAGACGTCTGCTTCTGTCAGCAGACTGAATGCTCTTCTTAGCACGTTCATACTCTTCTAAAATTCGATCTCGATGTCTAGGATCCATCAATAAAAAGATCTTTCGTTTTAATTGTTTTTATTATTTTCAAAATTAAATGTTTAATTATATTTTTATGTTTTAAGTAATAAAACTCTTTCCGTCTTAATATAATAATCTGAAAATATTCACATCTCAACTGACTGTGTTAATTGAAGTTTAAAAATACGTTTAAACAGTACATGACAAACCGGTTTCTGATTTAACGCATTTTAACAGTAGTTTTTACATTTGTCAAAAGATTTTCATTCACACATCCAACAACCATTCACTCAATGTCGAATTAAGAGAGAATCCCTTTGATGATTGTTAAACAGTTTCAACACACAAACGAAAACTGATTTTATCGCTGACAACTTATTCATTACAAAATCCCTCTCCGATTGCTATCATGAATATATTAAAAATTTTACCACTCAAAACCTAATTGAGCGGAAAATGCGTTTTAAACATTCCGATAAGTGTTTGACTTTTTTCGAACGAACGCTTAACAGTCAATCTCTCTCATCAAGACAAAACACGAATATCTATTACAGATCAACTCTTTCGAAGAAAAAAACCCCTCAAAACTCAATTTCTATCCGTCCCATCAACAGAAAACATCAATGTCTATAATACAGACTATATTCATAATCGACTCTTTTGAACAAAAAACCTCATTCACTCATAACGATAACATGTGCTAGTTTTTACTTCAGGAAGACGTGACTGGGTTCACGAATTTCCAACACACCGACGACAACACTCTTCATTCAAAACATTTCCATCGAGTGCTCATCGGGATCACCTCGCAATAACGTGCGCCAGTCTCACTTCGAGAAACGCTACAGTGGGTCTGCGGATTCAAACATCACCTCTTCACGCGAGTCGATTTCACACCTAAAATCCGCAAGCGAGTTTCCCCCCATAGGATTCAGTGTTAAAATCGTGTACGGACGCGGATTGTTAGAATCGGCAAGATGATGAGTTCGAACTCTCAACACGTTTTTTTGCTCGCAATTTAACACTCTCCATATGGTTTCAGTGTTAAAATTGGGTACAGATGCGGATTGTTAGAATCGACAAGACGATGAGCTCGAACTCTCAAAACGGTTTTTTGCTCGCAATTTAACACTGAATCCTATGGGGAAAACTCATCTGCAGATTTCAATCAAAACGGTACATGTACGTGTACGTAAAACTACGGATTCCTCCCATAGGGTCCAGTGTTAAAAAAATTCGAGCTCTCCCTAAAAAACCGTTAAAATCTTGTACACGTACACGATTTTAACACTAAATCCTATGGAGATGTACATGTACACGTACACGTACATGTACAGGTGAGCTCGTACTCTCATTTATTACCTACTAGTGTGTTATGTGTAATTACATAATGTCAGACGTCCACTCACTAATCAGTGTTAAGGGGTCGTCCAACCTAACTTTGGTCAATTTTTTGACATTTTTCCCAATGCCTCAGAAACAGATAAGAGAAGTAAGGAAAGGCAAATTATAAATCAAAATAATGAGTAAAGTGCATAGAAAAGGTACATATAATTTTTTTCAGGAAAAAAAGTGAATTTTAGGATTTTGAAGAAGATTAATTTGCCAATGGCAGAAGTAACGAACCGGTAAAACCACAAAATAATCGGTAATTCGAAAGCCTTCTCCTCAATTTTATGATAACATACTACAGACTCGGAGAAAGCATTTTTGACACAAACTCTGGTGGGTTTTGATGTTTGAATGTAATAACACAAACAGAAATTTTGGATGTTCCGGATGTGGCCATGTTTGAATGATGTTTATTCCGGTCATGTGATTACGATGTGGTTCTTGCAGAAATACTCAATTTGGGCAATCGTAAGAATGCAAGGACGTGATCACGTCCTTTATTTGTTCGAGACAATGTATGAGCGGATTTGCAAACAGGTGACAGAAAATACTTGAGCTGTTAATGTCATAACTGCAAAATATGGTTTGAATTTCCCTCTCGTGTTTACAGGCCGTCTGAATTTTTTTGTTGACAAAAAATCTGAATTATTGCGCACTAGAAAGACAACATGAACCACTTGTAAAAAAATAACCGAGTGCATAAAATCGGGACGATACACATAAAATGAGGCAATATTCATAACAAAGTAAGCAGAATGCTTCAGAAATCACATTTTCACGAAATATATTCCAAGTGTCCTGGAACTATATTGAGCGTGTTGATTTCCCCTGATGTTGTGAAGTTATTTACTTCCTAGTAACCATGGAATTTGTCGCGGCTGTGTTTGATGTTTGCAAAAGACCGATTGAAGATGGGTTGAAAATGATGCATTCGCTCTTTTAAATAAGGTGCGCTTGGACGATGCTGAGAATTTAGTTTTTTCTTGCAACCAACCATACTAACACAAGCGTCGATCAGTGTCTTTTGTCATCGTTTTACACTGACAAATGTGACAAATCTCCTACACCGGAAACTATCTCCCAATTTGCATATCACAATAAACATAACCGCTGTCAGCATGACCGTGTGGTCAAAACTGAAACGAATGATCGAATCCACGGTCAAAATTAGCTGCAATTGGCTTTTAAACAAATGAAATACATGAAATATTCGCAATTTCTTCATTATCCATGCCGAGTTACTTTTTAACCAGACCACATGCGTTCAGTTTCGTTTGTCGGCATCAAACTGCTATTGTTTGTGGTAATTAAATAGTACGAGAAGGCGAAAGAAGCCAAATATTCCCCATCATCTATAAATTAATTAAAATTGATAATTCATTTTATTTTACTGAAATAATGAATTGATAAGATGGATGTGTTGCGATTATTATGCCCCAAACCTGGAAGTTGGAAAATCAAAGGTGCATCTAGGGCCGTGCAGTGGTGACCTCTGTCCTGTTAGTCTTACCCATTCATCATCACATGTACCAACATTCCCCCTTGTATCTCAACCATTGCTACTCCAATTTGAAGAATATTTGGTGTTGTGATCGAGCATCATGGGGAAACAATGCCTGTGTAGCTGCTGTAGCATGTGTTTCTTCTCACATTTTTTCAGAGTTGTGGTTCCTTTTCACTCTTGTGAGTTAGAAAACTTTGTTTATAACTAGTTGATTTGTTACAATTTGTTGCAAAGTGTCTGCTGATACCCTCAAATGTATTGCTACAAAATATTTCTGGTGAAGATTGTGTTCCTATAACTTACCAACCAACAACCTAATGAATATTCTGTATAAAGCCACCAATCTGATGTTTGACACTTTTTATCAGAGCTGTGTTGAAGGCTTATGGAACTCAAAATGTTGATTATGGCAGGACTTTTCTATTCATCCATTAATCGATAAATTAAGTGTTATAGTTGGAAGTAAGAAGCATGAAAGGCCCAGAACTAAAAGTCTAAAAAGAATGTTTTGCAATGTAATATGATTTTTGCAGATACACTTATTGGGAGGGTTACCTGTCTGATAGTGTTTGGAACATGTGTGGCCAGGATCTTCAAAAAGAAAAAGAGAGTTAAACTTTGAGAAAAAAGGCATATGCCTTGAGTGCCGGAGGTAGAGTCATACAAGGAAGAGAGCCCCCTCCCCGGGAAATTTTTTGTTTCAAATGGAGCTCACTTATCACCTTTTGGGGATTGCTTTGTGTACTGCATTCTTGAAAAAAATATGTGAGACCCTCTGGATGTGCCCTTCTGATCTCAATATGCCAATAAGCCTCCTTGGGGAAAGTACACGCAATAATGGTTATGTAAGGTTGATTTGATGTGTTTTGAATAACAATGTACTTTTAAATTCATTAGATGGTTTATTGCAGTGACAGGTTACAGTTACCCTTATTTCTCCTCCAACAGATATCATGAGAATATTGGTGTCCAAGAGTAAACAGAGCTATTATACTTATTGATAAACCAGACAAATTTAACAATTTAATCACTATCAAATTGATGCATGGGATAAAAGGGGTTACAGTGCAAGGGGTTTGTAAATATATTTATTCAGCTACAATGTATGACTTTGTAGTGCGTTCTACATAGGAGAATATCATAGTTTCTTTCCAAACCACTACAGTGACACACACATCTTTATATTGGGAGACACTCTTTTGTCCTTCCATACTTCTTCTGGTGGACTCCTTCAAGTTGACCTTTGTTGAATTCCCCAAATCAAAACATTAACAAAAGAAAATGTCTGCCTTCAATCAGCGAGCACCCCACTTATAACATTTGGTCACAATCTTTATTACTTTTATGAATTAGGAAAAGATTTCTTCGAGTATGTACTTCAATGTTTATACAATACAGCTGTTATTTTATTTTGAGTATTTTATTGTAAAACTTTTGTTCTCTTACTTATGCCACAGCAGACTTGCAGGTGGTGCTATTTACACATGGCGGCAGTTCCATGGCAAATTTCAGTTTCCACATGTTCTATGTTTCATTCCAATCATTTTGGTATATAATGTATTGGGGTTATTCATTTTGGGCATTTTTTAGACTTGAAAGAAAATTACATGAAATTTGACCAAAGTTAGATTGGAAGTCCCCTTAAACCGCAGTACAGAGTTCTGGAAATGAAAAATATGGCATTTGTATCTGAATATATTATCAAATGTAGGTTTTGGAAATTTTCTGACTGAACAATATAATTGCTAATCAGGGACAGTCTCTGAAAGATTTTTCTCGCGAAACATTAATTGGTTATGTAATCCTTCTCACGTGACCACACTAAAACAGCTTTTCATACCTGGTCGTTTCCACACAAACGGCGGGGTTTTAACAAGTGCGGGTTTGTATGCACTGTACACGTAATGTTCCAGTAATTGTTTTACGACACACCCTCCCCCCTGCTGCAGATCTTGTTAATCAGAAACCAGTTATCGAATTTTGTTGTGTGCAGTCGGTAATCAACGGGCCATTTGTTTTTTAAACCATGTTTTGAAGATCAGTCCTGAAACTTTTGTCATTTCCGTGCTTCGATATAATTTGTAAGTGCGATGTAATGATTTTTTCTTGCTATACTCTTGTCAAATAAATTGTATTACTTTGATGAATTTATGGGCGGATTCAAAGAGGGGACCCCTCTCCCCCATTATGTTTGTAACTCAAATGTTTTTCACAAGCACTGATACCAGAGGACACAATATTATTACTTTCCGAGGTGTGATTTACTGGGATTTCCGGGTTTGATTATAAACGATAACTTCACAAGTGAATTGTGCAATCACCAATTGTGTCATGTATCCGTGCGCGCAAACGATGATGCTTTGCTGTGGATGTAATGTCTTTTTTTGTGGCTTTTTTTAACCCCCTTATCTAACATGAGAAGCAGACGACACATGCAAAACAATTCTTGAATAACTAGTATTTTCAGTTTTTGTCTCAGAAACATAGGTTATGACCCCTCATTGGAACGAGCTCGTTCCAATGAGGGGGTCATAACCAATGTTTTGGAGACAAAAAATGAAAAAGTAATGAAAATTAATTGACGAGTTTTGAGAATAGCACTGGCCGTTTTAGTAGTATGGTTGGTCCGTTTTAGGCCTGTTCTGCCAGAAGGGGGTGAAGGGGGTGGATGACGTAATCTTAATTAAAATGTTACGTAAGGTAATTAACATGACGTCACTTAATGAATATTTTTTTTAATCACTTTAATTAATAACTGTTGCATAATTAATTTTAATTAATGACTGTTGCATAATTAATGTAATTACTGTAATTAATGAGTGTAATTAGGGTTAATTATAATAATTAGTATATTAATAAATGAATTAATAATGTTTACGTCGATTAGTGCATATTTTTTTTTTAAAGTCATAATTTGGGATAGATATTATTAGATAAAAAAAATATATTTAAAAATAATATTGACGTACTGGACATATATATAAATAAATAAATATCGACTGACTCTGACCTGGACACGTGCTAAGGTAAACACTTCATTGTGTCTGGGCGTAATTAAATCGATTTTTTTTTCAAACGCAAACTACAGCACGCGAGTTACAGATATTCCTATTGTTCAAAGGTTATGAGTGTAATAAAAACCTCATTAAATTAGTGGTCAACATGCGACCATCGTCCAGACTCTGAGATTCAAATTTTCAAATTCATTGATTTTTTAACGGTCCGATTTCTGCATTTTGACTGGTTCTCAGAAAAATCAATCAGTCAATTTTAAAACAACGACACTTACTCAGCTAAATTTGTCATTTGTTTCACAAACACCTTGTTGGCAATTCCAGTTTTATTCGCATCATATCTACTACATTGTTAGTAATCGAACTGGAAAACAAAACCTTTACCTGTGGAATTTGTGAGAAAGGATTTTCATTCATCCAACGACCACAAAAATCGCCACGAGGTACTGTACATGCTGAGAGGCTATACATGGCTGTACTTTATGCCCCAATACTTTCAAGAGATGAATTAATGGATCATCTGAAAACACCCCAAGAAGGTGCTTTGAACTGTCAATTTTGTGTTTCAATAGCAAATTCAACAAAAGAGAGGCAGTGTACCTCAAACAGACAGTGTAAATATTTGAAATGGAAAACAAAACCTTTACCTGTGGAATTTGTGAGAAAGGATTTTCATCCAACGATCACAAAAATCGACACAAGGCTACTGTACACGGGGGAGGCTGTACTTTATGCCCCAAGGCTTTCAAGAGATGAGTTAATGGATCATCTGAAAAGCCACCAAGAAGGTACTTTGAACTGTCAATTTTGTGTTTCAATAGCAAATTCAACAGAAGAGGGGACGTGTACATCGTACAGACAGTGATGTCAAGGAGTTCCAGTGTACATGTTGTCTGAAATCCTATAGTAGGAAAGATACATTAGAAAAACATATGGAGAAATGTCAAATCACGACATTTAAATGTGCGACTTGCAGGTTTCAGCTGATTCAACTTGACCATCATGCACCACAAGTAGCAGAGATGCATAACTCGATTGACCAGTGGAGGCGCTCCTCATCAAATAAGGGGGGGGGGGGGTGGAATGAGGTTATGAGGAGGGGTGAAGGAGACAAGTGTGCGGTCATATGTTTAAAAATTTACTAACCTTAATTGCTATGACGTAGTCCCCCTAATAAATAGCGTATATTCATTTAATATAATATATTAATAATTTTCATTAAATAATTTATTCCACAAGACACTTCTTGAAAAAACAAAATGGTGGATTAGTTTGACAGAAATACATGTATCGATTTATTCATGAGTGTCTGTCGGTTGTGTCCTTGGGCAAGACACTTCACCCCCACTGCCCATGTGGGGGCACGGTGACTATGTGCACTAAGGCATACTACACGTCGATGGTGCACCTGTCTTCAACCAATACTAACCCTGCTTGTGTGGAGTTAGTCTGTTGGGGAGCTGACAGTTGCTTGCTGTTGCTCGGTGGCTCTCTCCGGCTTCCTCCACCTATAAAACTGTTGTGGTCATGATTAGCCATTGTGCAGAAATATGTGACCTTAAACACCAATAAATAAATATAAATAAATAGTGTCTGTCGATTATCAAACAGCCCTTAGGTGTTTAACAGTTAATTGAGGACCAGTGTGTTTAAAAATGCCAGAATCTAGTTGATTTTTCTCAAAGTTGATGACAATAATTGCTTTTAACTTTAACTCAAGTGAAAATGGGAAAAATTTGGGTGATGACACTACGGCCTGTGTTTGATCATAGAAAAATCACAGCCGCGCTATCGTGTTTTACTAACCCGTAGGTTTTATTTTTTGAACGTTTACTGAAGAATAACCCACCCATCTAAGTAAAAGCATGAAAGAGCTACCATTATCTAATTACCCATGTGGGGGAGGGGGGGGGTGGCTGTAGCATTGTGTACTATGGCGTATTACCTTCAGCCAATGATAACCCTGTGTAGAACTTTGACAGTTGTTTTCCTATGCACGATGGTTCTTTCCAGATTGCTCCAACTGTCATTAAATAAATAAATGAAAAAACTACAATTTTATAATAACAGGCCACCCCCCCCCCCCTTTGTTTTACATGTTTTGTGAGGGTGAAAATCAGCAGTACTTTCACCCCTCGCACTTTAACAGTTGAAAAACGCTATTACTTGATCAATAGATGGTAAAAGGATATGCGATTCTTAACCACCCAAAAGTGCAAAACTTAAATATAACCCACCTAGAGCTGCACCAAAGCTACGTACACTATTCAAACTCCCGCATTGTGTCCTTGGGCAAGGTAATTAACCCTGATTATCCACATGTGGGCACGATGATGCTGTGTACTAAAGTGTACTGCACGTTGATGATACACATATTTTCAAACAATCTAACCCAACCTGTGTGACAGTGCGGATTTACAACGTTGGTGAGATGACAGTTACTCAACGTTGCTCGGTGGTTCTCTTTGGATATTCCAGAGTCTACCCGTAAAATTTTCACGGTTATGATTAGCCATCGAGCATAAGTATATGACCTTAAACACCAATAAATAAATAATGATAATTAGGATTTTAAATCTATTAAGACCTGAATAATTTATGAATCGGTGCATGTTATTTGATTTTAGCCAGTGGATTGCCAATGACTTCTGAACTTCGAGCTGGAGAACTCTGTGTTTATTTAGAATAAACTGCGAACGTTTAATTATAACTTGAACTTGATGTCCGGACATAATGAAATAGCGTATTTTCTGTACACATTTTAAATAAATGCAGCTGGTTTACAGACCTGTATATTTTTTTTCAATTGAGTTAAAATATATGATAGTTACTGATGTAACACGGCGATTAGCATGTTTAATGAATCTAACTATGCCAGCCTGACCGACCCTTTGCCCACCATGATCACAACAAATGTTTCAATTCTCTCTCACTCTCTCTCTCTCTCTCTCTCTCTCCATCATCACCAACTGATACAGTACATGTGGAAACTAATTGCATTCAAGCTGTTGTTTTTATAGGGTTTTTTTTACCACCCCCTTACAGAGCAAGTTGAAATGAAATCTGATTCATACTACAGTGTATTTGCTAAAACGATTATTTTGTACAAAACTCAAGACCTTTCCCTCACAAATCCCTATATAAAAACAAAATAATACACGAGAATGCGTTGTGTACCAGCTTTTTGTTGATAAAATATGTTCTGTATAATTTTCTGAATATTATTAATGTACCTGATTAATAACAACCACATTTTTATCGGATCACAGCATTTGAATAATTGCTTAAATTCCATAAATTATGTATATTTCCTGAAGTTGGCGAATGTCGAGAAAGGCACTCTGTAGTTTAGGAGACACCATAAATGAAACAATGAAAAAAATCTGCGATATATTGCATTTATTTAAATATCGATATTAACCAGAGGTCAAAACTAGTCAAATTGATTAGTATTAAATTACAAATGAATATGAAATTTGCAGTAAAATGAACTCCGATGACACGCTATTGGTGAGAGTTTTTGCTTTTTGGTCCAGTTTCATTCTTATTGATTAGAGTTTCCACGAAGTCCATTCCACTTTCGCAGTCTTTTCCAGTGGATTTTCTTTAAAGACTGGTCCACGCAGTTTTCTGGAAGAAAAAAGTCCATACGTTCTTTATATCCGATCAGACCCCTTGGGATATTTTGATCTTTAAGGATGTTTACCAAAGTTTTCCAGCCTGTCGGTTGAAAATCTTTTCTTTTTCGCAGCAGATCGTTTATTAGATCACACATATTGGAATCCAAAATTGTAATGCGGTTATACACGAGTCGATCTTTCTCATCCCAGGATAAATTGGGTATATTCTTTATTATCTGGAGTAACAAAAGTGCCTTCTTCTGCATGGAATCGGGTACACATACTAACCATTCTGGATGATTTTCCACTGAAAAACTGGTCTTTAAGGAGTGTGGTATGGTGTTTTCTTTGCGTAAGTTTGAATGGCGCTGAAAGATTGTCTTGTTGAGCAGCCCTTTCTCTTCAGAACTCGATTTTGAAGATTCAGTAATTAGTTTCATATCCTGGTCTATGGGCAGGACAGCTACAGCATTCAGGGGTGTGCATATTTCATGCAACTGTCCCTCCCCCATGGTCCAATACACTGAATTGTGCTTGAGGGTAGGCTGGTTGAGTCATCTATATGTTTTTCCCTCAGTGATTCCCCCATCACTAGCGGTTTTACTGGCTCTAGTTTATTTGCAAGCCCCAAAATATTTCCACTTGTTAATGCATTGTTCCAACTAAAGGCTGATTTCATATGCACTGGAAGATAGGGTAGCTGGTTACTGATAGATCTGGTTGTTAACTCCACTGGATTGGTGTTTGCTGCACTTACAGGTCATTTAAAATTTACATTTTTGTGTAATTTTCGTCTGTGTCGATAATAATGAGTTTTATGAGAGTAAGATTTTTGACACAATTCACAGACTTCATCCTTTTTCAGAACCGAGTTAAAAGACTGGCAATACTGTTCCAATACTCTTCCATTTATATGTATGAATAGGATGGGTCCCACCCGAACCTGTCAATCACTTATTGGCTAATTAAATACCAAGATAAGGTGGGTTCTACCCCAACCTGTTGATCATTGGTTACTTCAAATTCTCACATAGTGCATTGTGGGAAATTACAGTGATAGAACTCTGGGGTAAAATAAGTTTTTGCTCAACTTCACACAAATTGATATAGTTTACTTCAAAAAAGAAACATCAAAGTCACATTCATGACAAGCCGAGGTAGCACATCTGAACCACCCACTCCACACTGTTTAATCAGATAATCCATTTAATCAGATAATGAGTGATCACTGATTTTACACTTCGATGAAATGTGTTTTTAGTGATTTTACAATTCGATGAAATGCTCTTTAGTGATTTTACAATTTGATGAAACGTTTTTTTAGTGATTTTACAATTCGATAAAACAGTTTTTAGTGACTTAAATTCGATTAAGCGTTTTTTAGTGACCATTTAATCCAACATGTTCACTAAATTGGTCTCTGTGACCATTTAATCCAACATGTTCACTAAATTGGTCTCTGTGACCATTTAATCCAACATGTTCACTAAATTGGTCACTGTGACCATTTAATCCTACATGTTCACCAAATTGGTCACTCTCTGTGACCATTTAATCCAACATGTTCACTAAATTGGTCTCTGTGATCATTTAATCCTACATGTTCACCAAATTGGTCACTCTCTGTGACCATTTAATCCAACATGTTCACAAAATTGGTCTCTGTGACCATTTAATCCTACATGTTCACGAAATTGGTCTATGTGACCATTTAATCCAACATGTTCACTAAATTGGTCTCTGTGACCTTTAATCCAACATGTTCACCAAATTGGTCTGTGTCCTACATGTTCACCAATTTGGTCTATGTGTTCACAACCAATTACTGAATCTTCATCATCAAGTTCTGAAGAGAAAGGGCTGCTCTACAAGACAATCTTTCAGCATCATTCAAACTTACGCAAAGAAAAAACCAAACCACACTCCTTAAAGACCAGTTTTTCAGTGGTCAATCATCCAGACTGGTTAGTATGTGTACCCGATTCCATGCAGAAGAAGGCGCTTTTGTTACTCCAGATAATAAAGAATATACCCAATTTATCCTGGGATGAGAAAGATTGACTCATGTATAACAGCATTACAATTTCGGGCTCCAATATGTGTGATCTAATAAATGATCTGCTGAGAAAAAGAAAAGATTTTCAACCGACAAGCTGGAAAATTTTGGGAAACATCCTTAAAGATCAAAATATCCCAAGGGGTCTGATCAGAAATAAAGAACGTATGGACTTTTTTCTTCCAGAAAACAATATCTCTGCAAAGCTGCGATGGACCAGTATTTAAAGAAAATCTCCTGGAAAAGTCTGCAAAAGTGGAATGGACTTTGTGGAAGCTCTAATCAATAAGCATGAAACAGGACCAAAAAGCGAAAACTCTCACCAATAGTGTGTCATCGGTGTTCATTTTACTGCAAATTTCATATTCATTTGTAATTTAATACTAATCAATTTGACTAGTTTCGACCTCTGGTTAATATCGATATTTAAATAAATGCAATATATCTCAGATTTTTTCATTGTTTCATTTATGGTGTCTCCTAAACTTCAGAGTGCCTTTCTCGACATTTGCCAACTTCAGGAAATATACATAATTTATGGAATTTAAGCAGTTATTCAAATGCTGTGATCCGATAAAAATTTGGTTGTTATTAAGCAGGTACATTAATAATATTCGGGAAATTATACAGGATATATTTTATCAACAAAAAGCTGGTACACAATGCATTCTTGTGTATTATCTTGTTTTTATATAGGTATTTGTGAGGGAAAGGTCTTGAGTTTTGTACAAAAATAATCGTTTTAGCACATATGCTGTAGTATGGTTCAATGAATCAGATTTCATTTCGATTTGTGCTGTAAGGGGGGTGGTAAAAAAAACCTAGAAAAAACAACAGCTTGAACGCAATTAGTTTCTACCCGTACTGTATATTTTTATTCAATTGAAAAAAAAAATATACAGGTCTGTAAACCAGCTGCATTTATTTAGAATGTCTGCAGAAAATATGCTATTTCATTACACCCGGACATCAAGTACAAGTTATAATTAAACGTTTGCAGTTTATTCTAAATAAACACAGAGTTCTCCAGCTCGAAGTTCAGAAGTCATTGTCAATCCACTGGCTAAAATCAAATAACATGCACAGATTCATAAATTATTCAGGTCTTAATAGATTTATAATCCTAATTATCATTATTTATTTATTGGTGTTTAAGGTCATATACTTATGCGCGATGACTAATCCAAACCGTGACAGTTTTACAGGTAGACTCCAGAATATCCAAAGAGAACCACCGAGCAATGATGAGTAACTGTCATCTCACCAACATCGTAAATCCACACTGTCACACAGGTTGGGTTAGATTGTTCTAAAATATGTGTATCATCAAGGTGCAGTACACTTTAGTTCACAGCATCATCGTGCTCCCATGTGGATAACCAGGGTTAATTACCTTGCCCAAAGACACAATGCGGGAGTTTAAGTAGTGTATGTAGCTTTGGTGCAGCTCTCGGTGGGTTATATTTTCCCAAGTTTTGCACTTTTGGGTGGTTAATACAGAATTGCATATCCTTTTCCCTTTTTTGATTGAGTAACAGCGTTTTTCAACTGTTAAAGTGCGAGGGGTGATTTTCCCCCTCACAAAACATGTAAAATGAAAGGGGGGGGGGGGGGCTTGGCCTGTTATTATAGAATTATAGTTTTTTCATTTATTTATTTAACGACTGTTGGAGCAGTCCAGAAAGAACCATTGTGCAGAGGCAAACAACTGTCAAACTTCTACACAGGGTTATCATTGGCTGAAGGTTATGCGCCATAATACACAACACTACCGCCCCCCCCCCCCCCCCCTCCACACATGGGTAATTAGATAATGGTAGCTCTTTCATGCTTTTACTTAGATGGGTGGGTTATTCTTCAGTAAACATTCAAAAAATAAAACCTACGGGTTAGTAAAACACGATAGCATGGGTGTGATTTTTCTAGGATTAAACACAGGCCATAGTGTTATCACCCAAATTTTTTCCATTTTCACTTGAGTTAAAAGCGATTATTGTAATCAACTTTGAGAAAAATCAACTAGATTCTGGCATTTTTAAACAATTAAACTGGTCCACAATTAACTGTTAAACCCCTGAGGGCTGTTTTGAAAACCGCTAGACATTATTTATTTATATTTATTTATTGGTGCTTATGGTCACATATTTCTATGCAATGGCTAATCATGACCACATTTTATGGGTGGAAGAAGCCAGAGTACCCAGAGAGAGCCATCGAACAATGGCAAGAAACTGTCAGCTGCCCAACAGACTAACTCCACACAAGCAGGGTTAGTATTGCCTTAGTGCACATAGTCACCATGCCCCTACATGGGCAGTGGGGGTGAAGTGTCTTGCCCAAGTACACAACTGACAGACACTCATGAATAAATCGATACATGTATTTCTGTCAAACTAATCCACCATTTTGTTTTTTCGAGGAGTGTCTTGTGGAATAAATTATTAAACGAAAATTATTAATATATTATATTGAATGAATATATGCTATTTATTAGGGGGACTACATCATAGCAATTAATGTTAGTAAATTTTTAAACATATGACTGCACACTTGTCTCCTTCACCCCTCCTCATATCCTCATTTGACCCCCCCCCCCCCCTTATTTGACGAGGAGTCCCTCCATCGGTCAATCGGGGTATGTATCTCTGCTACTTGTGGCACGATGACGGTTAAGTTGAATCAGCTGAAACCTGCAAGTCGAGCTTTTAAATGTCGAGATTTGACATTTCTCCATATGTTTTTCTAATGTATCTTTCCTACTATAGGATATCAGTCAAAACGTGCACTGGAACTCTTTGACACCACTGTCTGTTCGATGTACACGTCCCCTCTTCTGTTGAATTTGCTATAAAAATTGACAGTTCAAAGTACCTTCTTGGTGGCTTTTCAGATGATCCATTAACTCATCTCTTGAAAGTCTTGGGGCATAAAGTACAGCCTCTCCCCCGTGTACAGTAGCCTCGTGGTGATATTTGTGGTCGTTGGATGAAAATCCTTTCTCACAAATTCCACAGGTAAAGGTTTTGTTTTCCATTTCGAATACTTACACTGCCTGTTCGATGTACACTGCCTCTCTTTTGTTGAATTTGCTATTGAAACACAAAATTGACAGTTCAAAGCACCTTCTTGGTGGGTTTTCAGATGATCTGTTAATTATTCTCTTGAAAGTATTGGGGCATAAAGTACAGCCATGTATAGCCTCTCCTCGTGTAGAGTAACCTCGTGTCAATTTTTGTGGTCGTTGGATGAAAATCCTTTCTCACAAATTCCACAGGTAAAGGTTTTGTTTTCCAGTTCGATTACTTACAACGTAGTAGATATGATGCAAATAAGACTCGAATTGCCAACAAGGCATTTGCAAAATAAATGACAAATTTAGCTATGAGTGACTGTCGTTGTTTTAAAATTGACTGATTGATTTTTTTGAGAACCAGTCAAAACGCAGAAATCGGACCGTTAAAAAATCGATGAATTTGAAAATTTGAATCTCAGAGTCTGGAAGAGGGTCGAGTGTTACCGCTAATTTAATGAGGTTTTTATTACACCCATAACTTTTGAACAACAGGAATTAGCGATCAACATCTGTCACTCGCGTGTAGTTTGCATTTGAAAAAAAAATCAATTTAATTACACCCAGACACAATGAAGTGTTTACCTCTTAGCACGTGTCCAGGTCAGAGTCAGTCGATACTTATTTATTTATATATATGTCCAGTACATCAATATTATTTTTAAATATATTATTTTTTAATAATATCTATCCCAAATTATGACTTTAAAAAAAAAAATATGTACTAATCATCGTAAACATTATTAATTCATTTATTAATATGCTAATTATTATAATTAACCCTAATTACGCTCATTAATTACAATAATTACATTAATTATGCAACAGTCATTAATTAAAATTAGTTATGCAACAGTTATTAATTAAAGTGAATGAAAAAAAATATTCATTAAGTGACGTCATGTTAATTACCTTACGTAACATTTTAATTAAGATAACGTCATCCACCCCGTCACCCCCTTCCGGCAGAACAGGCCTAAAACGGTCCAACCATATTACTGCCGTTATGTTAGGTAAAGGGTTAAATAATATAATTATCATTAATAATGAAAAGTAATAAACAGAGCAATGGCTTGACTGGACTGATTACGTGAAATAATTCATTCGAGGCGACAGACTCGTGTTTGTACAACGTCCCTCTCCTCTCATGAATTATTTCATGTAACTAGTCCAGTCAAGCGACTACTCTCTATTTATTTGCGATAAAACATGTACATCCACTATCGGTGGTAGTGGATGATTATGTCTTCTAGCTGATAATATCAAGCTCCATCCACACAGCTATAGCTCTTGCAAAACAAAAACAAAAACAAGGGGGGAGGTGGGCATGCTGGTCTCCAGTTTCAAAAAATCTTCTTGGTAAGCCGCACACTCCACCGACGACACCCGCTCTTGTACTTGCCCCAACGCACCAGTACGCGTGCCGTGGTATGCTTCGCATCATGCCCAATCATTGAAGTGTGCCGCCCCTCCTAAAAAAACCCGCATCTTGGATTTGCTATGGGAGTTAAACCCTTTTAAAACGGTAGGTCAAAATATTTGCGTGAGGAAAAGTTTGGTAGATGGGAGCAGACGACACAATGAACAATAAACTGGTAGCAAAGATAAGTAATTATATAATTCCACAGCTCTACTCATTACATTTTCAATGAACATCTCCACAAAAGAGGAACGGATTCAACCGTTTCCCCGTAGATATCCCGAGCATCATATTTTGTAAGGTTAATATTGCACCAGCTGGTTAATCGATTTTGCTATTGCGAAAACAGACAACTTTGTAGCTGAGACGTCTCTTCACGGGGTAATCTTGATCTGAAGTTTGCTTTCTGTATGATTCGCAATCAGCGCTGTTCCTGCACAAAGTTCAAGTCTGCTATTATTAAACTGAGCTAATACAAGCTCTCAGGTCACAATTGTAATAATGTAAGGAATTCGACGCTGTTGTGGCCTGGAACCGGTCTAGTCCTTAAATAGTCCGTCTCCTATGTCTAGATCAAATCGTCTGGAAAATCTCAGTTGGACGGAAAAGCGAACCCTTGGTTCACTTTTCTGACCAGCTGAAGCATTCCAGACGATTAAATCTAAAATTCCCAATAACTTTAATTTTTTTAATCAACGCAAGAAATGGTTCTCAGTCGTGATTTGATTTTACCGAATCATTAATGATTTTATCATTGTGAATGAAGACTCACCACCGCTATGGCTTTATGATTATGTCGCATAGTTCCATTAACTATGGTGATATCTTGATTGTATCAATGTGTTTTAATGTAAATTAAATGCTGATTTATTGGAATATCTATAACTGAATTCGAAAGAATATCTGCGTATCTTTGTGGGTAAAGGGGCGTCACATTACATGTACGACGGTCTGTGCGCAAACTCCACGAAAAGTAGGTAAACCAATTTTTGGACTAATTCGGAATACCGAACAGAATTAGACTGATGGCACAAGTGTTTGCAGTTCACAGTCAGCACAAAGGGTAACGGAAGTAGTAGAAGATATGTGGAACGACCCATATTGAGGGGACCTTGGCGGGGATGCCATAGTCTTGTGATCTAGTTACGTTGTGTGTGGTTGTTATGGTTGTCGCGGTAGCCCACGTGCGTGGCCATGTTGCGACGTCATTTTACAGTGATACGTTGTGTCAGTGCGCATGCCCAGCGCATGTTGTTAGAGTGACTCCTGGACTGGAGGCCGCCACATTGATTTCTCTAGTGGCACGTAGTTGCTATGTGACCCACAGTCCTACAATAGGACAGCGGTTTGTTCGGAGGGTGTGGTCGTTTGAACTGGAGTAAATCCATTTACACAAATAGACCCGAGAAATACCCAAAACGCAAAAAGCCCCCTAAAACTCCGAAACTGACCCGGCGAAGCAATCATCTAGGATTTATAAGAGTAGCACATAATTCTGTATCCCTAGAAGGTGCATTCCATTCAATGGGCGGGCTTTTAAAAATTGCATGAACTTTAGTTTAGTTCATGCAAAGGTTAAGCACATCATGCCTCGCGTAACCGATTTTTCTTTCATGCAAAATTCAAAACAGAAACATTTCAGAGCTTCATTTTCTGCAAATGGGTTCAGCCAAACTGTGAATGGTTAAGCAAATTATTTTTGCAAAACCTTTTTTGGGCTCAAGCAAAATTAAAAACTTTAAAAGCCTGAATGGGAGTATATCTAAGTACCCAAATAAACCTAACAACTATTTACCTAGGTCAGATTCCTTGGGAATGCTCTGCTTCTAACTATTCTGGCTACTCTGACCCAACATTCCTGGACTTGTACTTTTCGTTATGACTTCTATCTGATTTGGAATAACTTTTTCCGATTTTCCTCGCTGTGTCTGTGTGCTAGTACACAGTGTGTACACATTGTATACAGCACCTGGGCACATGCTGGATGTGCATATATGTTCTTGAGTGCTGGTACACAATGTGCGCACATCACATGCAGAACATAGGACCATAATAGCATTGAAGGATACCTATGGCATGGTGACAAAGTGCCCTATCAAATAAGGGAAAACTTTGGATTATTTGTAGGGTTTTATGATCATCAAACAGAGAATATGTGTCTATTTAATTCTATTGACTTTCTCATGTGTGTGTATTACGGACCTTTCCGCAGTTTTTCAATTTTCATCACTCTATTTCCTGGGATTTTCCAGACTTGTAGTACAAGAAAGCTCTCTCAGAAGGCTTTTGCCCCCCCCCCCTCCACCCCCCCCCCCCCCACACACACGCCGTGTCCTTTTGTGCTTCCAGCGCCCCCGTAAACAGCCTATGAAAATACATAGTCTGCATGCTGGTATAAACAGCGTATTACCATTCCTCTTACTCAGATCGGTCTCTCGCAAATATGAAATTTGCGCTGCATGGCTGATATCTTGACCAATATGAAACTGACCAATTTATAACCTCTTTATTTATTAAACCAAAACAAATAATTACAAAATGTTCTCAGGTTTATTACAGTTTTCGAATAGTGCCCGAATGGTGCTATTATTTCTCATTCTTTTTACAAAGTTCGAAGTTATTCTCTTCACAAAGTCAGAAGTTTTCTCTACTCCAAGTTTAGCTATCCTGACGTCTCGGCTTCCTCGTCGGGGAAGCCTCGACGTTCGGATAGCTGTACTGTCTGTTTTCCCACTTCGCCGAATCTCCACTTAGTACTCTGAAGCTTAGTTTGCGCCGCATTTTCTGTTCGACTCTCTTCTTTCTTCTCTTCATATACATAATCCTTATTTATTGCTATTCTTAATCCCTCACCATACAAAGACTCAGCTTGATGTCACACCATTACGCCTAGTCACACCAATTACTGGACTGCGTTTGGTGAAAATGGTGAAAGACGTCGATGTAAATAACTGGTAGCGCCTAGTAATGCAATGAAGGGGTACAACTGTAGGTTGGTTCCATATCGGCCGAGATTGGCGTCATATTAACGGAGTCTGGAGCCATAGCTGCTGTGTTTAATAATGGGCAGTTCTTCGAAAAAAATCATATCTAATATAAACGTCCTTTATCACATGATCTCACCCCTTTTCCAACTTGGTAGCAGAATTACACGACCAGTCAAAGACACCCCAGGAGTAGCACCAACCTGCAACAGCTACTTAATAGTTTTAAAGAAACGTTTCCGTATAACCATTGATAGTGACTCGTACGAAAAGCAATTGAAACAAGAAAAACCGTGTGCAAGCACAAACGCGCGAAAAAGGACCAGGAAAAAAGTGCATATATCATGAAATCGCTGGGTATCAGGCCACAAACAAGAATAATTTCGTGCATAAATTTGAATCTAATTCACCAAAGTAGTTAAATGCTACATCTCAAGCACCATGATTCGGGGTTGACGAGTAAGTCTTTTAACGAATTTCAAGCTTACTGGATAGGCTCCGCTCCTAAAATATGGGGCTTAATATCTTCATTAAAAAAAATGTTGAACAGTATACTCCAACCAAACATTAAAACATACAAAGAATATTGCACTGTTTTTTTAACGAACCAATTTTATTCCCAGTGGAAATCACAGGAAGTGAAGCAGTGCTTGTTTACTATGGTAATCAATGCCTGGAAGTTCTCTAAAATGGGCAACATGGGTACAATGATCGGCTGGACTTGACTTTATATCCATATTGCTGCCACGATTAGCCAATGTGCTGAAATATGTGACCTTAAACACTAATAAATAAATAACTAACCAATTTTATTTTATATATAATGTTTCGTAGAAAATCATATTCAACGTCTCGCATTTCGCCATACAGAGGGACACGGGGTTCATATCAGAAGCAATAGCTCTTATTCCCCCACAATTAATACCACACACTGCTGCACATGGAAAGGAAATTGGTGTTCCGGGTTGTGTAATGCCTTCAGAAACATAATGTCTTTGAATATAAGGTTATGTGACATTTTAACCCATTTTATTTTATGTACAATTATTGACAAGAATCATATTTGCAATTACACTGTTTTCCGTACGAGAGACACATAGATGAAGTTACTAATTTATTTATTATTTGTTGGGGTTTAACGACACTTTCAACAGCCAAGGTGACCTCGTGTCGGGCAGTTTTACGGGTTGAGAAAGCTAGAGTACCCGAAGATAACCACCAAGCAATGACGAGCAGCCAACAGACTACCTAACGTACAAGTAAGGTTAGCAACGGTTGAAGACAAGTGCACCACAGACATGCAATGCGCCTTAGCACACAGCGCCACCCCGCCTCCACACGGGCAATCGGGATGAAGTGCCTTGACAAGAACACAACGCAGTAATTCCTGGCTGGGATCGAACCGTGGAATGTTCGGTTTGAAGTCCAAGCCGTAACCCACTGTACCCCCCCCCCCCCCAAATATGAAGTGAAATACGTTTAATGCAATGAACCAATTAAGTTGATTTTTATTATCGGGATTAAATGACAATTAAATTTCTCCTAATCTTTTATCCTGTTAAGGAGAATGTAGTAAGCTAGGCAGATTTGTCATTTAGTGGAGCTGTCAGAAGCAATTACTCTTATTCACAATAACTGAATATCGATTCGAATCAGGGGTTAACTTTTAAGTCTAATATAAGTTGCTAGTCAACGATCAATGATGACGACATTGGGTCTAATGGGGTCAGCCGAGGGAAATTGGATCGAGTTTGAAATATTGGGTACCACCTCATCGTGCAACGCACTCTAGAGACCAGATGTTCCCTGTACAGAGAACTATAAGTAGAATATCATTTCTGTTTCGCAGTTCGCCCTCCTCCATAGATTAAGCTGATTAGTTTTATTGCTTTAAAACGAAAACATTGCAATCATCTTTTGAAAATTAATAAGCAATTGACAGAGCTCACACTTTGGCGTTTATTTGGTGTTTTTAGGGGTAGTAAGTTACTGCTGGTTTCTGCGAAAAACGAGAAAGCAAGTTGAAAGTCACGTTAAACATTAAAAGGGAAATTTCACGGGTTAAAGTTAAAATGGTTTTATGAAACTTACAATATTTGTTGGGTATCCTTCAGATGATCGGATACCTTATATTAAAGGTCTATAGTTCCTGTAGATTATTTGCAGTCTCTTTGCCCCTACTCATCAGGTCGTGCTATAAATTAGACACATCATTCTATGGATTGAAGTTAAAATATTGTGACCAAACTTCGGATATATATTGAGTATACCCTCAAGGCACAGAAAGAGTTCGTTTGGGGCCTCTTATACCTATATTTTCACTGCGGTCTCTTGTGGTCTCTCACAGTGTCTTTTCTTACTTGCGACCGTGCCGATGTGGCACCGTAAAGATTCTCTATAGACATGTCGCGAATATGAGAAAAATAGTCATGCATAATTCTAACATTAGCAAGACTGAAAAAGTCACGACAAAAAGAGTTTACAATTATTTCTAATTTCAGAAATACGTAATCTGAACTCACGAGTCATTGCATTCGTTACCTTGACCAACAGATTTTTTGTTCAAAGATTGTCGGAGGTGGATTCCACATATCTCCGCCCGAACTCGGCCCATAACAATTGTGTCAAAAAGTAAAATATGTTGACATATTTTAATTTATAGACATAATTAAGAAAACGTTTTCCCATTATGCAAACGTCATGTTCATTATGAAAATTCGGCCGAGGTTATTTAATCAATCCGTCGGGTTCCAAGTTTGACAAAGTGATGAAATTGGACGGTCATTCATTATAAAAATTATTACCAGATATATCTGTACACATCCTTTGGACATAGAAAACATGTGTTCTATATTGAGGCCAACTGTTAAATGCATGCCACAATTAGAGACAAGAGAGGTTATGCCGCTGAACATGCCAATTTGAATTTTCGCGGACGGGTCGATTTGCTGCGAACAAGAAAATTGTTTATATCTGCACCTCCTCTCAATCGTGCATTTTAACCCTTTACCTAACGTAACGGCCAAAACCGACCAGCGCTATTCACAAAAATCGATAATTAATTTTCATTATTATTTTACTTTTTGACTCCAAAACAAAGGTTATAACCCCTCTTTGGAACGAGCCATCGAGATCGTTCCAATGAGGGGTCATAACCTATGTTTTTGAGACAAAAACATGAAGAAAATTAGTTATTCAAGAATTTTGTTTGCAAGTGTCGTCTGCTTTTCATGTTAGGTAAAGGGATATTGAGAGTACTGTGGTTTGATGACAGAACATAACCCAAGTGACACATCGTGAACTTCTAGAAAACTGTCGTTGAGCTTTCCAGTCGGAATACTTCGCAGACGTGGTTGTGAAATACTCAAGTACGCCATGAATGCAGAAAGAGTTATTCCAACTAGTTACGCTTGTGCAATATTGAACACGTTTATGAAAAAACGGTGTAGAAATAACATATTTTACATATCAGTCGATCCAATATTAGTAAGGTTCCATTTTTCCATTTCCCAATTCAACTGAATCGACATAAGAATTGAACACCGCATCATTTAAGGATACGACTCGTCCAATATAATATTCGCACACGCGCACTAAATAAGAACGCATCCAGTGACATCATTTTCAACAAACGACATCCCATTGAATCGAATTGCATTTTCAGTGGTCGAATATGTGGTACTTGTTATCGGGAGTAATATTTAGTATAGAATATGTGTAAACAACTGCGTACCAAACACGCCCATGTGGATTCGTATGGCCGCTTGATGAAAAGAAAAAGCTTAGTTCACATATCCTATACTAAATACCACCATACAGGTGGATACATCAGCCTATAAGACGCGTTTAGCATTTTGTAGGGATTCGATTTCTTCCGGAATAACCAATAAGATTTCCAATCGAATCGAATCGTTGAAATGCTTTCGAATCTGATCTCAACGCTTCGCCGGGCCCAACCCCATATTCAGTGGTTTCATTGTGATTAATTACTGTCTTTGTTCTACAGGAAGAGCAAGTTACACATGTCATACTGTATCCAAATCGTAAGCTGAATAGAAATCAATCGATCATTATGTATTCTATGCACCGTTCACGTAAATATCATTACTATCAATCGCATTTAGGTTTTCAAAAGCAGGCTAAGTGAAAGGTCACCGATAATTATATTTATTTTTTATTGGTGTTTAAAGTCACATATTTTTGCACAATGGCTTTTCATGACCACAACATGCGTATCAACTCAAGACCAGGGGTGATCGTTAATAAGCCATGTTACCCATTTTAGAGAGGGTTTGCACTTCCCAAGCACTGGCGACTGGTTCCTATTTTATCAGTAAAAAAAGTGCCTGTTTGTCGCAGTGTACAGGCACTGCTTCACTTCCTGGGGTTCCCGCGGGGAAAATCGTAGATAAGGAAGTGCATCTCAATTTGAACTAAATGATGTCTGAGTGACGCCCCTGTGATTTATATAATATAACGTTTTACGCAATGAATGTCAGTGTTGTCCTGCAATATGTTGGAGGGGCTGTTTAGCCCAAGAACATTAGGTTTCACTAGGGAAAAAAATCGGAGAAAGCTGATTTTTTCAGGGAATGTCGAGTACATGTCACTGACAAAAGTCCCCTAAAATCCCAGTTGAGCTTTTTTTTCTACAGCCTTTTTTCGAAAACGCGTTTGAAAAAAATCAAAAAAAATCGCACGAACTTTGTAACCTCGAATTGATCCAACTGTATTTTTTGTTTACGCGTATTTCGAGCTACATAATGTCTAATATACATTTATCTAGAGGAAAATGTGCATTCTGTGACAATTTCTGCGAAAAATTATTGAAAATTCACAAAAAAGTATCGGATTTACGCAAAAAATGACGATTTTCCTAACGGATTTGCCCAAAGGGTCGTAGTACAGAACGGGGATGTTAGTTGGACAGACGATAAAAAATCCACCACCATTTGAAGACTTTTATCATTGCTTACAAAATAGACATTATGGAAGACCCCCTCTGCTTCTGGCCGAGTTCCCCTTTTGGCATAAAATTCGTCAGCATGAGAACTCAACTATTTTCGGGCTTGGGACCGAACAGACACGTCTGTGTCTGGCAGCATTAGATCAATAAATAATATTTACAGAATGTACAAAAATCAATAAATAATATTTACAGAATGTACAAATCAATCAACATGGATTAAGTTACATTGACTATTATCAACGCTATATACAGAAATGACATGACCTATATACATATTATTCATCGAACTCAGAAATTTCCGACAGGACAGTGTTTCTGTGGTTGTTACAAGAATCCGAACTGCAATTACACAAACCTGAGCAAGAGAGTCCTGCCTTCTTACACCCACACCTTTTTGTACAAGCACTCTTGCAACCACAACTGATCAGATTCAGTAGGTTATCGGGGGCACATGGCTTTGTGGCTGCAGTCGGTACAAGAAGTCCATTGTCTAGCGACCACCCCCAATCCGTCGGAGGAAGCGAAGTGCCCAGCCATTGTTGGACCTGGAGATAACATCTGTAGACATGTTGTTGTGCAGCATCGCTGCTTGGTGGGAGTGAGGCTAGGTCGATGGGTTTATTCAGTTTAGATTTTGCTACATAACGCTTGTACGTGACATATCTATATTGTTCGAGAGAGGAAACAGTTTTACTCCCGTATAAGATCAGGGGAAGTTGTTCCCCGGCAGCGGCTACTGCACTTGGTGTACTGTCATCCGCCAAAATTGTGTTGACATACTGTTGTGAGTCGCTAGTAACATCGGAGACAATTGTACTGAATACTTTCTTCTTACCAACTCGAAAGAGTGCAGAAGTAGTGTCACAACCACTTATAGAATGTGCTACAAGGAGGTTGCTTCTATGGTCACCCATTTTGGTTGCTATTTCACTAACTGAAACTAGTAAGTTTGGGGTAATGGAATACATCATGTGAATATTACATCCCGGTTGAACTCGAGAGGTAAGAATGACTAACAAGTCTGTGTCTGTTCCCACAACGACAACATTGTTGTCATCTTGAGCGATGTCAAGTGCAGTTTCGGCTATCAGTACATCAGCATCAGCCTCGGCCTGCTTGGACTGAATATTGATAGCAGATAGCTCCTGCATTAGAAGATCGATCAGTTGGGTTTTGTTCTTGGCATTTGCAAGGAAATCGGATTGGGGTGTGGTGGCTGGTAACTCGGGTGAGATATTGATATCAATGGAATACCTGTCTTTAGATCTACGGGCTTGTTCCATGCCCTTTGTCGACATTGTACAAGCATAACCATCAAAAACAACCACGACGTTCGCCCCAAAATGTCTCACTAGATAATTGGAATATGATGTACATATCTCCTTATATGACGACTGTTTAGGCCATACAACTGCCCTCAATAAAAATCCACCACCTACAACAAACAGAGAATGTTCTGGGATTTTAGTTTGCTCGAAACCGTATGTTTTGAGGATCTTACCGAGCGTGCTTTTCTGTGTCTTCCTCATTCCAGCAGAATCAAACAATGCTGGTGGTTTCGGGGCGAGTTCATATTTGAGATACTCTTCCATCTCTGCCTGTGACTGAACAACACATGTGATGCGGTTGAACAGAATTGTGGGGTCAATCACTACCTTACTTCCACGGACTTTGATGCTATTTGCCATCGATGCGAAAGACTTCACAGTGTCAACACATCGTAGTTTGATGCTGTTGAACGTTTTGCTTACAACATTCGATACACAACATTCACCAATTTTGCGAACTTGGTCACAGTTCACAGTTTCGTCGGCCACAAGCCCGGTCACTATAGAGACTAATTGTAGTGGATCTCTATTCTGAAAGGGGGAATGCACTCTGAGCCAGTTCAATAATTTGGTGATATCATTGGCATCAGTCAATTGTGAACTTTGACGGAGATCCCGATGTTGTTCGCCATGACCAGTGTGAACATGAACAAAATTTTCGAGAGCATTACATATCGGAAGGCAAAGAGGTAGTCCATGTACCCATTTCGCAACAGCGCTATCGGTTATTCCCCTGCCATGTGTGAGACCACCAGGGAGCTTGAACATTCTCATTAAACACTACTCTATGGTCTGATCAGAATATATCCCGTCCCAGAATTTATCTGAGCGCCTTATGGTAAAGTAACCTTTCTCAGTGAACAACTTCAAAACATCCTGTTGCATTATTTCTGTTAGCTCATTCATCTGCTGCAAATAGAGATGAGAACTTTATGCGTATGCAAAATGACCACCTGCGTGAAATACTGGAATCATATTGCGAACACAATATGTGTGGAGTTCCCAGTCGCCTGTGCGCTCTGCTCTCAAGAACAACTGGAGAAGACCTATTTGCTCGTAGTATTGTACCCAAAGCTTTCCTGTGCGTCCTGCGGACGCATTCTGGAGCAGTTCGTGTAATTGTGACAGTAGATGGTTGACACTTTCTTGATTGGCGTTGTACAGTCACCTCTGGCAAGTCCACAGAATATTTCATTGACTTCTGTGCAGTCTATGTTATCTAGTGTTCGGCTTTCTTCAAACACAAGTTTTGTAATGACAATTTGTGTTAGCAAATGGGCACGAACTGCTCTTGAATATGCATGACCACTGATCAAATGATGGATTGACCCACCAGCATAAACAGTCCCCCAAAGTTCATCCAAGCCGCTACCAGCCATGATCGAACCAATTGCCCCCTAAATATGACATAATCATATGGAAGCCGCCGAGTCTAACGAAAACTTTTGTCAACTTATCTGACGAAGACACAATCTCTGTACAATACAAATTTGTTTATGAGTACACATCAAGGGCGTGCACACATTACATGCCAATGCATCTTGAGTGTAGGCGAACACCACATTATGTGATTTAATCGAACATGGAAATTGAAACAGTGATGCTATAATACGGTATTTGAATGAGAAAAGTCGATGCCGTTTGAATTTGAGTTTAGGGGGTATGGTTAATATTTCACACGTTTCACCAGTTCATTATGGAATAAATGACTATTGTTATATATCATTATAAAGCCACTGCTTTTCTGCAATTTTTGATATATAATTTAACTCCCAAAGTAGTCGTAGATTTGATTTAATGGACGTTGTGTACCGTTGTGTGTATGAAAACAATAAATTTTTTTTCGTAATTTTGTACATTTTCGTGAATATTTCACCATTGAGTGTGAGGATTGGTACAAAGTTGGCATTTTCTGTTGGGGATATGTATTCTCAATATAATTCAGCACGATATTTATGATTCTCACCCTACTAAGGCGAATAAGAATGAGAAATATGGAGCTGGGTCGAATTTTTTTTTAAATTTTTTTTTTCATAAAAAAAAACGCTATAACTAAAAAAGCTCAACTCGGATTCGCGGGGACCTTTCACACTTTATCCGCAATGTGTGTCCCGGAAACATATAAAAAAATCAGCTTTCTCCGATTTTTTTCCTTACTTTCTCATTTTTATGTCTGATGTGCCTGGACTATGTTCACTCAACACAGAATCTAGAAACCGATTTGCAGCTTGATCTCACTGAAATATTATACACATGCGCATCCTTTCTGATTCAGATGATCCCAATACACTTTATTCTATGATTTAATTTTATTCTTTGTAACAGCAGATTTCTATAGTTTATTTAAAAGAAGTTAATTGTATTTCTGTTATAAGATAACCCAACCAGGTGCCTTATATGCGTTTGCAAAGTTTTCAGATCGCATATGCCAGGTTTCTCGCCAGACATCCAGTATCTTCCTCAGCATGTGCTATACACTGTGGCCCAGGGGTAAATTGGTCAGAAGGCTGCTCACTAAGCATAAGGCTTGAATGATCAATGACAATCCTGCATTTTGCACATACATGTGCATGAATATGACTGAAATACATAATTATGAAATGGGAGTCAGTGGAAAACGCGTCATGCCACTGTATGATATCTACTATTTATGGCGAGACGAGTCCTTTTATTGTCAGATCTGGTTAGATTACATTTATGTCAGATTGCATAAATGATAATTCGTTTAAATTGGTTTAACAATTTTCAAAATCGTGAACCATTGATGGTGTGATGGGGACCGGCGAACGTCTGTCCGCATTTCCATGCTGCTAGCCCCTATTCTGTACTACTAAACACCCCCAGTTAACCCAGAGGAGATGCACAAGCTTCCCTGATCAATTTGCATCACTTATTTGAAACATAAGAAGTAATAGCAAAAACATTTCAAGGTATGGAAAAAGCATGTTTTCGGAGCCGCTGGTCTACCCACCCACCCCGTCTCGTGTTCGGAAAAAATCGACGAGCACCCCCTTTGTTCTCTCGGAATTTTTTTAAACATAATTTTACACCTTTTGTAGGGATCAAATTTGCGAAACAGAGCATGTTTTCAATTTTCTCTATTTTAATCCTTTTTCCCAACGCAACGGCAAAAAACGGCCTGCGCTGTTCGCAAAAATCATCATGTAATTTTCAATATTTTTAATTTTTTGTCTCAAAACATAGCTTATGACCCCTAATTGGAACGAGCTCTTTGAGCTCGTTCCAATGATGGGTTATAAGCTATGTTTCTTTACGCTAAAACTGAAAAAAAAAAATTTATTCAAGAATTTTGTTTGCAAGTGTGCCTTTCGTCTTATGTAAAGGGTTAAATACGGTCCTTCAAATCTGTTATTTTAGAACGAACCGAATCTGGATATCGAAATGAATATCGATTCGAATCAGGAGTTAACTTTTAAGTCTAATATAAGTTGCTAGTCAACGATCAATGACGACGACTTTCGGTCTAATGGGGTCAGTCGCGGGAAATTGGGTCGATTTTGAAATATTGGGTTCCACCTCATCGTGCAACGCCCTCTAGAGACAAGATGTTCCCCGAGCAGAGAACTATAAGTAGAATATCGTTTCAGTTTCGCAGTTCGCCCTCCTCCATAGATTAAGCTGATTAGTTATATTGCTTTCACAGAGATGTTTCTCAACGCTGACACTTGGTTGGACATTTTTTGGATTGAGTCGCACAAAAGGAAAACCGAAGGTTGTGTGAATGGTTTCAAATCAGATATGCATTTATCATGGCGTCCCCGTATTTCATCGTTACCCACCGTTAATAACTGACGGATAGGGATTCATTTTTTTGAGCCAGTTAGTAACGAGTCTACCTTTTGTTGAAGAGGCTGTCCTGGGATAAATTCACGATACCGCTAATAGTGCTGCATTTCATGCTTTTGGGTGCACCAGATAACCACATAATAGTGGGCTTCTGGGTGGTCTCCAATGGAGCTTCTTCTTATTGCGTTACTCTGAATAAGTCCTTGATTCTGTTTGTTCCTTTGTTGAGCGCTGGCACATTGTTCGTTGGTTGGATTTCTCTTGCCTTCAGCAGTTTGACGTCGTTTGTTCCTTTGATTTCTGGATAACTCGATCACTCCTCATTTCTGCCTAGGAACATCATTCTTCTGAGTGCTAGCTTCATTCGTGTTTTAGTCTGCAGACTGTATTCGATCGTCTTTGTTGGTTCGGTCTGTAGTTTAAGTGGTAACTTCATTCTTAACTTCTTTCTATTCAACTTCAGTCTTCTTCAGTTCGTTCTTTGTGCATGGATTGTCTCCAGTGTTTCTTCCGTGCTCTTGTCTGTTCTTCTTCTGCCCTTAGGCTAAAAATATATCCACAGGATATTGTTTCTTTGTCGCAACAATTCATGCAGCACATGGGCACTTGTCAGATGTGCCAATATGTGCTTCTGTGAAAATGCACAATGTGCACATTAAATATGCAGCACATAGGCACATACGACGTAAATGGATTATGCAACCACAGACATATCCTAAAAAAGGATTCCATACGTGAAACGGGATTTCATAAGTGGGATTGTAAGCTCGTTTCATGTTTCTAGCTCCTTGTAGCTCCTACCATTGACCCCTACTACGACTTTAGCTGTCCCATGATTAGCCTCTATCACATTCACCATCCCCATAGTGCTGTACCATCATTGCAGTTTTGTACGTCGATTGTTATTGGCACTAGTACAGGCTTGCTAGCTATTTCAGATTACGACTTCTAACCTCAGCCAACTCTTAGAATATCCATAAGACCGCCCATGCGCTACTACGATGCTAGAAACCAAGCGAACACCATATATATATTATCGTACTTGGCAACTATGCGTGCACCCACAACATTGCATGACATACGCACTACATGCACCAGCTGTGAATCAGCACAACACTTCAGATGGATAGTGGTATCAAGGCTAGTAATAGACATATGGGGTACAGACAGTTCATACTATACCACTGTACCATGCCACCAAGCATAACACTGGTTGACCTATGATTACGTCTACCCATACCATGTGTAGGACAGTATAACGCCTTCGGTGGATTTACAGTAGTAAGGACTAACAATACACCAACAGTGGTACATGTTACTACAGTTCTGCATAACTAATGATTATCTCGCAATACCACAAAGCCTAGCACTACGTACTACCTACACGAACCGGCGGTGGTAAAATACGTTCATTAGGTTAGTAGTACCAAATACTAACAGTAGACCCACATGGAAACGGGCAGTACACACAATACTACCGCTCTAGACAACCATGCATCACACCAACTCCCACCTCACAGTACCGCTTGACCTAACATGACGTATTTACTACCTATACCAACTGTTGGATAATATAACGACTTAAGTGGATCAATAGTACGAATGACCAACAGTATACCAACAGGGATAAAGACCAAAATTCCTTTACTACTGCACTAGACAATCGAGCATTGCCCCACCCACTCCACAATACCGCTTGTCCTAGCATTACGTACTACCTACACCAACTGTAGGACGGTATAAATTATCGAATGGATCAATAGTAATACGAGCTAACAATGAACCCGCAGCGGTACAGACCGTAACCTATATTTCCACACTAGGCACACATGCATTACATCCACCTCTTGTCCAGAATCCGACTAGGCCTAGTATTACCTTCTACTTATACCAACTGTAGGACAGTATAACGCATTGGGTGAATCAATAGTACTGAGGGATAACATTAAACCAGCAGGGTACTGACCGTACACCCTATACTGCTGCACTAGACGACTATGCATTGCCGCTATCCACCCCATAATACCGCCTGATATAGCAGTACGTACCTCCGTTAGCAACTGTAGGACAGGTCAACGTATTCAGTGGATCAATAGTACGAAGAGTTAACATTGAACCAGCAGGCAGGTGTACAGGTCGTACATCTTATACTACCGTACTAAACAACCAAGCATTGCCCCCACCACCCCGTAATACCGCCCGACCTATCATGTATTACTTATACCAGTCAGAATAATATAAAGCATAAGGCGGATTAGTAGTTCCAGTGGCTAACACTGGGCCTACAGTGGTACAGACCGTACGTCCTAAGCATTCGAGCAAAATACCCACCTCACCCGCAATACGCCTATCCCACCATTATATACTACCTAAACCGGTCATAGGATAATATAAAGAATTAGGTGCATTAATAGTACTAAGGACCAAATGCAGTACACCAACTGTGGTATATACCGCCCATACTATACTACCGTATCAGTGCAAAACGACAAGCCCCAAACACCCTGACCCGAACAACGTGATGTCGGATTGTACAGTGGACAACAACAGCGGTCAACGTTTATGTGATGCCGCGTGTGCATCGTGGAGTCTCAACGTAATTAGTAACGTCAATCGCTTCGCGGGAAAACGTTCAAGAACCCACCTTTCCCATCAATTTCCAATCATATACCCGTAGTATATACCTAAAACAATATCTAGATATGTATACCTTACTATACTGGAGTATATATGCAGTGCGTAGTCCACTTGACAGACACAGTTGGATGGAACGTAAGATCTGTCTCGTGTCGGCTCCATCAAAGCTCCGGTTTCTATGGGAATTTCACACTTGCGGCTCCACCAAAGCTCTGGGTAACAGGGGTCAATAACCTCCTAATATACCACCAACATAAGTATGGCACAATCGAAGTAATATAGTATTTGTACCAGTTGAGTGAAGACTGATAGAGAATTTTTTTGTCGATTTCCCCGTGAAACCATAGACCTCTCCAATATTGACGAATCATACAAGAAAATTCCATTAAAAAGAAAATCAGTACCTCGAAACTGCATGACGAGATTTTTCAGTCAGAGAAAATTGATATCTAAGGTGAAGAATACTTTTTTAAATGATCGTTTCATTTGATGATGCCCTACTCAATTATACTGGAAATTTCAGGTTTTAAACGTGGACCTGATTGTACTCGGAGATTTTAACAGTAATATAGTATTTGTACATGTTGAGTGAAGACTGATAGAGAAAATTTTTGTCGATTTCCCCGTGAAACCATCGACCTCTCCAATGTTGACGAATCATACAAGAAAATTTCATTAAAAAGAAAATCAGTACTGTCAGGACACCTGAGGCCCCGTAAGGCCTGGGCTGACGTGGTGTTATTTAGTCCCGCTGATGAAGTTGCGGGAAAATTAGACCAATGTGGAGGGTCGGAATCCAATTGTCGCGAACTCGGCGCAGGGAGCTGAGTTAGACCGACGCCGTGATTCCTTCTCTGCCAAATTGGCCTGAAATAGGTTCGATTTCCGTTAGGTGTGATTCCTAATCACTTCGGGCTGTATAATGGAAAGAATGATTTAAAGTAATAACAATTCTTTTATTTACACATAAAAAAATAAATCCGTTTCAATATTTCAACAATCAACAATTCGATTCTTTTCACAGAAAATGGGTCGCTAGGGTTAAACAATTCTCAACAATCATATAGTCATTCTATAGCCCTGTACTGGCACTATAGCCTACCCACTGGAAATGTTACTACCGTGAGCTCGCCATAAGAGCTTCACAAATCTGAAATGTTATTACTGTGAGCTCGCCATAAGAGCTTCACCCGCTTAGGCTCAAATGTCAACGTCTGCGCGTAACTGTACCTCTGGCTGTCGGAGGGTTCCGACCAGCAATGTTCGTCATCTATAAAGCCACCGTACTTCTGATTTGGGTCAGATATTGTCTACTCATACCTTATGTGCCTTTTGAAAGTCCTCCGTGAAAGTCCTATTGGAATATTCACCGTTCCTGGTTGAATTCACGATTCACAAATGCCCCTTTTTGTGCTAGGGCGAAATTGTCACTCACACCGATCTCCAGTCGGTATTACGATGCTTCGACAGCAAAACAAACTACTCAGAACGCAATCAGTCCGACGCTTCAAAGGGTTAATACGCACAATACAGTTAACCTACACTTCTGACTATTGCAGGCTGATACCTGCTACTCGACAATCTAAACTTTAACGTTCCACCTGGGGTGTTCTTTCTCAACGAATTTGGCACTCGTAGCCGCCTACCAACATTAAGCTAAATCAATTATGGAATGCCCTCTCTGGCGATTCCAGCCGTTTCAGGGTCCTGTGATCGAAGGTACCCCTATGCCAGGAAACAGTCCGCCTGTCCTGGACTTCACCAACGTGTGTGTGACCCCAAGTGTGTGTCTAATGCTCTGCTCTTCAAGGTATATATATACTTTTTACCATAAACTGTCAGGTGGACCGACGCTCATCTGTCCACCTGTCAAAACGGTGGGAGATGACATATATCGAGACAGAATCAATACAAGTCATCTCGCGCGTGACTTAACGGTGATTTCACTTGTCGAGAAAACCGATTCGTTCTTGCCATTATTGCTACCTAATGATCAGGTGACGATACGATAGACATTTCTATCGTTTTAGAATCTCGTTTCTCAATCGGCCGTGACGATATCTTGCCACCAACTGATTACGTCTTGTAAGACTCGCGACTACTGTATAAATTAAATGAGATTAGACCTTATCTAACATACCGTTTCTCCCCTGGGTCCCTGCGCTAAAGCTGGATATACACCACGTGTGTTTTTTCCAGCTTTACAGAGAAGTGAAATTCATGTGGGTTTTTCGCCTTGATGCGGAATATATTTTGAACTTACAATATCTTTAAATATGAGGCCCCTTGCCCCTATATTTAGGCTGGCTTTGCCCTGACAACTCCCTTCCCGAGAGAAACACCCTGTGTATCTCTTAAAACACAAGGGGCAAAGCCACGCACGCTCGCCTCTCACACCTTTTTACGATCTACCATCATGTTCAAGACTACAAAACTGTACCCTAGTGGTCGTGGGGGTCATGACCGGGCTCATGCGTCGGCCATGTCGATTCCCACGACACACTCGCTACCAAATGCTCCCGTCTTGAGGGTTTACATATGATATGGGGAGTAGCCTTATCCTTAGATTTGCAGCACTCTCTCTCTCTAATACTATATATTTACACCTAAACATACACATTTTTATACACATTCGCCCATTTTGCAAACAGTTCACTTGGCATTCACTCCGACGAGTAACACCGTCCGCGCCTTTGCGTCAGATGGGTTAATTCCAACGGAGTGTAACTTCGCCTCCCATTCCCCTATGACTTGTGAAGGGGCAAACGACCCCTGCATTATGTTGAGCCTCGCCCTCGCAAAGCTCAACCAGGGGATTAAAATTGTGCCTCACACACTCACACAAATCCAAACACAGGCTCCCCGTCCACGCACACGCGACAGACGGGACAGTGTATCTCACATTCGCACTCTCAACCAACTCTAGTCAGCAGTCAGAGCAATAATAATACTAAAATAAGAAAATTCCTCCGGGCCTTAACTCCGGGTTTACGAAACTCATCACCTCATCCACAAAAACATTTGCGACTGGAGCCCCCGTCCCAGACACCAGGCCCACAGCCACCCAACTATTGCTTCTTTATAACCACCGACCATCGGTAGGAGCCCGGTTCCCAGTATCCCCTTGGGTAACCCTTGATACACCCTTACTTCTCGCCCCGTTATTTCTACGGATATTCCACCAGGGTCCCCATACCCTGTCATTGTCGCATTCCCAAGAGTTTCCCTTGGCGCTATATCCCCCAGGCCCACTCGTCCCGGCGATTACCTTCGTTCGAACGACACTGGCCGTCCTTGGCCCTAGTGCCGTCGACCCCCGGTCCATTGCGACGACTTCTTGCGCACCTTGGGCGCTGTGCGCCCCCGGCACTCACTGCGTGGTCTCCACTACCTAGGATGCTTCTCCTTTGATTTGTGGACCCTTTCCTCGGCCCCCTGGGCGCCCACCTTAGCGGTCCCATCCACTTCAACACCCTCAACTTGTGTTGACCCGTGCCCTCTCAATTCTGGGGGAGTTTGCCCAGGCATTTGCGTGGGTCTGGCCTCCCCTCTCCCCTCTCCACACGAGTGACACCGACTTCTTGGGGCGCTCAACTCCCCCACATAAATTTGCCTGAGGGTCTTTCCCCAATGACCCCATTGGGTTCCCTCGCTGTTTGCCATTTCGCCTGGACCGCCTGCGGCCCCTTCTCCCTAATTGGACAGGAGTCGTCCCTCCTGAAACTTCCCGACATTTCGTCGTGTAGGGGCCATCCCCTGGACCATCGGATTGGTTCCCCCGGGAACCTTCCCTTCCTTACTCGTTGGGCCCTCACTTGGCCCCCTATCCCTGGACCATAACTCATCAGGGCTTGCCCTCACCCCTGGGATATTACCTATGACCAGGTGATACACAGGTGATTCAATGCACATGGCTTCCACTTCGCCACAATAAAATGGGGTATCCACCGTTATCCTCGCAATGGGGAACCTTCTAACGGTCCCATCTATTAAAATACACAAATGGTCACGACCCAACAATTGCTTGTCGTCAACCAGTTGCCTTCCAACCGCTGCAGAGGAGCACCCAGAATCCCGGAGCAGACGGATCTCCCTTTGTCCCACGTACCCTGGGTACACTGGCATGTTAACCTTCTCCTGCGAAGTTGTGAGCCTCTCACACATGCCACTTATTATCGGGACAACCTTCCCGCCTTCCAGCCTTAATTCTCCCTCTTGTTTACATTCCCGGAGGGGACTGTGTTCTGTTCCGATAGTTTGACAGAACGCTGCCGTCTGTCTACTGGGCCCTGGATCTACGCGGTCACCTTGCTTCCAACTCCTTGGTGCTGCGTTCCCGACACCCTGCTGAGGTGGTCTAACGTTCTCAGTGGTCCTAACCTGTTTCTGCCAGCAGTCCCTGGCAATATGCCCCCGCTTGTTGCAGATGAAACAAGTTGTGTCTTTGGGGGCGTTCCCATTCCGGCTGGCCTGCGACGCAGGCGGATTGGGGTGGTGTTGCCTTACAGGTGCCATTGCCAACCAGTTTGCCCCATCCCTGGCCGATTTGGGTGCGTTTACACTCCCACTGTGGGCCTCGATGTAGCGTTCTTCCACAGTTGCCATCTCATCATAGGTGGGCGGACCCCTTTCCTTGATGAACAGGCCCAACTCCTTGGAGCATGTAGTTAAAAACTGCTTCCGGAGAAATAGATCTCGCAGGGCTCCATATGACTCATTCACTTCTGCGAGATCAGTCCAGCGGTCAAAGTACCGCCTAGCTCCGGCAAAATACTGAGGTACTGTTTCTCCCTTCTCCTGCTTAATTTCTCGGAACTTGGTCCGGAATCCTTCTTCCGTGAGCTGGTATCTCCGAAGGATGGCATTCTTCAGCTCACTGTAGTCGTAAGAAGTGCAGGAGGCATACTGGTATAAGCCTCGAGGGCTTTACCTGACAACAAAGGGCTCAAGCACATAGCCCATGTGTCTTCTGGCCACATTTGACTGGAGGCAAAACGCTCGAACCTCTCCAAGTACGAGTCCAAGTCATCTGTGTTTTCATTAAAATGAGCGAGGTGGGGGCGTGGGGCATGAATTGCTACCCCTGCACTTCCGTCCCCTGAGCGCCGAATTCCATTCTCCACATCGGCCCTTGCTCTGAGGAGCTCTAATTCTCTCTCGTGCCTCTGTTGTTCTAATTGGGCTTCTCTCTCTCTCGCCTCATTTGCTAACTGAATCTCTCTCTCTTTCGCCTCTCTCGCTGCTTGGGCCTCTCTCTCCCTTGTGTCATTACGTAAGGCAATCTCCTTGGCCTCACGTTTCTGCTCGTCTTTAACGAACTTCTGAAGTTCAGCTCCCTCAAGGCCCATTTCCTTGCCTAATGATACCAGTTGGGCGAGGGGTGTAACAACATCCATTTTGATTTTTTCTTTCTATCTTCAACACTCGTCAGAAAGAATGAAGAAGGAAAAGAAAGAAAGAAAAAAAATTATGGCAATTGATCCTAATTTACCTCTGTAATTTAACGTAATTAAACGCCCCAAATATTCTGAAACCTACCGCAGTTATAGTGGCTATTAAGTATCCTTTTGGGGACTACTGTATTGCGATATTAAACCATTGAACGGCATCAGCTGACCGAACGCGTCAAAACATAAACAGAACCGCCGTTAAAATAAAACAAAATTTCCATATAGCCATTTTTTACCTTTTAGAAATATCCTGGTTAGCGCTCGCCAATCAATGTCAGGACACCTGAGGCCCCGTAAGGCCTGGGCTGGGAGCGCGGTGGCTCAGTTGGTAGAGGTGCAGGCTGCAAGCCGAGAGGTCCTCGGTTCGAATCCCACCTGCGGCAACCGTGTTGTGTCCTTGGGCAAGACACTTCATCTCCATTGCCCGCGTGGGGGCACGATGACGCCGTGTACTAAGGCGTACTGCACGTCGATGGTGCGCATGTCTTCAACCAATCTAACCCTGCCTGTGCTGCAGTGCGGTGTTACGATGTTGGGGAGCTGGCAGCTGCTCGTCGTTGCTCGGTGGTTCTCTCCGGGTACTCCGGCTTCCTCCACCCGTAAAACTGTCACGGTCATGATTAGCCATTGTGCATAAATATGTGACCTTAAACACCAATAAATAAATAAATAAATAAGGCCTGGGCTGACGTGGGGTTATTTAGTCCCGCTGATGAAGTTGCGGGAACATTAGACCAATGTGGAGTGTCGGAATCCAAGTGTCGCGAACTCGGCGCAGGGAGCTGAGTTAGACCGACGCTGTGATTCCTTCTCTGCCAAATTGGCCTGAAATAGGTTCGATTTCCGTTAGGTGTGATTCCTAATCACTTCGGGCTGTATAATGGAAAGAATGATTTAAAGTAACAACAATTCTTTTATTTACACATAAAGAAATAAATCCGTTTCAATATTTCAACAATCAACAATTCGATTCTTTTCACAGAAAATGGGTCGCTAGGGTTAAACAATTCTCAACAATCATATAGTCATTCTATAGACCTGAACTGGCACTATAACCTACACCGTTACTACCGTGAGCTCGTCATAAGAGCTTCACAAATCTGAAATGTTATTGCTGTGAGCTCGCCATAAGAGCTTCACCCGCTTAGGCTCAAATGTCAACGTCTGCGCGTAACTGTACCTCTGGCTGTCGGAGGGTTCCGACCAGCAATGTTCGTCATCTATAAAGCCACCGTACTTCTGATTTGGGTCAGATATTGTCTACTCATACCTTATGTGCCTTTTGAAAGTCCTCCGTGAAAGTCCTATTGGAATATTCACCGTTCCTGGTTGAATTCACGATTCACAAATGCCCCTTTTTGTGCTAGGGCGAAATTGTCACTCACACCGATCTCCAGTCGGTATTACGATGCTTCGATAGCAAAACAAACTACTCAGAACGCAATCAGTCTGACGCTTCAAAGGGTTAATACGCACAATACAGTTAACCTACACTTCTGACTATTGCAGGCTGATACCTGCTACTTGACAATCTAAACTTTAACGTTCCACCTGGGGTGTTCTTTCTCAACGAATTTGGCACTCGTAGCCGCCTACCAACATTAAGCTAAATCAATTATGGAATGCCCTCTCTGGCGATTCCAGCCGTTTCAGGGTCCTGTGATCGAAGGTACTCCTATGCCAGGAAACAGTCCGCCTGTCCTGGACTTCACCAACGTGTGTGTGACCCCAAGTGTGTGTCTAATGCTCTGCTCTTCAAGGTAGATATACTTTTTACCCTAAACTGTCAGGTGGACCGACGCTCATCTGTCCACCTGTCAAAACGGTGGGAGATGACATATATCGAGACAGAATCAATACAAGTCATCTCGCTCGTGACTTAACGGTGATTTCACTTGTCGAGAAAACCGATTCGTTCTTGCCATTATTGCTACCTAATGATCAGGTGACGATACGATAGACATTTCTATCGTTTTAGAATCTCGTTTCTCAATCGGCCGTGACGATATCTTGCCACCAACTGATTACGTCTTGTAAGACTCGCGACTACTGTATAAATTAAATGAGATTAGACCTTATCTAACATACCGTTTCTCCCCTGGGTCCCTGAGCTAAAGCTGGATATACACCACGTGTGTTTTTTCCAGCTTTACAGAGAAGTGAAATTCATGTGGGTTTTTCGCCTTGATGCGGAATATATTTTGAACTTACAATATCTTTAAATATGAGGCCCCTTGCCCCTATATTTAGGCTGGCTTTGCCCTGACAAGTACATCGAAACTGAATGACGAGAATTTTCAGTCAGAGAAAATTGATATCTGAGGTGAAGAATACTTTTTTGAATGATCGTTTCATTTGATGACGCCCTACTAAATTAATTTGGGAATTTCAGGTTTTAAACGTAGACCTGATTGTGCTCGGAGATTTTAGTTTAAATTAAACTTGAAACTCCGTATCGGAAATGAGTTTAGACAGCGACTGTCATTGCGTGAATACCCACCCACCCAACCACCCCCTGATTCTCTTTTGAGATTCTAGATGATAACAAGGACGTCTTTTTCGGGGAAAACCCAGTGTGACTAATGTAGACTGTACGAATGATAGGTGGTCTGTACTTTAGTGAGACCGCTATCGATTTTTGTTAGTGAACAACCATGTACTCTTTCGATACGTGATTTGATATTTGGAATTATGTCACACGCACAGTTATGGATACAAATGGAGGTCTGAGGCAACATAACCGCCTGCAGGAGTTGGGGTGGGGATGGGGCAGTATGACCAAGTACGGTAATGCTAATTGAGGCTAAATCCCGGTAAAGCTGATCCACTTTAGGCAAACCTTCCTGATTCTAAAATTAGTCTAATCTAACATATGTTTGGCAAAACTTTCTGATTCTGAAATCAGACTAATCTCAATTATAACTTTTATGCATCAAGAAAATGAAGGTTGTGTTACATAGAAACCCAACAAATGCATGTCTGGTATAAACTGATAAATGTGCATTTATGGGAGTTCGGTGATCCCTGAAAGTCTTCTCTTACATTTCCGCGAGAGCTAGTACAGCGAAGGACGAAGAAAAGCACCCAAAAGGGATATGTTTGTTGTAATGACTTGGATATTTGCCGGAATAATACAGTACAATACGATATGTACCCTGTAAAATTGGGTTCATATCCAACTGATTTTAGAGTGTAAGCAAGAAATATAGAGTGTAAGCAAGAAATATATTCTCATTTTCGAGTTTGATCCAAGCAGACGGAAGGGGTTAAAAAAGTTCTGATGATGAATGCTCAGTATATCTTCATCTTGTGATGTGCCAGTGTCTCATACAAGGGAATACATGGGTAGTTATTCTTATATCAGAAGCTTGGTGTGATTCCCATTAACAAAACTAGAAATTCACTAATGGTCGATTTGGTAACGCGACCTGCAGGGTGTGTAAAGTACACAGCCACCGAGGAATGACAAATGTTTGTAAATAACTATTTACCGTTGTTTCAGCTCCCTGTTGGGTGTACCCAGCATTTTTCTTTCTTGTATATATTCGAATTTGGAACTGATGTTTGTGTTCCGGTTAAAATTGCTGCGCGCTGATAAACCCCACAAAGTAACGGCGCTATCGTATCAGAGCATCGGATTGCCATTTTTCCTTTTTGATCGTGACCATGACCAAACGTTTGCATTTTAATTCAATCACAGTCAATCTCGCACCGACCAACGGTCACTGCATGGGGAAACATATTGTCTTGATGCCAATTTCAAAATAATCTTATTCTCTTTTTGGATACGATCCAATTTTGTTTTTAATGGGCTGACACGCCAAAACTCCTTTCATAGCGCAAATGTTGAAAAGTAATCGAATGGATTTTCGGTGGCGTGTGATCTATTTCGGCTCAATGTGTCCGCACAAAGTGATAGATGCAAAATTCGCTTCACTGAACGTTTCATTCTTGCGTTCTGAATGAAATTGTCGCCAGCTGTGGAAAATCCATCCATTTTCTGTAGCAGAATCGGCCGTGGTCGCACTAGGATCGATGTGCCAAATACAGCATCGGATTAGCCGATTATACAATAGGTACGCTAGTTGGGTATTATTTGTCGCCGGCACAAGAATAACAAGCGTTTCCATACAGGTCAGTCTTGTTTCAACACGATGTGGATGTAAACATAATGTTGAATAAATCCGCAAGTCATTACTGCTTCAGGCCGCGTTAAAATATTTGCACAGGGATATCTCTCCAAAAGTTGTGTGTCGTGCCCCAGTTTATCTTATCACAGTTTGTATAGTCAATAAAATTGACATCGAAAGGTTCAATGTTATTCGGTCATCAAATTGCGATAGGACATAAACGTCTCTCACTTATATCCGTGAATTAATTCAAATATGCCTAAGTACAAGTTAACATACTTCAACGCGCGCGCCAAAGCTGAAGTTGGAAGGCTCTTGTTTGAAGCTGCAGGAGTTGAATATGAAGACGACAGATTCGAGCTGGAAGACTGGCCCCCGAAGAAAGCAAGTAAGTAATATACAGACAGATTAAAAAGTCACATAGTTTCATCTGAAATGGTTTAGCATTGCAAATGACGCCTTATTGCACTCACGGGACGGCAACTTATGCCCACACATCTCAGCTTTAGGTCTGTAGTTCAGGATACTTTTTTCGGATCACTTCTGAATGCTGTTTTCGAAACTAGCAAGTTAGATACCAGGGCGGATGGCAGGTATTTGACATTGGAGGTATGCTTGTGAAAGAGTTTTTTCTTTGTATCTTTGTAACGGACCAGATGGAATGCTCGGCCAATTTTCCGGAGTAATTAGACGAAAAGAACTACATTTAGAGAACTTCCATCCAAGCCATTACTTATGGGATCCTACTTTATAGCAGTAAAGCAAAACGTGTTTACCATATATTACCAAATGAAGAAGCAAGGGAGGTACAACACTATCTAAGTCATCATGTGAACTTGCCTTTCGAAAAACTACATTGAGTCATGGCAAAAACTGTGTGAAAAGTGCACTAATCTGTCCATTAGACCGGAAAAGTTCACTAATCTGTCCATTAGACCAGGGTTGATTCACTACACAAAGTTAAGGGACGGTCCGACATACGGACGAACGAAACAGCTACGATATACTCCAACCAACAATATACTTTCCTTGGATGGGGTGGAGCACAAAAAGAGTTTGCTTTAAAAGGAAAGTAGAGGACAAACAATAAGTATTTAGTAAAAAAGTTTAATATCTTACAAGTACACGTGAAACTGAACAAGTCTTCAACAATCATGTGTTCATTGCCTTCACCACATACAAAACACAGAAGCCACTCCTTGCAAGATGGATCATTAATTAACTGGTAGACTTATAAAATATTTTTGTTCAGCAAAATTTGTCTTACATTTCTTTGTCTTGTTAAAATCTATGGGAGACTAAATATGGAAAGGCTCCAGTAAACGGCAGTTAGATAAATCCTCAACGATTAAATAATTTCACTTCAAAGATAATATGAAGCAAATCCACAGAATATGAAACATCCAGCTTGTAATACCTGCACTTCAGAACAAAGCCCAAATTTCAGCCTTCACAACTCGACCAGTTAAAGCTTACTAGGGACAATATGTGTGGCAGACATACATACATGAATGGATGTCAAGATAACGAGGGGGTGGGGGGGGGGGGGGGGGGCACGTGCCCCCTCCCAACGTTTTTTTCTAAAAAAAAAAATAAATTTATGAAGTTCGAATATACCTATATCGTATTAAGTTAACTATTGTCAGTAGAGTTTATTTTGTTATGCCAATGAATTAATGTCGCAGATAACGTTACTTTATCCAGCTGGCCAAGAGGGATGAAGTTACGCATTTTTGTACACTTGTCGATAGAGAATGCAGTTAATTAAGGTCATTGATAATGAATTTAATCCAGCTGGCCGATGGGGATATGTTTCACCAATAATGCTTATTATTGTTTTTTGATATCCGGTATAAGAGGCCAACGAGATTAGCCAGAAAATGATTCAGAACATCTGCGAACTGACACGTTTATTCAGTTATCAGACAAATTCAAAGTAGAACTTGATCGGCGATTTTTGCCCAGCAGTTTGCCGGTAATGAAAGGTGTCGATTCACTTTTAGGGTTTTCATCACCGAGGTGCCCTTTTAGACTATGAAGCGACGGTAGCACCATTTGTTGAAATGTATTCGGATAGTTTGGACATTGACACTGTTCTGCTGACAGCAGAGTTAACTATAGCAGCCAATCTGCCCATACACACAATTAATACTGACTTTAACCCTTTACCTAACAACGTAACGACCAAAACCGGTCAGCGCTGTTTACAAAAATCGCTAATTTTTATTATTTTTCATTTTTAGTCTCAAAAACATACCTAATTTTTTCCATTTTTTTTGTCTCAAAAATATAGGTTATGACCCCTCTTTGGAACGATCTCGACGAGCTCGTTCCAATGTGGGGTATAACCTTTGTTTTTGAGACAAAAATGAAAAAAAATTATATATTCAAGAATTTTGTACATTGTGAGGAATTATTTGTGTTTTTGGTGCAACCCCCCCCCCCACCCCCCCAAAAAAAAAACAAAAACAAAAACAAAACAAAAACAGACTCTGGTTACGTGCCTGGATATTATGTCGAGAAATGTTTCTGCAGCTGTATGTGCCTATGTGCTAGTGCACAATTTGTCACATTGTGCATAAGCACACAAGCACATATGGGCTCATCCAAGATGTGCAAATGTGTTACCTGTAATGTGTACACAACACATAAACATACCCAGTGAAGTCAGAATACTTTATAAAGATATCGGGGAAGTCATGACATAGAAAGGACAGAATAGTGACAGCCAATAATAATGATACAATGCCTTAATGGTATAGGCCTGCGATGTTGGTAGAACACCATACTAAAGGAGAATACAATACAGGCTGATCATAGGACATATGATAATGATAATGACTATGGATAAGTCAGCAGTCGTGGTCTTAGAGCTATAAAGGTCTAGAATCCAAGCCCCCACCAGACCTCTTTGCCTAGTACGACACAATACCTGTATACCTTAGGTGGATATTGTTACTATGGGTTAACAGTCGATCTAGGACGTACAGACCATATACCTTATACCACCGCACTAGATAAGCATGCATTACCCCTCCCCCATCCCACAATACTACTTGATCTAGCATTACTTATTACCCATACCAACTGTAGGACAGTACACCGCCCTAGATGAATTGTTGTACCAAGGGCTAACATCAGGCCAGCAGGGGTACAAACCGTACATTTTATACTACCACACTAGACAGCGATGCATTACCTCCACCCCACAATACTGCTTGACCAAGCATTACGTACTACCTATACCATCTGTTGACCAGCACATCACCCTAGATGAATAGTGGTACCAAGGGTTAAGATGGGACCTACAGGGATATATACCGCCCATCCCATACTAGTATGATACTACCGTTCTAAACTACCAGACATTAACCAAAGTCCACACTACTGTTTGGCCTAGCATTACATTCTACCTATAATATCTATGGGCCAGCACACCGCCCTAGACAGATAGTGGTACCAAGGTTTAAGATGGGACCTACAGGGGTATATACCGCCCGTACCATACTACGTTCTAAACTAACACACATTAACCTCACCCCATTGTACTGCTTCTCCTAGCATTACGTACCTCCTATACCATCTATAAGCCAGCACACCGTCCCCTATGGATAGTGGCATCAAGTGTTAAGATGGGACCTGCAGGGGTATGTACCACCCATACTTTACTACAGTTCTAAACTGCCAGACATTTCCCCACTTGATACTACCTCTTGACCTACCATAACATACTACCTAGACTAGTCATAGAATAATACACAGCAATCGGTTTGTTAATAGTACCAAGGGTTAAGATGGACCCTATCGGGGTATATATCAACCCATACTATACTACCGTTCTAAACTACCAGACATTATCCATACCCACAGCACCGCTTGACCTAGAATTGCGTACAACCTATATCAGTCATAGAATAATATGAAGCATTATGTGGAATAACAGTACTAACGGCTAACAGGGTACCTACTACCTACAAGGATACAGATCGTACATTCTATACTACCACACTAAGCGACCATACATTATCCCCACCCATCCCATAATACCGCCTGGATCAGCATTACACACTACCTATACCGGGCACATGATAGTACAAAGCAATCGGTACGATAAATCAACAAAGGATAAGATGGGTCCTACATAGGTATATAACGTCCATACTATACTACCAATCTAAACCACCTAGGACAATCTCGCAATGCTGCACTAGACGACCATGCATTACCCCACCCACAATACTGCTTGACCTAGCATTGCGTACTACATATACCAGTTATATGATACTATGAAGGTCGATTAGTAGTAACAGTATACGTACATGGGAATATACCACCCATACTACACTACGATATCACCCCCGTGCAAGGAGCCTGATTACCCGCACCCCCCCCCCCCCCAACCCGAAGAAGGTAATGTCGGAATGTACAGTGGACAACACCAGCGGCCAACGTCTCTATGACGTTGCGTGCGCATCATGACGTTACGACGTCAATAGCAACATCCACTGTTTCGCGTGGAAAAGTTTCAAGAAATTCCAACATCCCCATCAATTGTCCATCACATACCCATAATCTATACCCATAAGCCCTGTGTGTAACTGTAATATATCACTATACATACCACAGCGTACTATATATGTAGTATATACACCACTTGCCGGATGCAGTACCGAAATTTTGCACCGGCAAAAGTTGCCCCGGCAAAGCTCCGATTCCTATGGGAATTTAATACTAGTTGCCCCGGCAAAGCTCCGGGTAATGAGGTTCGAAACCCTCCTGTCATACTACTTACATTAACTGATTTTCTTCCCGACCCTCTTATTTGACACTCAGTTTTCCGTTTATAGATGACAACAAAATATCGTTTCATTTCAGCGACACCACAAGGACAAGTGCCCGTGTTGGAAATAGATGGTGTCGACTACCCACAAAGCAATGCCCAAAATCGCTACTTAGCATCTATCTTCGGTAAGTATTTTAATGGTCTTTAAATAAATGAATTTTCAAATATAAATCCACCAAAGGGAAGTACACAAATGTTCTTTTCTTAAGTCACTCTGTTTTAACCACAAATTTTCGGGCACGTGGCCTTTATCAAGTGGAATACAATCAGCGGTAGCTCACAAAATGAAATCCATCCTTTTCTTATTAAAACAGTTATACGATTCGTATAACTGCTTTAAACAGTTGATTCGTATAACTGTTTTAATAAGAAAAGGATGAATTTCACTTAGTGAGCTACCGTTCACTGTATTCCACTTGATAAAGGTCAAGTGGCCGAAAATTTGGGGTTAAAACAGAGTGACTTAAGAAAAGAACATGTAAATAAATATTTACACCTGTATATTGTGACAAGAGAAAATTTTCTCTCTTCTCCTTCTGGATCACTGACAACCATGTGTATTGCAATAAAGTTCAGTTCAATTCTCTATTTCACAGAAAACATGAAAAAATATATTACCCCCCCCCCCCCCCCTAAAAACCCCAAACAAAACAAAACGTCCACTGAAAGGTGTATGTGTGTGGGGGGGAGGGGGGGGGGCATATGTTAATTACTTAGTGGAATTGCAGTCGTTTAGAAGTGAAAGTGTTACAGAGTAACTAACAAATAATATAAAGTATCATGAAGTCAACATGAGAGAGTAACATTTGTAAGATTGAAATGGCTACAAGGGGGTTTTCTTAGGGCCCTGCGAAGCTTCGAGATTCGATTCGATTTCGAATCCCAAGTTGATATTAGATTCGATTCGAAATCAACTGTCCGATTTGTTTCCTTTCGAATCTTTACACGAGAATATAGCTTGCTATCAGTCATTGTCGTCGTCTTACAAAACCTATAGTTCATATTTGTTCGTAAATAATGCTGAAAATAAAGTCAGAGCTTAATTTCATCTATATTAACATAAATAATAGCGTCTGACCCATGCCACATTCCACACTAATTCCAGTCTCATTAGTCTCCATCACTCTTGAAAACAAATTAAAGTTTCCAAACAATGTTGACGACGAGTTATTGTTAGCGACTAGTCCTTTGCAGTGCCTAGCGCTAGTAGGTCTCGCACCCGTTCCTGGGTAATATTCCAACTACATCGTCAAGGCGTGCCTGGCATGCCTTCTATATTATTTATGTTAAAATAGATCGAATCGAAAATGTGTGATTCACAGGGCCCTAGTTTTTCTCGTTCAGGCAAGTTTATTAATGTAAGCCACACAGCTAGAGTCTGTTTCTGGCTACTTAAGAATAAGTTCTTACCTGTCACTGGAAGCGCTGGCAAACGTTCTTTTAGTATTAACGTTCACTATACCGGCGGCTTAGCTGTAATCTGTGCTTTCCGATCAGTCACACACACATATCACTGTTAAATAAAAATAAAATTGTATGATTATTATTTAGAACAGATTTGTTTCTTTTCCTTTAGGATATATCGTTAAAAAACCAACAGTATGATATAACATATAAATAATGGGTCATAAATGATGGGACATATTGACTATTCCATAATGCTAAACTCACAGGAAGAAATTATTTTCATTTGGTCGCGAGAATTTTTACTTTTTGGAGGATACAAAATCAGTAATTAAGTCTAGTAGAGGAGAGAAAGTGAGAAAGGATATTGGCGTTGTTGTTTGCTCTTTGGGACGATAACATTTTGTTAACTCGAGCCCTCATCGACCTCTCTGAATGTACGAGTCTACCAGAAGGCCTCGTCGTGAGGATTAATTGGACCTACTTTTTCATCTCAGGTCCTATTTTCTTTGTACCTATGGCCTATTGGACAATAACATCCTTGGGATAACTCGTTGACCCCCCCCCCTCTCTCTCTCTTAGAAAACCATGTAGAAAAGATTAATGGGACAGGAAACAGGCAGCTTACGAAAGCTTCTTTCAGTTAGTGTGGTATAAATGTAGTGGGCTGAATATTTTATTTACAGATTGTGACTATGGCCACAGAAATTTGAGAGTGCCGCCCAGAATGCTGTGCAGGGGCAGGGGAGGTTTAGAGGTTTAACACCAGAGATGTCATTAATGACAGGCTCTACGAAGGATGTTCTAAAGTGTAAGTTACAAGTGTAATACAAGGAATACGAAGATTGCTCGTCCACATGTGCCGGTACCAATGCAGAGGCCGTGGATTGGGGCAGCTCTGGCTATAACTTATATATATATAGAGGCTGTGGGGACAAGTTTGGACTAGGTTCGGTTCGGTGGTGGAAAATTTTGGAATATGGTGACAAAGAAGCAGAAACCACCACTCTAGAAGTATGAGGAGAGGACAATATAACTGAACCGAATACCACATATTTTCCGTTTGACAACCGTTGTTGCATCAGTTGCCTGTATAGTTACTGGCAAATGGAAAGTTGATTGACAGACGATGTCATATTGAATACGCAAATAACTCATATTTCTTTATTGACGGACATATTTATTGATGGGGACTTTGCGTCCCCCCCCCCCACCTCACCGACCCACAGGACAAACCGCCACTAGATGGCACCGCAAGTAAAGTTTGTTTATGGTCTATTTGCATCCATTTCAACCCACTGAACTCGTAAGGCGATATTTTTCTATCCAGGGCATAATTTCGTCTCATTTTTAAGAGGTCTGTTAAAATAACAACTACTGTCTGCAGGCTGAGGTTATTATTTTATCATCCCTATATATTGATATTGGAGTGACCCATTAGTCCAGGCACATTAGACATAAAAATGAGAAAGTAAGGAAAAAAATCGGAGAAAGCTGATTTTTTTTATATGTTTCCGGGACACACATTGCGGATAAAGTGTGAAAAGTCCCCGCGAATCCGAGTTGAGCTTTTTTAGTTATAGCGTTTTTTTGATGATAAAAAAAATAAAAAAAAAAATTCGACCCAGCTCCATATTTCTCATTCTTATTCGCCTTAGTAGGGTGAGAATCATAAATATCGTGCTGAATTACATTGAGAATACATATCCCCAACAGAAAATGCCAACTTTGTACCAATCCTCACACTCAATGGTGAAATATTCACGAAAATGTACAAAATTACGAAAAAAAAATTATTGTTTTCATACACACAACGGTACACAACGTCCATTAAATCAAATCTACGACTACTTTGGGAGTTAAATTATATATCAAAAATTGCAGAAAAGCAGTGGCTTTATAATGATATATAACAATAGTCATTTATTCCATAATGAACTGGAGAAACGTGTGAAATATTAACCATACCCCCTAAACTCAAATTCAAACGGCATCGACTTTTCTCATTCAAATACCGTATTATAGCATCATTGTTTCAATTTCCATGTTCGATTAAATCACATAATGTGGTGTTCGCCTACACTCAAGATGCATTGGTATGTAATGTGTGCACGCCTCGGCGGCTTCCATATGATTATGTCATATTTAGGGGCAATTGGTTCGAGCGGCTTGGATGAACTTTGGGGGACTGTTTATGCTGGTGGGTCAATCCATCATTTGATCAGTGGTCATGCATATTCAAGAGCAGTTCGTGCCCATTTGCTAACACAAATTGCCATTACAAAACTTGTGTTTGAAGAAAGCCGAACACTAGATAACATAGACTGCACAGAAGTCAATGAAATTTTCTGTGGACTTGCCAGAGGTGACTGTACAACAGCTGACGCTGTCAATCAAGAAAGTGTCAACCATCTACTGTCAAAATTACACGAACTGCTCCAGAATGCGTCCGTAGGACGCACAGGAAAGCTTTGGGAACAATACTACGAGCAAATAGGTCTTCTCCAGTTGTTCTTGAGAGCAGAGCGCAAAGGCGACTGGGAACTCCACACATATTGTGTTCGCAATATGATTCCAGTATTTCACGCAGGTGGTCATTTTGCATACGCAAAAAGTTCTCATCTCTATTTGCAGCAGATTAATGAGCTAACAGAAATAATGCAACAGGATGATTTGAAGTTGTTCACTGAGAAAGGTTACTTTACCATAAGGCGCTCAGATAAATTCTGGGACGGGATATATTCTGATCAGACCATAGAGCAGTGTTTAATGAGAATGTTCAAGCTCCCTGGTGGTCTCACACATGGCAGGGGAATAACCGATAGCACTGTTGCGAAATGGGTACATGGACTACCTCTTTGCCTTCCGATATGTAATGCTCTCGAAAATTTTGTTCATGTTCACACTGGTCATGGCGAACAACATCGGGATCTCCGTCAAAGTTCACAATTGACTGATGCCAATGATATCACCAAATTATTGAACTGGCTCAGAGTGCATTCCCCCTTTCAGAATAGAGATCCACTACAATCAGTCTCTATAGCGACCGGGCTTGTGGCCGACGAAACTGTGAACTGTGACCAAGTTCGCAAAATTGGTGAATGTTGCGTATCGAATGTTGTAAGCAAAACGTTCAACAGCATCAAACTACGACGTGTTGACACTGTGAAGTCTTTCGCATCGATGGCAAATAGCATCAAAGTCCGTGGAAGTAAGGTAGTGATTGACCCCACAATTCTGTTCAACCGCATCACATGTGTTATTCAGTCACAAGCAGAGATGGAAGAGTATCTCAAATATGAACTCGCCCCGAAACCAACAGCATTGTTTGATTCTGCTGGAATGAGGAAGACACAGAAAAGCACGCTCGGTAAGATCCTCAAAACATACGGTTCCGAGCAAACTAAAATCCCAGAACATTCTCTGTTTGTTGTAGATGGTGGATTTTTATTGAGGGCAGTTGTATGGCCTAAACAGTCGTCATATAAGGACATATGTACATCATATTCCAATTATCTAGTGAGACATTTTGGGGCGAACGTCGTGGTTGTTTTTGATGGTTATGCTTGTACAATGTCGACAAAGGGCATGGAACAAGCCCGTAGATCTAAAGACAGGTATTCCATTGATATCAATATCTCACCCGAGTTACCAGCCACCACACCCCAATCCGATTTCCTTGCAAATGCCAAGAACAAAACCCAACTGATCGATCTTCTAATGCAGGAGCTATCTGCTATCAATATTCAGTCCAAGCAGGCCGAGGCTGATGCTGATGTACTGATAGCCGAAACTGCACTTGACATCGCTCAAGATGACAACAATGTTGTCGTTGTGGGAACAGACACAGACTTGTTAGTCATTCTTACCTCTCGAGTTCAACCGGGATGTAATATTCACATGATGTATTCCATTACCCCAAACTTACTAGTTTCAGTTAGTGAAATAGCAACCAAAATGGGTGACCATAGAAGCAACCTCCTTGTAGCACATTCTATAAGTGGTTGTGACACTACTTCTGCACTCTTTCGAGTTGGTAAGAAGAACGTATTCAGTACAATTGTCTCCGATGTTACTAGCGACTCACAACAGTATGTCAACACAATTTTGGCGGATGACAGTACACCAAGTGCAGTATCCGCTGCCGGGGAACAACTTCTCCTGATCTTATACGGGAGTAAAACTATTTCCTCTCTCGACCAATATAGATATGTCACTTACAAGCGTTATGTAGCAAAATCTAAACTGAATAAACCCATCGACCTAGCCTCACTCCCACCAAGCAGCGATGCTGCACAACAACATGTCTACAGATGTTATCTCCAGGTCCAACAATGGCTGGGCACTTCGCTTCCTCCGACGGATTGGGGGTGGTCGCTAGACAATGGACTTCTTGTACCGACTGCAGCCACAAAGCCATGTGCCCCCGATAACCTACTGAATCTGATCAGTTGTGGTTGCAAGAGTGCTTGTACAAAAAGGTGTGGGTGTAAGAAGGCAGGACTCTCTTGCTCAGGTTTGTGTAATTGCAGTTCGGATTCTTGTAACAACCACAGAAACACTGTCCTGTCGGAAATTTCTGAGTTCGATGAATAATATGTATATAGGTCATGTCATTTCTGTATATAGCGTTGATAATAGTCAATGTAACTTAATCCATGTTGATTGATTTGTACATTCTGTAAATATTATTTATTGATTTTTGTACATTCTGTAAATATTATTTATTGATCTAATGCTGCCAGACACAGACGTGTCTGTTCGGTCCCAAGCCCGAAAATAGTTGAGTTCTCATGCTGACGAATGTTATGTCAAAAGGGAAACTCGGCCAGAAGCAGAGGGGGTCTTTCATAATGTCTATTTTGTAAGCAATGATAAAAGTCTTCAAATGGTGGTGGATTTTTTATCGTCTGTCCAACTAACATCCCGTTCTGTACTACGACCCTTTGGGCAAATCCGTTAGGAAAATCGTCATTTTTTGCGTAAATCCGATACTTTTTTGTGAATTTTCAATAATTTTTCGCAGAAATTGTCACAGGATGCACATTTTCCTCTAGGTAAATGTATATTAGACATTATGTAGCTCGAAATATGCGTAAACAAAAAATACAGTTGGATCAATTCGAGGTTACAAAGTTCGTGCGATTTTTTTTGATTTTTTTCAAACGCGTTTTCGAAAAAAGGCTGTAGAAAAAAAGCTCAACTGGGATTTTAGGGGACTTTTGTCTAATCGTTCAGTGACATGTACTCGACATTCCCTGAAAAAATCAGCTTTCTCCGATTTTTTCCCCTAGTGAAACCTAATGTTCTTGGGCTACATCTCACTGTATGTGTACATACACAAAGGCGATACCACTCCAGGAAAACGAGGGTTCAAACGGTCAAAAGACTTTTTGGGGGAGGAAATATAGGACTATTGGAAATTGTGGACTCGATGTCACATACAATGGCCGTCAGCCAATTTTGGTGTAACTGGTTATGTGAAACATATTTCTTAACAGACAGATAAATTAAAAGAATAAGCATAGTTTGTTTTATTTGTGAACTATTCACTATAGATCCATAGGGTTACAGCACACGGGGTGAACGCAACGTTGTTGCACCCTAAAATCAGTTGGGTTAAAAATAAACCCAAATCAATTGAGTTTAGTGAATCTGAACCCAATCGGGTTCATATTCACCCAACCCACTTGACTTGGTTGATTTTCAACCCAACTGAATTAAGAGTGTAGTAAGTTTGGGGAAGGTTGTGTCCAATTAAGTAACAAATTGCTGACCTGACATTTTGGCCAACGTACCCAAATGAAAAACTTTGTCACAACCTCACTGGGAATTCACAATTGTACTCTCAGTCGAAATATCATTTCCAAGACGTTGTTACCACCACAATGTGCTAGCTGGATATTTCCTCATCGGCGAAGTTCTGTTCCAGAGGAAGGAGATCGTTCGGGAACGAGGCTGAGGAGCCAGTTTTCATTGTCGCTCAATCAAACTGTGCTCTACTCTAGTCTTATCCTGTTCAACTCTTTGGAAGGAGGGACTGGACATTTTTGAGTCGGGTGATGTTGTTGTCACCCCTACCGTCTCCTTTTCTTTCTCCTTCTTTCGCAAGAACTCCTAGAAGTGATGAGCGTCCTGTCACTTGGTTGGTGCGCTTTTCCACTTTTCATCTTCTATGCGGGAGGCGTTCCAGTTCCTCTCGTGTAACGGTACTACCTCTCTTCGAAAGATACGGTGGCGGATTATCGTTCACCAATCGCTGCTAACAAGATGACCCACCATTTACTTCGAAAGTCCATGTTTGTCTTTCGAGCGTGTCGAATTTGGCTGTTATCTATCTCTTTGGAGTTCAAATACCCAAACTGATGTGTGTAACTAATTGAATAGTGTTGTGTTGGATTAGGCGCCGGGGACAGAGGTGTGCGGCCATGCTAAGTGCGACTAGAGAGACATTCGTTTTAACATGGTTATTGTTGGTCTTGATAACTGGTGTTTCGATGTTTTTTCTTCTTTTTGCTTTGGTGTTTGTATTGGGCTAATGATTGCTAAGATCGGGTATTGCTATTCATTTCGACTACATTATTTCTTTTTCAATTTGGGCTATTCCTTCTGATCCTTTGCGGCCTTGTTCTTCAAATCCTTCGCTATCCTGTTTGACTCCTGTTACAAATTTGCTGGTTTCGATGCTCTATCGTCTTGAGGCCTCTACTATCTTGCATTGCTTGCCTTTGCATGCATCACGATGCTCGTGGCTCAGGACATCGTATCAAGGGTCTTCGGTGAGTGTTGATCGGACTCTGTGTGGAAAAAAGCGGCGAATGAAGAGCAGGAGGTGAGGAGAAGGCAGCCTCCATTTCCACCACAGTCTTCGCAGGACGTTCCACATACAACAGCCCCTTCGGGAGTGAGTAAGTGGTGACTGACTTCCGCCTGCTACTAAACATCCTTCGCTTTCTTTTTTTACCAGGAACGCTTCAAAACGCCGCGCGTATCGCTTGGTCGAATGGCTTTTTCTCTGCTACTTCTTCGTTCTTTCTGTCTTCTGCCGCAGTCGAAGTTCCGTTCTTCTTCGGGCGAGGACCAGTGTAAGAAGAGGTCCTCTAACAAAATGTACTACCTTTCCCCAAAGAAGGTGGATGAGGATCTTTTGTGTAAAACTCCACCGTAAGGTGGACGCTTTCAAGTTTTTACTTAAGGATTTGTGAAAAATGTGATGAGAGACGTTTATAGGTAACAAGGCTCTCTTGACCTTATCTGGAAACACCATAGTTGCAATCCGGGCGTGCTGCTTTTTCCATCTCACTATGACTGTTGAGTAAGGAGAAATGTTCATTATTTCAGCTTGGCCTAACATGGAGACAGTTCTGTCAGAGTCCCAGACGTTGTTGATAGATTTTCAGTTGGCGTCTAAGGTGAGAATGTATCTATGGTGTAACTAATGATCGGGCAGATGTAATGGTTTTTGCCCGCCGAAGGCTCGCAGGGATGGTGTGGGACAAGCCTTGTTTGGTAGTGGTTAAGGAGAAGATGTGAGTACTGAGCGGCGCGTGTGTCTTTTCTGTTTTGTCTTGAGAGGAGGTGGTTTGGATGGAGAGACCGTAGTCGTCGGCTGTCGGGAGATTGTCCGGAGGTGACTGGCTTGACTCATATGGTCTAGTCCAAGTCGAATTTGGAGTAGTTACGAGTGATGTGGGAGGTGTCGGAGGCTTTTGTTGTGACTGTACCTCCACCTGTTCGATAGTTATCCCTTCGATCATCCCGAGTAGCTGTTGGTGTTCTCGTCCTGCTTCCTCTTGATACCGGTCTGTCTCTTCATGGCGTTTCTCACTGTCCAGTTTAATCTGCTCCAGGCGTGTGTCCAGATCCTGGCGTTCTGGTTCCAATGGGAGAAGTGAGTGAGGATCGGGAAGTGGCGAGATGGCAACTTCCATTTCCGCCTAAGTCTCCACAGACACCTCCTCATCCGACGACTTCGGCTGGGGAGCTGGCAGTTGGATGGGTCTGACAGTGGGAATGGGAGTTCCAGTTGAGATATTCACACTCTGAGATCAGAGGTGCGAAGCTCGTCGAGCTCGTTCCAAAGAGGGGACACATGATATGGTTTTGTTGAGATTTTTAAAAAAAAATTAAAAAATGATATTTAAAATAATCAGTTTTGAAATCGTCTGCGTTGGATAAAGGGTTAATTGCTGGCATACTAGGTAGGGCTGCGCGGTATATCGATAAACCGATACATACCGGTATTCAAGTAAGTATCGACTGAATACCGGTGTAATTAAAAAAATACCGGTTTGTCGTCATTATTTATTTGCCCACCATTTAATTTTCAAGATCTTTTGAGTGTTTTAACTGTGGTCCCAAATGAATAATATTATCCCTTTACCCAACTAATCGGCTGCCTCGGCCCGCGTAATATACAAATGTAGCAGCTGAAAAAATATTTTTCAAAAAAATTTAACAAAACCATATCATATGACCCTCTCACTGGAACGATCTCGCGGAGCCCTTTCCGATGAGGAGTCATATGATATTGTTTTGTTGAATGTTTGGTACAAATTTGAAAAAAAACCAATATTCAGAATAATAAATTTTGATATCGTCTACGTTGCGTAAAGGATAATTCGAACGGATCATCAAGGCATGCTATTTCGTTCCACTGTGATGGCTCAAGTCCCTAGCACTCAGGCGACGATATGTGAACAGTCTTTCGATATACTGGTGCACCACGGTATTTTTTCAGTTTAGAATATCGTGTAGCCCTAATAATAAGAGGACTACTTCATACATTTCCTTCAAATACATGATGCCAGGAGTGGTTCTTTGGGTATAATTTTGTTCCTCGTATATGGAGAGCGGACTGTCAGTAAACGCACATGAGGCGCAATTTCCTATAATCCACTCTCGCAAATCCTCTCAAAGTTTTAACGAAGAACAAGCAAAAGTTTAACCAATAGACATTCGCGTTGAAACTGGATGTTTGTTGTCTGAAACTTTGCTTTGTGTTCATTTACCTTTCTGGGTGTTTTTTCGTCGTTGGAAACATCACTATAACCGGTGTTTTTAAATGAACCCATTTTCCATAAACCACTGTTTAATAACGTTGCAGTGCTGATTCTAATATGTGGATGTCCACATGACCGGAGAAAGATGTTCATTGGTTAATCTTCCGCCAAGTTGGATAAGTTTGTTGTCTCCAATGTATTTTATAATCATAGTGTTATTTGGAAGTGTGAAAGATGCCATTTAAACAAAATAGTGACGTATAACATTAATTTATACTTCTTTCACTGACAGAAAATTGTCCCCTGGAACACGGTTGCACGAAACCTTAGAATCGTTGGATAGTGGAGAATTTTTAATTGTTGCATATTTGGGTAATTCTGTTTATTTTTCCTTTGAAGGGTTCATGGGAGGAAATGAGTTAGAGAACCTACAGTGTGATGTCGTAGTAGACACGTGCGAAGATTTCCGTTCATCATACTTTGTTCCTATTGTAGTTGCACGTGTGCGTACAAAAAACGTCGAACAGGTAATATCATGACATGGCCTTTTGTAATTAACCAAACGTTTATTATTTCAATTTGTTAAAAGCTGACTCTGGCGAACATAGAGGATATCTAAGTCAATATCCTATCGGCTTTAGTGTCGTGTACGACTGGAAGAGTGTATTAAGAAAGAACACAACGATGGTGGGCGGGGCGGCAAGCGTTTATTATTTCATTCCTTAATAGCTGACTCTGGCGAACATAGAGGGTATCTCAGTCAATATCTTTTTAGTTTTAATGTTTTGCTCGATAGGACAAAAAATTCAGATTGTATTAAGACAGAACACAACCAGTGTGGCGAACGGGTGAAATGCATCAACGACCGAGTTGGAATTTTTTTTCTGTATTTCACGAACGCCGAATGCAGCAAAAACCCAAACAAGAGTTGTTGAGTCCTGTAGCTCGTACTCGACTCGAGTTGTGTTCTGCATTTTCCGTGATTAAACTCGAATTAAGTGACTCAAGCTGATGTTTTAAAGTAACGTATCACCTTCGGCGACATTATTTACTTTCTTGCTTGACACTGTTTTTCGTCAAAGCATTTCATTCACATCATAACGTCACTGAGATGCGTAACAGCCCATCACATGCGTTCTTACATAACGCTCTGACACGTATGTCAGATTTCACGCTCGTTGTGTACCAGCACATTTCTGCATTGTATCGCTAATGTTGAATACTACGGAAGCGTATTGCTGCCACGTGGAAAAAAAAATAAATTGTTTCATTTAAACGAAAACTTTTTCGTTTAAACGAAAACTTTTTCGTTTAAACGAAACCACTTTCGTTTAAACGAAAACTTTTTCGTTTAAACGAAACCACTTTCGTTTAAACGAAAACTTTTTCGTTTAAACGAAAACTTTTTCGTATATACGAAACCACTTGTTAGGGCCGTCTTCTGCTTTTTAACATGCAATATCATTACAATCTTTAGGCACGAGTGATCCTATGGGAGGTTTGCTGGAGGGTGTTGGAGGTGGGGTGGGGGCTCATTTTTTATCTGGGAGGAGAAGCTTGCCTTGCCTTCCCACCCATCCGGATTGCTTTTAGGGTAAATTCCACATATTTGGACCTATGGGGATACAAAAGAGACAGTGCGTGCATGCGAGAGGAGAGGGTGTATGGATACGTGTGTGTGATGGGCGTGGTAGGCAAATCCTGTCAAATGAACATGAAACTCACATCATGCACGGAGTTGAGGGACATAATGTATAGACAGTGACAAGACACCATTAGGAGTTAAGCTTCCGCACACCTGTTAACATCCTATAACTTTGTCGGACATTATTATGTCCCTTGCCATCGTGGGAGGGGATATACAAAGGGGTTCCGTCAGGCCTTCTTTCTTCCAAATATGGGTTATTCTTCACTACGGGAGCACCCTCTAATTTCCAATGCAATCGAACATGCCCTTTATAGGCCCCTAACACTCCGCGCTAGAATGAACAGGAGTCCTGTTCGATTATTTTCTGTCATTGTCGGGTTTACAATGCACCGCAGTATGACGCCACTTCCCCCTCCGGCTAGCCCTTCGGGATATTCACACGGCATAGTGCCCCCCCCCCCCAACACACACACTCAATTGAAATTCTCCCCGCGACTGGGCCGGATTCTCATACATGGTGTTGGTAAGTAGGTCTAGTGTACCTGTCTGTTGGGAGGTGAAGACCACATGTTTTCTCACAAAAAATAATCCGTGCGCATGAAAGAATAATCCGTGCAAGCAAATTAACAATCCGCGCGCTCGGATTATTATATCGTGCGCACGGATCATTTTGGGTAAAAAAAAACATGGTCTTCTCGACCACCCCCCCCCCCCCCCCCCCCCCGTCCACTGTCCGAACATTCAGACCCACAAAGCAAACTTACCAACGCCATGCAAGGAAATCTGGTCCAGTGGCGGAACTAGAATCTCTACTTGGCTTGGGGGGGGGGGGGGGGTTGCAATTGGGGGCGGGGCGGGGCGGGGCGGGGCGGGGCGGGGCGGGGAGATAGGTCGATATGCCGCAGGTGGGGACGATTGCAATTGGGGATGGGGGTCGATATGCCACAGGTATATCCCGAAGGCTAGAGAGGAAAGGTATAGGCCGGTGTATCACCCCTTCCATTGGGAGACCCGGGCAGTGGAGGCTCCGGAGACTTTTTCCGCAATGGGGTGGGGGAGGGGTTGTGCAATTAGGGCACATGCTTTCCATTAATAGGGGGCGGGGGGGGGGGTAGCCATAAAGTATCATATCATTACATTCTTGAAGCAAGAGTAAACGTAGGAGGTTTGCTGGAGGGTTTTTTCGGGGTGGGGGATTCAATTTCTATTAAATCGGGGAGGAGAGGCTCACGCCACGGGGGGGGGGGGGGGGGGGGGGTAGAATTCTACTCCCAGATAAAAAATCAAATGAAATCTTCTGGTGCTTTTAGAATAAATCTTCACATTTTTGGACGTCGAAAATCGAGAAACGCTTCCCATATTTAAAAAAAAATACGTTTATGAACGTACATGGCTCAAAAGTATCTGCATCCGAACTTGCAAATGGATATGTTCATCAGCTGAGTTTTGTATAGAAATAAAGAAAAGAGAATCAGTGTGTGTGTGTGTAAGAGAAGTGTGTGGATGTGTCACTGGTGGACAGGTGGAAAATGGGGGAGGGGGCAAAGTCAATGTTTTGGAGCAAATGCCCTCCCATACACGCCCCCCCCCCCCACACACTGTAGCGGCGCTACTGGATAAGAGGCCCCTTCCTTGAAATATAACTACTTAACTCTGTGGGCGATTCTCATTCTGATGCCTCCTGAGGGGAAGGTGAAGCCATTGATAGGTGTCCGGATGTCCTCCCTTGGTAAAATTTTCAAGCAGTGAGGCGTTGAGAGCAATTCTGAAGCCTCCTGAAGAATAATGAGGCCATTGGACCGGTGGGAGTCTGGGTCTATCGAAAATGTTCTTAAACCTCGAAACACTATCGAGGGTTTTGGAGTCTCCTAAGGAAAGATGGGGGTTGGAAATCCTTAGTAGCTGTTTGAAATTTATTTAGAGGTGGGTGGGTGGGGCGGGGCGGGGGCAATGTAGGCCTAATTATTTGGGGCGGTTGAGGTGCGTTTCTCCAGACCACAGCCACTGACCCCATCCTTCCCAGGTCTTTCCACCTTGGAGTCCAACATTGTGCCTGTAGCGGATAAGCATAGGCCTATATTGCCGTCCGGGCCAAGCTCAAGTGACGCCCCATCCTCAATCTCCATGCATTGTTAAGCATTTTTTTTATGGCTGGCTTTATAGGCTCAAAAGATATCTGCATTTCATGTCTTTACTAACATCTTTATGCTCCCCCCCCCCCCCCCGAGATGCCTCCCATCCCCGCCACGCACATACACCTGCTGACAGCAACGGGTGTGGGGTCTTGCGCTGTGATGTGGGGTCTTGCGCATATTTCACTTCGTCCTAGGTTATCGGCCATCTTTCATCATTGGTGGCACGTAGGTGTATTGCATGTTAAAAAGCAGAAGATGGGCATAACAAGTGGTTTCGTATACACGAAAAAGTTTTCGTTTAAACGAAAAAGTTTTCGTATATACGAAAGTGGTTTCGTTTAAACGAAAAAGTTTTCGTTTAAACGAAAAAGTTTTCGTTTAAACGAAAAAGTTTTCGTTTAAACGAAAGTGGTTTCGTTTAAACGAAAAAGTTTTCGTTTAAACGAAACAATTTTTTTTTTCCCACGTAGCAGCAATACGCTTCCGTAGAAACACACAACAGCAGTGGTATAAAAAACATAATTCAAAGGTTTTCCACTTTATCCATTTCCCCAACCACAATAGCATGCTGGCAGTCACAAACAAGTTCTCGATTTGGCCTAAAAAGTTAAAAATCTGTTTCTCGGGCCCTCCCGGATGGTTCTTTTGGCTGTCGCATGCTCCGTTTTATAACCAATGCAAACTTAGAAAAAATAAAAATTTAATAGTTTAGGTCTTTCAGTGTTAGACTGATATGGGGACAGTTCTGTGAGCGTGCCACACTTTGTTGTGAAATTTTGTGTGAAAATCTTATAGGTTTTATTGCAAGGAAAAGATCGACAATACTGCCCCCTTGCGCTGTCTAGCTCTGCTGTTAAGCTGATAACACCCCCATGAAATGATACCCTCATAGCATTATGCCTGGCAGGTTTTAAACATCATCGCGCGGGGCACATTTCGGACATAGGAAGTGACCTCACATCGCCGTGTGCGAGAGGTGTGTCAAAGGTTGTTATAGTATCGAGTATAAGCGGCCATGTTATGACGCTATTTCTATTGTGATGGGTGGTATTATATCGCATACGCAGCGCGTGTGGTTTGGATAATAGATGTTCACAGGGTATAAGCGGACAGTCGGCTAAAACGGAAATTGTGAGCTGTCAGGCGAGACTCAACTAGCTGAAACGTCGAAAATTGAAAAATTACACGCGGGTTACCCGCCAATTTTGTGAGATTGTGTTCATGCCGTGGATATACATAGAAAAAACAACCTACATACAGTAAGCAGAATAGTGTACTATTATGTCTAGAACAAGCTGAGGTCCTATTCTTTGTGGATTTGTCTTTTAACGTAGAATTGGTTGACTTGACTCACGACAATATTTGTATTTTTTGCGAACTAGAATATGATAAATGGTATCGAAATACAAGACCGTTGACGTTTTAAATAGATTTTACTCTCAAAAGGCTTAAAAGAGTCAGTTTCCACTTTATTGGGCCCTTCATACGGAAAATCTGTAACACTTGAACCGTAAATCGGGCTCATAACTGGGGCCACTGTCGTCTCCCTGACTGTACGACTAATTAGAAAAAACAGACTTTCTAAGTGTACGACCAACTGCGTCAGCACTGTCCGACAAATTGCAAATTGTTGTAACAGAATTGGAAAGATGTCTTGGAATAATATACATGAACCCTTTACTGTTCCTCGTAAATAAACTTGTTACTTACGAGACAGGTCGTACCAGATTACTCGTACCCACAATTGGACAACCTCTACCCACCTCTACCCATATTTCGTCTGGATAACTCATACCCACATTTGGATAACTCGCACCCACGTTTTGATAATTCGAACCCATTCAAAGATAAATGGATACGAGTTGTCCCGCTGTGGGTACAAGTTGTCCAGCATTTGACATTTCTGCTCTAGTTGTCCAGACAAAAACGGGAACGAGGTTTTAAACTCAATCGAAGTGGAAAGGTTACCTGTCAATGGCCGCGCGACATATTATACTTTCCTCCACTCCACTCCATTGACTCTTCTACAAACTCACCTATAGACCCAACCCCGTGTACATGTCCCACCATATTGCACAAGATAACTCAACCCAGTGCCTCTTTTTTGCTCACCTAACTGAAAGTCAAGCGGAGCTTAAGTGATCACTTTCTGTCCCTCGTCCGTCCGTCCGGATTGAACTTTACATTTTTGACTTCTTACAAATCACTGGGCCAAATTAAACCAAATTTGATATGCATGTTCCTTATTTGTCAATACAAGTTTCTGAAATAAATTTGCCACGCTCCGTAGAGAGGGGAGGGGAAAGCGTTTGAACCAGTGGGGACATTAGTACAGTGACTTGATATTTGGTATGGAGCTTCTTTTTGAAATTCGTAGAGCATTATTTGACTTTGTAATGGGAAGGGTATGGTTTTGACCCTACCCCAAATTTCTATTTTCTGAGCTCATGGTCCGATGTGAACCAAATTTTGTATGTGGTATTGTTGAGTCATAAGTACTTAATTCACGCAAAAACTTTCCCGTGATCCCGTGAGAACCCCAGAAGCTAAAATAGAAAAAATATTTCCAAATGCCCATATTCCCCGAACCACCCCGAACAGAGAACTGGTATTGGGTATGAAGCATCCTTAGGACATTAGAATGGAATGGAAAAAATGCCATCGGTTGTGTCAGGGTGTCTGTAGGGCGGGGGGCATCAAACGATGCTGACTGAAAAATTCTTCTCCATAGCCATTGATCAAAATCTTGGTATACAGCACCCGTGGGGTGGTGATGGGGGTGGGGGGTGGTCATATACAATTGTGTTCAAATTAAGCCCCTCGGTTCATATTTGGGCTCAATACAGAAGCAGTATTGAGAATGAGTTTTAAAAATTATCTTCTTATCTGGAACCACTAGTCAAAATCTTAATATTTGGTATATTACGGGTATCAGATTCATGTTGGTTCAAGTCCCTCAGTAAATATTTGATATTTAAGCTTCCTGTGGGGCCTGAACTTTAACTTAGTACAATATGGGGGATAAACTTTAATAATCTTCTTCAGGTCCACAAGTCAGAATCTCTTGATATTTGGTATATAAGGTTCTGCTCCACAGTTTTCCAGACATTTCCTAAAATGACATGCCATACACTCTTCTAAAATGCAAATATTCTGTAACTTAGTTACGTAAACCATACCATGTACTACATTTCCAAAATCCACTAAAACATATAACACTATCTAACTAAGCAGTAAAAATCATCTGAATATGGGTGAAATAATTTATTGTCAAAGGCAAGACTTCAACCTGCAAGATTGCATGAAATGCCGACACCAGTCAGCCACCCACCCAGCAGCCTCAAAAGTAGAAAAAGTAGAATTCCCCCGCTATTTCCACTCACCTAACCTTGGCGCATATAACCCCTTGCTTCTAACATGTGAAAAAAAATCCATGTTTCCGTCTCATTTTTAGTTACATGTTACATGCCTGGTAATAAACCCGTGTAAAAATGACATTTTAAAAAATAGCCGAATTTTTCAAACCGACTGTTTCCCATAATTCATCTGGTAATTTACCCCTATGCATCAGACTCCAACTTTAGGACCAAAACATCGCAAGGGCACTTTATCTCGGTTGCCTACATGGGGGCACGATAGCGACGTGTACTAAGGCGTACTGCACGTCGATGGTGCACATGTCTTCAACCGCTCTAACCCTGTTTGAGCAGAACTTGAACAGAGTTAGAACGTTGAGGAGCTGACAGTTGCTCGTCGATGCTCGGTGGTTCTCTCCGAGTACTCCGGCTTCTCCCACTCGTAAAACTGTCACGGTCACGATTAGCCATTGTGATTAAGAATGTGACCTGAAACACCAATAAATAAATAGGACCAAAACTTCAAATTCTCTTGTCAAGATCAGGTGAGGGATGCGACCTGTGGGGTGTACTAATGAAATTCAAATTTATATTCCATCTTGAAATTGGAATATAAATTGTCAACAGCTCCATTGGTACACCCTACAGTTCGCATCTCTCACCTGATCCTTGTCCAACAAACAGCCTAATGTAATCATATATCTGATACTAAAAATATATTTCCAATTTACATGGCATTAGTTTCAACATACGCCCTATGTTTAGAATTTCACATATGTGCAATAGGGCGAAACTGTAGTGCGGTACCTTACATCTCTAGGGGAGAGGGGGTTCAGATTCAAGTTTGTTCCAATCATGTCTCTGGGTTAATATTTGGGCTCCCCGTCAGACCCCAAATTTTAACTTAGTGCAAAATGAGGGAAATTTCTTTAGTCATCTTGGATTTGACATTTAAATTCTCAACAATTTCATGAGCACGCCCACAGTCTACGTGTCTCACACAATGTGTTCACCTCTCATAGGTAGGTTTGGTGTGATAACTACATGGGAGCTATTTTTTTTAATTAGGTTCAAAAACATGGGCGCCATCGGCCATTATGAATTTGGCATATAAATTGTCAACAATTCCATAAGTACACCCTACAGGTCCCATCCCTCACCTGATCTTTTTCGGGTTTCTTTTCGGTAGAAACTTGATTAAATGGGTTGGCATTGCTGGAGATTTCTATTTAGTTCATTCTTTTCCAGGACAAGATGAGCTGCAGTGTCACTGACCTTTTTATAATACACATTCTGTATGTCTCACACTTGCTAATTCACAAAAACACAGTATTTAAAACACAAATCTCAGGTTCACGCTAACTAAACTTTGAACAATATATACCTCGCAAGTTCTGAAAAATGCCCCCACCCCACTCCATTCCGCACACAAAACCCAGTGGGCTAAATAGCGTAAGAATATACTTGGCACATAATTTGTCCAAGACCTTGAAAAATAATTTAAAGCAAAATTAAAATCACACAATCACCCATTTACTACCCATTATCAACCCGGAGTGAGGAGGAGTGATGCGCCCGGTGGGATTATTTTACCAAGTGTCTTTTGCACCCGCATACACTTCTGACTATATTTGTTCTCCAAGTCTTTCTCTCTCTCTTCGCCACCCCTATCTCCCTGCTTCTCTTTATCTCTGCATATCTCCAATATCTTCACCTCTCGTTCTCAATGAACCATTGGTTACTACTACACACCTACGTTTTATCCAATAAAAGAGATGAATCCAAATAACTAGTGCTCAAACACTAATAAGCTTTTATTAACACCGTGTTCGTAAACCCAGGGTTCATATTTCGTTCACCTAAGCGAGAATCCAAATGAAAATTCTGCTACAAAACACGTGATTAAAATCGAACTTTTCGTCGAAATATAAGTCCCGTGTTTCCAGGGAATGTTGATATGTTGACTGAATATCAAATATTATACGTGTGTGTTTCAGTATGGTAGAACCAGTCCTCATTGGCAAATAGTCACTACAGAATTTTCCAAGCTTCAAGTGAAACCGTTGATGAAATATGTATTACTGGTGTTTTAGAAGTTAATAACTTAATTTTCTACCAGTGGGGCATGACTAACCCACAAAGCGGAGAAACACTGCCACATATACCGGGATTCTTACAGTGATATTGGTATAGTTAGGCGGTCAAAACATATTGTGTACATTTCAGCTAGTCGGACAGGTACTTCGTAGTCAGTCGTACAGCCAGGGAGACTACAGTGGCCCAAGATATTAGCCCGGTTTAAGATTAATGAGTTACAGATTTTCCGTATGAAGGTCTGAATGAAGTGGAAAGTGACTCTTTTAAGCATTTTGAGAGTCAAATGTATTTAAAACGCCACCGGTCTTGTATTTCGGTATCATTTATCACATTCTCGTTTACAAAAATACAAATATTGTCGTGAGTCAAGTGTACAAATTCTATGTTTGAAGACAAATCCACACAGAATCCGACCTCAGTTTGTTCTAGTAATAACAGTTAACTATTCTACTTTCTGTGTGTAGGCTGGTTTTTTCAAGGTGCATCCACTAAATGGGCACAATCTCACAAAAATGACCGGTAACCCGCGTGTCATTTTTCAATTTCCGACGTTTCAGTTAGGTGAGTTTCGCCGAACAGCTCACAATTTCCATTTCAGCCGACTGTCCGCTTATAACCTGTGATGCTTCCTTCCTCCATTGTATATGATGGATACTGCCATGGTGGTCTTTAACGCGAACGCGTCTTCTGGGCTTTCAATGTGCCAAAATTCCATAAAATTTTATTTTTAACAACTTTTAGGATATAGTTGATTTTTAAAGTAACTTTGCCCAACATTAAAAAGAAAGAAAAAAATCCCGACAGTCGAAAAACTTTCAACACTATTAACTGAAACAAATCAAGGTCGATATTTTAGCATATTTCCTATTTTGGGGCACAGCTTTCACCGTCTTCAATTTGGGGAGTAATCTACAGGCCCGTTAATGTGTCACAAAGTTAACATTGGGCGCACGGAGTGCGTGCAATATGACGGTATTAAATTAAAATGAGTGTCGATGAGACAGCTGTGAGCTTCATATTTTATGAAGGTTGTTTGATGGTTATGTGGCTTGTAGTGTGAGGCAGGTGCGTGGCGAGGTTGGTGGGAAGGGTATGAAGAGAAGTGTATCCCTAAACCTAGAAACATACCAACGTCTGTACTGGATGCTAACCAGTTAAACATAGGCGTAGAATACCAGTACAAATTCCGATCAGTTGAAGAGGTTCACGGAAGCAATGGGGGTGGATACCTGGACAAAATTTAGATATTTCGAACATAAAAAAACGCTGCCTCATTGCATCTGAGCGACAAATGGCAGTTCACGCAGAGGGCATTTCTGCATCATTTTTGTCGCTCATTTGGCAAACGTGCTAACGCCAAAGGTGGCTCGGACTCATAAACTCATAATAATGTTTTATTGTTTCGAGCCATAAGAGAACGCCGCTTCCGTGCATCTGACCGATAAATGGCGGACTAGACTTCTTACATATTTTAGTGTCAAACTGAGTGTTTGGGTACCTAAACGCTACTGGGGGGGGGGGGGGGGGGGGGGGTGAGGTGTTTTTTCCCTGTCTGATCACAATAAACTGATCGAGTTTCGAAAAAAGAACTGGTAGTCAGGTCTCTTTAAAGAGCAAACGGACAATTGGTCGCCGAAAAAATTCGACAGAGCTGAAACTAAAAAAATTCTGACGGAAATCCTCGGTAGGCGAAAAGGGCGGTCACCTAAGTGATATCTAGGCCACTGATTCAGTTGATGGTCAGTCTGAAAGATGTCGGCACTCGCAACTGTATGAAGTATTCGACTAATTGAATTTAAATCCTACCTTTTGTAAATTTGATTCCTACAATATTTACAAAAGAAAAAAAACAACACCTCCTTACGACTCACTGAACATTATTTCGCACATCTCAAAAAAAAAATCGTTGTGTTTGGGTATGTTTCGTTAAATCGATTAGCAAGAAAGTACGCGTAGACAAGAAACAGGACACGGTGTTTTCTTATGCGATTGTCGAAACACCAATATGATAATATGGAGGATATTACTTGATGCCTCAGTCTCATATACGCATATAAGATGTTGTGGGTATATATGATGAATTCTCAAGCTGCAGCAACAAGTGAGGTGACACGGCTGGACTGGCGAGTAATGATTTGAAAACCTGTCAAAAATTATTCATTTATTTTTCGGGTTTTAACACTACTTCAAACAGCCAGGTTCACATCGTGCCCGTAATATTTACAGGTAGATGAAGCCAGGATACCCGGAGATAACCACCGAGCAGCGGCGGGACTCTCCCCTCCTCACTAAAACATTAGAAGGTTTATCATAGGTTGAAGGCATGTGCACCTTCGACGCGCGATACGCCTTAGCACTACCGCCCGCACTTTGCAAGTTGGAGACAACTGTCTTGCCCAAGGATACAACGCAGATTACGTGGATCAGGACGTGGGACCAATAATATAAAACTTTTACAATTGTATTTTCTAGAATTGTATTTCTTACTAAAATGAATCTATAGTATTTTAAAAATTGCCACATCTTACAAAATGCTTATGGTTTATTTCAACCCATTTAAAGTCATAACTGGAAAATACAGTTCTAGAAAGTACAATTATAAAAGTTTTATAGTATTGGCCCGGGTATTTTCTACCTATTAATATAACTGACTAAAATGAATCGTTAGGATTTTAAAAGATATGGCAATTTGCCAACTGACACATTGCATTAGGGGGAGGGTTCAGGCTGTCATCCGGGCACGTGGTGGATACACTCTATACTGACGTCAGACACTTCTGTTGTGTTCAGGAGATCACAAGTTACATTTTGTGTCTGTAATTTTTAAAGGCATTCTTTCATGATTGACCGTTCCAGCACCATACTTGTCGAGAGAACATTTTTCAAAAACAGGAGTGACAGATATGTGTAATTAGCGGCATTAAAATACAACATATTTTCATCATTGTGTTGTCTTTCATTTGTCAATAGACCATTCTTCCTGCAAACAATCACTTTTGGTCTGAAAGATAGCATGAATGTGATGGCAGTTTCTATTAATACCACTGCAAAAGAAACACGGGCTGCTTAATTAAGTTCCAGGTGTATAGATATATTGACCGATAAGGGCCACGTTCAAAGACCTTGGAGGCATCAACTGTCACAGGTGTTAGCCAGTTTGGTAAGGCGGACCGAGTCTAAAAATCAGTCACGGGAATCGACAGTACCGTGGTAAAGGTAGGCGTGAAGCTAGCGAATGACCGGAGATGTGGCCCGCCCTTATCATGGCCCCATGACCATGTCTGTCGCATATTTGAGTTGTCTGGCTGAAAACTGAAGGTCGCTCGAATGCCAACATTTTCTCTGAAAGCTGTAAAAAAATCACCATTTGGGGAGACCGCAATTGTCATTAAGGAAAAATACTCTTATTTTTTTGGAGGGGGTGGGGAGGGGGCGGTGGCGTTGCGGTAACCGGTTCTCGTCAGATGACCGAAGTTAAGCAACATCGAACCAGGTTAGTCCTCAGATGGGTGACCGATTCGGACTCCCGCGTTGTGTCCTTGGTCAGGGCACTTAATCCCGATTGTCCACATGTGAGCACGATGACGCCGTGTGCTAAGGCGTACTGTACGGCGATGGTGCGCATGTCTTCAACCAATCTAACCCTGCCTGTGCTGCAGGGCGGAGTTACGATTTCGGGGAGCTGGCAACTGCTCGTCGTTGCTTGGTGTTTCTCCCCGGGTACTCCGGCTTCCCCCACCCGTAAAACTGTCACGGTCATGACTAGCCATTGTGCATAAGGATGTGACCTTAAACACGAATAAATATAATAAATCTTATTTTTAAAATATCCTTTTTGTGAAAGCGCTCGTAATAAGTATATTTCAATCGAGTAGAATTGTTCACAAAATAATTTCGTTTATTATTAATATTTTAAAAAATTTCTTTCTCTAAACGAAAGTAATTCTTTAAAATAATAATAATAATAATAATAATAATAATAATAATAATAATAATAATAATAATAATCCCGAACACTATCGGTTAATTTCAACTCTCACCCTACTGTGTTGAAAATTTTAAAATCCTGATTAGGGCTTGGGTAAAGGGATTTTATCACTCCGGGGCCGATTATTATGGTTACTTTATGCGAATTTAGACTTCTTGTCTTAATATAAGAACCGTCTGGCAAATTCATGTCATTGTCAGGCGAAGAGTTGAAGGGTCATCCACCACTGACAACATACTGGGGTACTCTGTCGACTACAATAATTTGGCCTAATGAAGTGTAGTATGGTGACGTCTTTAACTTATAAAATGACATGTATGTTCAAAGTAACTGTTGTAAAGTCGGAAACATGAAGGTATTTTTGTATTATTCTAATCTAGGAAGAAGAGGCTAAACAGAAACTTTTGAAAGAAGGCTTGCCAAAATTTTTAACAATATTTGAGAAGTTTCTGACGGATTACGGTGGACGCCCAGGCAATGTTGTCGGATCTAAGGTAAAGTCCACCTATCTGGTGTCGGTTTCTGCAGTATTATGTTTCCAGTTAATCACCATTTACGTGAGAGTAGAAAATATGCATATGCGAAATGTCGACTGGGAATAATGAAGGCAGCATCTTTGTTGAAACATTACGTACCTGATTCAGAAAAGTAGAAATGCGCAGAGTAGAACTCATGCAAATTTTGCATAAAATACCTGTGCCTTCTCTACCGTTATCACCTTCCGCACAACCCCTAAAGGCGAAAACAGACCTAACGCGTGCGTGCGAATTCGCACCACAGATAATTGAAACAGTGTCACGTAGAGTGGGTGACCACACCAAGTGAGATTTTTTTTCGTGGAGTGAACCGAAAATGGATCTTGTTCTGCTTTTTGACGCACGCGTCTCATATCATCATGACGGAACAAATGGAGAAGTTGATATCGGAGGGCAAAGATTTGAATATCTGTATGTTATTTTAACCCTTTACCTAACGAATCGCCCGCATCCGTCCACGTAATATGCATATTGAGCAGTTGAAAAAATTAAATTTTTCAAAATATTTCTACAAAACCATATCATGTGACCCGTCATTGAAACGAGCTCATTGAGCTCGTTCCAATGAGGGATCACATAATATGGTTTTGTTGAATTTGTTTGAAAAATTTAAAAAATGATATTTAAAATAATAAATTTTGATATCGTCTGCGTTGGGTAAAGGGTTTTAAAAGAATTCACTGTAGATAAGTATCTAAAGCACAAGGTCAATCGTTCTCCCAGAGAAATAGCCTCCCGATAGTTTGTCTCCTACTTTGTGATGACGTGTCCAATTCTATCAAGAATAAAATCAAACTCTTCGGTAAAATACTGTCGGAATTTCTCGTGCTCTTCCCTCACCTCTTGGGTAAGTCAATGGTATAATCCTAGGCTTTTCCTCTTTTCACGTATTGGGTGTACTCAATATTGACGTTCATATCGGTTTCTCGTGAGCATCATGAGCCATATCGAGGAAGGGACGGAAAAATTTGCGGTACGCGATGCTGGAGTGGGTGGGTGGTCAGTCGGCTCAAAAACACTTTTTTCCAGCCACTTGCAAATATTTTCCTGGTGCCATTTTATGTCAAACTAAACACTTTAAAATGATTTATACTAATATGCTCATATTATAGCCGTACCATGGGGTTGTATTGATGGGTATTTTGAGATATCTGAACTCTAGTGCTGGACCCATAAATTTTTGAACCAGCAGTCTGTTTGGCCTTGAGTTTCTCGATGTCTATAACTGCATATCCTATTTGTGTATTTAAACATTTCCTGTGATTGCAGATAATCAAATGTATTTTAGGTTCCTCGTAGTTCTTAAGAAATGCAAACTTTCAATATATGTAAATTATTTTAACGTACATCAAGAATCAAGATACAACTAACAGTAAAACAAATGCACCAACTAGTGTTAAAATAAAAAATTAAAATTAAAAAAAAATCAAAACGAAACTCTCATGTCCTATTTGGAAATAAAAATAAAATAAAATAGTTACAACTTAAAGGGCCGATACAGGCTCAAGTGTCAAACAGCTGGTTTGTATAAAACCAATCGCAAGACATTCCCTGTGTCAAAATATCTCTGCAATATCTCGGCGTCTCATAAGAAATGCCCAGAAACGCTAGAAAATCGTCCTCGACAACACAATTTTTACCACATGAATAAGCCTCAAATAGTTTTTTCGTCCCACGCAAAAATTATTTTAGCTTATTTGTGTGGTAAAAGGCTTTGCTTGATGTCACTTCAGCAACTTGGCTATACCCCGACAAGCCAGTTTTAACGTCGGAGCATGTGGTTAGTTTTTTGGAAAATTCAGGAATGATGCCGAATAATACTGAATAATACAAGATATTATCAGCTGAATAAAAACAATTTATGTATTTTAATTATATTATCACGTATTTTCAAGACAAAAAAGTCTGGAAGCATTGCCAGCTTTTACCTTCAGACTAGTGGAAAAACGCTCTGGTTATCTCCCTCGAAAATATCGTTTATGGGATTGAAAATTAGCATTACGGAGATTGGAAAGTTTTACAATTCTTAAGATTAATTAAAATGTTTAAAGGTTACGTCATGGAAGCTCATGGCATCTGAAAGTTCAATATATTTTCTTTATAGTGATTGTTTAATGGTGCCAGTTTACCATCTGAGTTTTGTTCCTTCGTCACTAAGGAAGGAACAAAATCATGCTAAAAATGTCTAAAAACAGTGTTTCCCTCCACATTTGGTCATCCATGTACGCTTTTAAGTTTGACAGATGTCTGGGATGCGCATCAATTCGAAATATATAATCTTGTGTCTACTGTCCGATGGAAATATCTACCAGCCCCAAGTCTTGACTTTTGTTCCTTTGATGTCCAAAATTCTGTATAAACTGATTACGTTTCTCACACCTTGACAGATTATCTCTGAAGCAATCTGCTGATGGGTTCTGATAGTCGATAAGGGGAGATAACCAGCCACTTGAACCTGTCACTTGAAGTGGAAAGCTGGGTAAGCGTCAGAAAAAGTGCTAAAAATTGATATATGATGCTGAGAGGAGGGGTGGGTGTCCGAAAATTGTCGGAACAATTCTTTTGCACGGTATTGAGTGGGTATTCAAAATGACCGGAAACACCACGTGGAAAATAAGAAAAATCTTGAGAGTTAGGGGTGGGTGTTGAAAGGGGAGTTTGCAAAAAAAGAGACAATCTTCTTTTGTTTCTTTATTGAAGCTGTGGCACGTCTGTCTTTGTTTATACCGAAAACCTGTCTGACGTGCGGCAAAATTGTTTACGTGGTATGAATTTATTCATCCTGATTCGGTGTGTGTTCAAATGTCGCACGCACTAGGGATATAGAAAATATTCGCTCGGTGGGAAAGGCGCACTCACGCGTTCGGTCTGTTTTCGCCTTAACACATGTGTAGGGCTGAATAACCGAATACATTGCTTTATTACACATCCTATTTCTCACTATCACACTGATTTTGGGGGCATGTGTTGAAATGTCACCGCAAAGCTTCAGTGCAATCTAACACAAAGTACTCCGCGTGTGCAACGTTCTCTTGTTTGATGGGCTCATATAGTTTTAGGTATACAGTTGAAAATGACAAATGAGAGCCATCACCTATTTCTGTCTGTGGGTTTGTCATTGCCAGTTTCTGAATAACAAATATATGATACACAGCATTCAAAAAATCAAATAAATAAAATAAAATAATATAAAGTTAAAAAAAAAAAAATAAAAAAATAAATTCAAAAATTAAGTAAATTAACTAAATTATAAATAATAAAAAAATAATAAATAAATAATGAACTAGAGAAAGTGCATCTCAGGATGACACAAAAAGATATCACCGAAATCTCTCTTGCACTCAGTTCACTTATCTGCAAATGTCTACAGCAATTAATGGATTTTCTCTGTTTGTCCAGTATACAAAATATCAAATCAATCAGATTAAAATTTTGAGACCAGTTGTAGATACAGAATCAAAATAAACTGCTTATAATATAAGTGAAAAGGGGCAATGACTCTTACGCACCTCTGTGCAACTACGTGGCTTTTCGATATTCGGAAGTTCATATCACGGTTATTCATCATACAAAATATTAAAAATATCCCATGGAAGTTCGAGACAAGTTGCGGATAAAACTTTTTGACGAACTACCTCAATAATCTTAGTGAAAAAGGTCACTAACTCTTGAAAAAAGAAGTGTAGCAACATGATGTAACGATATGCGCAAGTTTATGCCACGGTTATTCAGAATTTAAAATTTTTTAAAAAATCAAAACTATGAAATGGGAAATGCGAGACAACTTGTAGATAAAATTCCAGGACAGACATATTCAATAATCTAAGTGGAAAGGCGCAATAACTCTAGAAAAATAAGATACAGCAATATTGTGCAATGATATGAGCAAGTTCTACCCACGGTTATTCATCATACAAAAATATCAAAAGTATCCAATGGAAAGTGTGAAACTAGTTGCGGATAAAAATTGAGATGGACGAACGGACGGACGGACGGACTCATGAGAACACGAGGGGACACGAGGATCTAACATACTCATGCTAAAGCTAAAAATTATAACACTATCGAATGAACATCGCCATGAAAATAAAAATCGAAACTTCAGGGCGAACATGAAAACCGCACACATCTTTGTCTTGCCTTTGTCAAGCAGGAGTTCCACCGGACTTTGTGCTTGGTCGCAGTCACTGAACTAAACGCTCTAAAGTATTTTTTGGAGTTGGCCCCGACGGGAGTAGATCTCGGGTCTACAACACCCAAATCGTCTACCCATAAACGCTCAGCCACCCTATCAACCGAGCTAACGGCACACCTAACAAGTCTAAGTGGAATGCCGGGCAATGCCATTCTAGAATGTTAATTGAGAAACTGTTGTATCGCCGATTCAAAGGAAATGAATGTTTATAGTATTTTTAAATTAAATCGTATAGAATACCTTTGATCGGAAAAGCAAAGCTCAGGTGCAAACTGAAATATTCCAGATGTGTGACTGTAAACATAGACGATCGACTATTTAGACTCTAAAATAAAAACTGATTTAGGGTGTAAGGGCTAGACTGGATCAGGGCCATAACAGCGTCCTTTTCTTCACAGAACATTACTCGTGGCTATTGAGCTTATTGTCATTGCCCCCATGCATTAACTGTATCGGTGTCTCTGGTTGTTTGTTGTTCTGGGAGCCGTTGGTAAAATAGTCAGGGAATGGGGCAGGTGGTGATATTAAACGATCCGTTGTGTATTAGACTTTGTGTACATGGTTTCTTGAAGGAAGGGACTGGGCGTGTGTTGTTTTTCGTCACGGACCTTTCAAAAAGGGTGTTGTATGCTTCATTATTACTTTGAAGAGATATGTTCCTCTCTCAGGGAGGGGGCGTGGGTCACCCATTGGACTTAGAGTTGTCCTCTGTGACCCTGAACTCGATGTCGGTGAGTGAGTCAATGGAGGCGACTCCGTTTGTTTGGTAGTGTCCTGTGACCCGTTGTCTGAATACATCGTGTCACAGGAGGAAAATGAAAGGCTCGATTTTCAAGGATGAGTCAAGGATGTGAAGTGTTGAGATATTGTGGCCAGCTTGAACGCCGAAAGAAATGTATGAAATGGACTACTGTAGACACTGTTGAATATTGATCGAATCAGCTATAAGTTTCCCGATGGACCCACGATCCACAGTTCCGCAGGTAAGAGGGGTAGGAGATCAATATCAGTTGTATGTTGTCCTGGTCTGGTGTTCGAACATGTTTGTGAGCGTTAAATTGTGAGCTAGTGTGGTCGCAAAATCCGCGGATGGTGTGCCCTGGTGGAGGAGAGATATGCTCACGTGCACACATTCAGATGTTGTAATGGACGTTGGTACATTAGACACGGTGAAAAATTAATTTAAACAATACTGAGAAAGCAGAATGTTGTACATGCCTTGTTTCTCCCCGCCTTTATCTTCCTTGTTCTCTCTTACTCTTCTATGCTGTTTTCTATAGGGAAAGGCAGAAAGACAGCCAATCTGGCTATGCCTTTCCCTGCTAGTATACATTTTAAAAATTAATATTATCTCTGATTGTGTATTTGCCTTATTATTGTAAATAGGATATTGTAGAATTATACAAATTTGTCGGTTCTGTATTTGCTTAGTATACTGGTGAATAAAATATCTATCTATCTCACTGAGGTAGTTCCGTATTTGGATTGGTGAGAAAAGTATATGAACTATCGGGATGCGCTGAATTGATTCGTTGTAGCATGGATTATTCGGATGAATCGAGTGAAAATATATGCTCTGGACGGTGAGTGACATCGAGTGAAAACGACGTCATTCGCATATTATCATTTCCGTCTTGCCGACTGTGATCGGTTGTGGCGGCGCAGATAGTGATTGTGTCAGATATGATTAGATGATGCTGTTTCCTGTGCTTAGGTTTGTGGTTTGCGTTGTGGTGTGCGTCTACAGGAAAAGCCAGGTTGGAGAGTTGATGCTGAGAGGTAATTGTTGCAATTCTGTTTGGTGTTCAGAGGCCCAATGAAATTGACTTGATGGTGTGTTTCTGTGAAGAAAGGAACGGTGCCAGCCATAAATACTCTGTGATGTTTATTGGTAGTGCTCTTTTATTTGATTACGTATGTCGACTTTAACCTTGTTAGTGTTTTATGGAAATCTTCCAACATAATTCAACATTCATGCACACTAAAAAGCTGTGCCAAAAATGAACACAAATCAACAGGATTGAGTGAATCTGAACCCAATTGGGTTCATATTCACTCAACCCAGTTCATTTCGGTTAATGCAACTGATTTCAGATTGCATAAGTGGCTGTATTGTGATTTTGAAATCTAATACACCTTTACTGTATACCCAAATCTTAGTATTTTTGTAAGACGTTATGCGGTTTTAAATGCTAGAATATTTTTGTTGCGAGTGATATTATGCTCGAATGTAATGAGCCAATTGTATATTGATAGAGATCGGAACGACTTTTTGTGCCTTGCTCTGTTGGCAATTGCGATACAGGGTATAGCATCCAGTTCTCTGAAAAGTATCAGCGGGCTGTGTTCAGCTATAAAATAAGTATGCACTTTGAGTAGGAGTGCAGCCCTTCATTATGGAATATATACAAGAGAAGGCTATAAGCTTTTTAAGAACGCTCTGTCATGCTAAGACTCTGTCCTGATAGTCAATTATTTGTCTGGTCTTCGGCGGCCGCTTTGTAGTGTGACTCGAGTTTCGACCCCAAACGGACTTTATCAAACAAATAAATGAAGACTTTCTTGGACTGATAGTGTAGCCATGGGTCGTGATTAGTATATCTTGTGAGATAAGCGCAATGCTTTGACAAACTACTTGGCGAGATGAACTACACGTCTGAGATGTTTTGATACCTCATTAGCAAATGTATAATCTTCTTCCTCACTTTGACCTTGGCTGTACTCGTGATGTATCTCGATGCCCTGTAGATGAAAGTGGATAGACAGTTGTTAGTTGTGCCCCGGAAAGATATGCACACGTCGTTTACTGGCGGGTGGAAACAATATGATCAAACGTCTTTTACTGGTGGGTCGAACAGTTAATTATGATCGACGTGCAGTACGCCTTAGTACACGGCGTCATCGTGCCCCCATGTAGGCAACCGGGATAAAGTGCCTTACCCAAGGACACAACGTGGATCGTCCCGGACGGGGATCGAACTCGGGACCTCTAGCATAGAAGGCCAAAAGCCTACCACTCAGCCACCGCGCCCCCGATTGCCTTTTAATTTGAAGCTTGACTGGTCCAAGTGGCAAACACAGCGCGGGGAGTAAAATGCCTGCATACTCTCTTCCCCTTGGTTGCCATCTTTAGATGGTGTTATGGGTGCTTTAAGTATACAATTGTGGCTAGAAACCTCAATTCCTCACTGGTGGTCGAGCGAGAGCTCCGTAAAAGAGAAGTAATAGTATTCTGCACTTCGCAATACAACTACGATGTTCTTCTCTTCTCTGCGAAAAACAACAATTGTACAGTATTTTTCTTCTTCCCTTTTCACGCCTGCACGATGACCAAATCGTATTTTCGCAAACAGTTACGGGGAGTCGACCAGTTGATGGAAGGGTCATCCACCCTTTCCCTACTTGTAAACCTGTCTCGCTTCCTCTGTAAAAAATGTCATAACCTCAAATGACTCATGGAAATGAGAAAAGATATCTCGATACGTGGTTTCGCAACTCTTTTATTTCCATTCCCGCACGCTTCTTTCCTTTCTCCTTCATTGATGAATGTCGGTGTCTTTTTAAAAACTTTGATATGCACAGCAGATTAAAACATCACTCAAAAGAGATGCCTTCGTGTTAGAATGCATCCTGATAATGTGTTTTTCTTTGTTTTGCAGTTAACTTGGGCGGATTTGGCGATGTACGAGATTTTAGTATTTCCACTTGATTTATTCCCGGACATTGACATGCTGGAAAAATATCCGAAGCTTACAAAACACAGGGAGCTTGTGGAGTCCAATCCCAAAATTAAAGCCTATCTCCAGAAACGTCCAAAGACTTTCATTTAGTTTATCACTACTTCAGATGTTATTAATCGGATACCAATTACTGAATTTTGTTGTATTCATTACACATTTATAATCATAATACAAACTTTTCCATGTATTACATATGTATTACATACCACTTTGAAGAGGAATCCTCAACTATTTTTGACATTTCCGTGATCAAATAACCATTATCAGAATTACTGTATTAATTTTTTGCAGATAGTCCAGTCAAATGAATTCAATTTGTTCATCGTGTGTCTCATGCGGTTAACCCTTTACCCAACGAAACTGAACCGAGCAGAGCCTTTCGACATTCATTTTTTTTTTAGTTTTGAGCTCACCTGAATGAAGCTGAAAGGAAACGCTAGTGATTACTTTCCGCACTTTATCCATCTTTGTCACGCTTCACATTATCGACTTCTCCTCCAAACAACTGGACCAAATTGATCCATATTAGGTACACATATTCCAAATCATATGTCATTTGAAAGCTATTTATGTTTATAAACAAATTCTGATTTACTGATAATACATGAGCAATTAAGCAAACTTCGAGATGCAAGTCTTCTTTTGTTAAGAATAACACAGCCTATAGTACACATTATTATTATATAAAATAATTACTCTGCAAGTACCGTTTTCTATCCCTGTTGTGCAGAGGGTTAATAGAATACTTGTTACTTCCCCCATGACTCACTGACCCTGGTCAAAACATAATTTGCTATCTCATCCTAAAGGACCTCGCATTCATGCCTCCAAAAGATTCTCAATGTGTATTCGAGGTCGTCCGTACAGTCCGTACAGCCGAGGTCGTCCGTACAGCTGAACATTGGGTAGTGGTAACCGTGGTCAACTTTCCTAAGAACGTCTACTCCATTATAGTGTAGTTTTGCTTTTAAATTTTCTTCGAGGAGACAACAGGAAGACAGCCAATTGGCTATGCTGTCTCCTAACAATGTACCTCAATCTCTTCTATATGTTATGTGTAATTATGTAAATGTAATTATTTGGTATATTGTTAAATAAACTATTCTATTCTATTCTATTCTTTGAAGTTTGCTCATTTGAGAAGGGGTCTCAAAAATGTTTTTTTATTAAATTAAAACATCTTCTTTTCCGGAACCAGCATTCAGAATCTTTGCATATTAGAGAACATCCTTAGGGGAGTCGAATTCCCCTTTGGTCAAATCAAGTCCGTGGGTTCATATTTAGGTTAGGTATATTCTTTAAAAATCCTCTTTTGATACTCAAGTCAGAATCTTTTGATATTGGGTATACAACATCCTGAGGAGGATCTGATTCAAGTTGCTGAAATCAAGTTCTTGTGATCATATTCGGTCCCCTCATGGAAGCCCAAGTTTTAACTTAATACGGTGTGGGTTCTATTCTTTAAGAATCGTCTTCTCAGAAACCACCAATCAGAAACTTTTTGATATTTCGTATACATCATCCTAGGGAAGGTCGTATTCAAGTTAGTTCAAATCACGTCGCTTGATTCTTATTTAGGATCCCTATGGGAACCTGGATTTAATGAGTGAATGTGAGAAATATTCCTTGAAATTCTTCTTCAAATGCATCAGTCAGAATCTTTGGATATTTGGTATAAAGCATCCTTGGTGGATGAGGTTGGGGGATATATTCGGGTTTATTGAAATCAAGTCACTTGGTTCATATTTTGTACATATTATGGATAGAAGCCCGAATTTGAATTCAGTGCAATAAAAGAAATATTCCCTGAAATTCTTCTTCATGTTCATGAGTCAGAATCGTTTGACATTTGCTATACACAATCATCAAGGGGGTTACAATCATGTCTGTTCTAATCAGACTTTGGGTTTATATTTGGGCTCCTTATGGGAGCTTAATTTTAATTTTGTACAAAATGAGAAAATTCTTTCAAAATCCTTTTCTTCCAATGCTAAACAGGAGTGCATATGAGCCTTAATCGCTCAGTTGAAAAAGTTATTTAACCCTCTGCCCTCTGATGTCGAAATGGCAAAGTTTTAAGCAACAAATATTTCCCATAATGCAGTTTGATATGTAACCAAATATACCTTGTGTGACAGAGCTCAGTGAGCTCTGTCAAACAAGATATAACTGGTTAAATTCAGAGTTAAAAAGAGAAGAACAGGGTGATTGGAGAAAAATCTGTTGCACATGCTAGGGGGTTAAAGTAGGATTTAATCTTATAATTAACATATACAGCTAGTTAACACAATAGATTCCAAACATGAACCTATTGTGTTAACTAGCTGTATATGTTAATTATAAGATTAAATCCTACTTTAACCCCCTAGCATGTGCAACAGATTTTTCTCCAATCACCCTGTTCTTCTCTTTTTAACTCTGAATTTAACCAGTTATATCTTGTTTGACAGAGCTCACTGAGCTCTGTCATGCAAGGTATATTTGGTTACGTATCAAACTGCATTATGGGAAATATTTGTTGCTTAAAACTTTGCCATTTCGTCATCAGAGGGCAGAGGGTTAAATAACTTTTTCAGCTGAGCGATTAAGGCCCATATGCACGCCTGTTTCGTGTTTTGCCTCAAAGCATAGCTTATGACCTCAGCAAAGACAAATACATCTCCATCGAACACGACCAGCAGATCTCATATGTTTACCCCAAACACATTGTTTACGACCCCCTGAAGAGAAGGAAAGCGATCCAACCTGGGATCACATCCTAAGTTTTAGAGACTAAATTTGCGTAACGTGTGCGAATGGTTAACGAAGTACATGCTGGCAAGCAACATATTATCCTTCTGCTACTTTTTACTACAGTTGACCAATAATATAAGTTACAAGGCGTTTAGTTGGCAGATACGGTGTCGTATGAGAACAAGTTTAGGCGAGTCTTTTGTTGACCCTAATATTGTTCGCGCTGAGTTCATGTGACATCGTATCCGTCAACGGAACGTCCTGTAACGAATATATTAGGCCAGCTTTTTTTCTCAGAAATATTATTATTAGTTATGTTTTGATACCACTTCGTGTTTCGTAAAACTGTCGACATTATTTTGTTTACAAAAGCAGACGAGTAGTTATGCAATGTAACGGGGGGGGGGGGGGGGGGGGGGGGGGGGGGGGAAATCCAATATATCAGCGATCTCCAAGTAAATTATTAATTTAATAACTCTGATAGTTTTGGCCGCATTTTCAGTTCTGTCTACTCTCAGGCGCTTTGATCTCAAATCAAACTTTCCGAAGTGCCAGTTGGCTGAATTAGTCGAATTCACACTGCTATTTTTTCGAGAAAAACAAACCGGCGGACAGTGATAATTAATATACCGCCCGTGGCGATATATCGAATTAATATGGGGTCATCATTGTCGGCTTGTTCCTCAGTCCTCCGTCACTACTTATTACCGTTCATTGTTGAGTCTGTCTGGCTGACGTATTATACTCTTCAAATAAAAAGAAAAATGAAACGCAAAACGGGTATAGTCACGATATCATGGCAAATTGTGGAAAATATAGCGATGAAGTGTGGCTGTATATATGGTTAACGACATATCGTGGTGGTCTAAACATTATGTAACATTTTGGACAATGGGGCTTAATTTCTACCACCGTGACCCCAAAATATTGGAAATTAAAACAAAGTTTCCACTGAGTGAATACCTGATCATGAAGTTGCGTGCCCCGAGCATGCGAGCTGAGCGTCTGGGGGTATAAATGGATATGGAAATCGATCGGAATTCGCACAGCGTTAAAGGGATGCTGATAAAGCAATATGCCACGTTTGACCGAAGCTCAAAGAAATAATGTCATTGGCCGCTTGGAAAAAGGCGAATCAGCTTCGAATTTAGCTAGAGTGTTCAATGTCTCATCGAGCACCATCGCACGCATGTGGAACCGCTACCAAATCCAGGGGACAATGCAGGACCTTCCAAAATCCGGGAGAGCCCGAATGACCACACCATCTCAAGATCATACATCCGGTCTCGTCATTTGCGGGAGAAATAACTTCTTGAGCCTTGGGTCCTAGTAGTATATGATGTAGACTTCTGGCCGTTTAGCATCAGTCACGTGACCGGAAGGTATGGTGTGCGGTTGCTTCGCCTCACCCGAGTACAAGACGCCTATGGAAACAGGTTTCAATGAGGCCCCAACTCATAGTTCCAACGGCCTCCCCTGCCTCATAGCCCCACATCGTGGCCTTCCCTGATTCGTAACCCTCAACTTATAGCCTCATCTTGCTCCATAGCCCTCTAGTGAACATCCTCCGTATGAGGATTAGAGGCCTATGAGGTGAGGCCTCGGTCAGGCCACGGTGGGGCCTCACTTTACACCCCGCTTATCCTAATCTCGGTCAGAATGATCATTAGTGATCACCTATGGTGATCATTAATGATCACCTGTGGTGATCTCTAATGACTATCTCCCCATATTAGGATACAAATGTCGTGAGGTGGGGCCCAGGCCACTGGGTGGAGGAGGATAGGCATCTGGAAAGAGATGATGGAACACTGTGTCGCTCTTGGTCAAGGTGTCTGGTGCAGAGTCCCCATGAATGATGTGGGAAGCAGGGAAAAGAACAGCTGGGAAGGGTCATCGGGGCACACATGCATGGAGTGTAGGTAACGTGGGGAGGTCTTCTGGTCGATGTTTCTCTGCCGGGGTTGGTCAATGGGGAACTGTGTTTTCTCGTCGTCGGACTGCGGTCGTAGGGTCCCAGAACAAGTTTTCCTTGGGAGGGTGGTAAGATGTTGGGTTAAATGTGGAAGGCAGGGGCTTCTGGAAGAATGGCGTCTGTCTCGCTCACGCTCATCCCGTTGGGTCACCCCACTAGTGATCATTCTCCATGTATGAGGCTAAGAGGGGTGTGAGGTGAGGCGTATGCCCCCTTATCCTCACCTCAGTTCAAGTATAATTATATTATAAAGATTTAAAAATCAAACATTTTTGAGGTGTGTTTTCTAAAGATGCTTTGCCGAGAAAAATAGACGACGATTCGGAATGAGGAATTTTAAATCTGGACGACATCGGAGACGAGGGCACGCATTGGGTTGCGTGGTTTTCGAACGATAAAAATTATTATTTCGATAGCTACGGAATCTCACCGCCGATGGAAAAAAGAAACTATTTATTGTCAGTTATTTACAATACTGAACGAGTGTAAGCGCTGGATCGTGTGTTTTGCGGTCACCTGTGTCTCTATGTTCTCAAGAGATGGTCGGAAGGAGATCACTTTCAAGATATCCTCAACGATTTACATTAAAGAAAAAAAAATAATAAATAAAACAAAAAAAATTGTTAGTTTTTGTTTTATTTATTTTTTTTTTCTCTCTCTCTATTCTTTTTTTCTTTAATTTATAAACTCGCGAGTGTTTTTGAAACTTGTAGCACATTGAAATCTTCCCCTCGTTTTCTTGAACAATGAATTAGCAGCTCGCCATAATGTCCATGTGCGAAAGTGTGCATTTTATCATAAGATATATATCTCTTATCGTCGTTGGCCGTCAACGCAATCTCATTGATTTCTTTGGTGCACATCTCGTGCTTTTCGCTTTGAATCACAGTCATCTTTTTATACACCGTCGAACCTTCGAAAAGAAACTCTTTATCCTCGTCGAAAGTGATGCTTTTATTCGGCACACACGCTTGAACACCTTTACATCTCTTGATCTCTTCACAGTCGAGGAAATAAGCATACAATTTCGGTCTCAAACCTACGAATTTGGTGATCTGTCGTCCATCGCACTCGTCTTTAAATTTACCCAACACCTTTTTATTGACGCCAGTTCGAATATTAGACGGATGATCGTCGGGATAATTACTCGTGTCGAACCATTCGTCCATGTCTGGCGCTGTGTCCTTGTAGACGTTTGCAATCTCTATCTTGTAAGCCAGACTGTCCGTGTCGGTGAACAATAGTTTAGCATTCGAACCGAATTTCGCTTTGACGTGGAACTCGTACATCAACTGCTTGCTGATGTCTAAGATGATCGCTCCGAGATAACAAGGTTTATCGAACTTCAGATGCGTCTTTCGCATGTGCACGGCCACTAGATTTTCATCGAATATGATTCTATGCCAATAACTGGTTTTCGCAATTAATTTTCTGGACCTCTCTTCAGATGCGACGAGTCGAACGTCGGTTCTATCCCTAATGATTTCCAGAGATTTCCCGCAATTGTTCATGAGTTTAAAGAAATCTTTTTCGAAGTCGCTCTCAGCCTGCATTCTTAAATTCGTGTTGAGATTGATGTATTTTTTCATCCAAGGCTCCTCGTCGAATCGAATGATTCGATGCACATCAAGCAATATCATTCCGCAATCGATGTAACGTTTCAAATTTTCGTAATAGACCACATCCTTGCGTTTGTTATTTAAATTGGGAATGAGTTTTTCGACGCCGTTCAGGAGCCAGCGGATAATCATTGTGTAGATCATGTAACTCAGTGGGATAGTCCAAATCGACCTCTAAAATACAAGGATAGTGTCTCCATTTTTATTTTTCTTCCAATGTTTCGACCCATTTGAAATTTCCGGTCGGTAAAGGATGACTCATGGCCCAACCTTACAAATTATTAGCGTCCCAATACTGTTTGTATTTATTTGGTTTTCCAAAATGGAAATCTTCTCCCATGTAAGGATTTTCGCTTTGGCATGTCTGGTGGAAATCATAGAGACACCATGCCTCACAGCCTTTTCGAACATGAGCAACATGTCTACGTCACTTAATAATTCCAATCGAGCTTCAGTCGTCTTCAAGAGAGCATCCCAAGCGAGTCTAGGTGCAGTGAAATACCAAGCCGGATCTAGTTTCTAACGTCGACTACACACCGATCGAAAATTTTCAAACACGTCTGCCAAGAGAAGCACGCTATTTTCAAATGGAGGTCGTGATATTCTCCCATGGATTTCATCTCGAACAATCTTCACACTTTCTGCGCGCGTTCATAATCGTCATCAGAAACGTGAGACTTGGTCAATTTCGAATAAACATCTTCTTTTGGAAGTAGAGCGACGTCGTCGAATTTCTCCAGATCACTCATGTAATCGTAAGGGTAGACGCCTTTCCTCACATGACGTCAACCATTTCTCGTCGATTGTTAAAATGTTCCCTCGTGATTTTAAATTTCTCCCTATTCAAACTGTCTACTAATTTTTCCAGATCAGCTGACATGAATTTATAACTGTCGATGAAACGTATCGCTCTACGGATGGGAATCGATTCATCGTCGACCTTTCTTTTTATCGACGACCTTCCATTTAGTGAATGAAATGTATTTTTCGTCGTTTTCCGCGATGCAGCTCAAATCTCTCGCTGACACCCATTTTTCACGAAGAGGTGGCTGTCATAGCCCAAGAGATTGTGAAATATCACCGGATAGAATTCTGCGTCTCGAAATCTTAAATTACATGTGTTGTGAGCAGCGCCTCGAAACAGACTGATATAGTGATCTCTAACCTCTAACGTTTTTATTATTTTCAGACTGATTATCGAATAGTTGTCTACAGATGTGACATTCGATGGTTTTCTCGAATTCTCGCTGTTGCTCTGGCGTGATGATCGTATCTTTAGGTTTTAAAAATTTGTCGTATAATTCTTGAATTTTCGATTCTAACTCTTCCACGAATTTTTTAGCCACGCCGTCGTCATCCGAACATTTAGAGTAAACGAATGGACCCAACGATTCTCCATCGTCGAAAGAACATTTCACATAATAACAATAGCCCGAAGGTACGTGCTTCTGAAGTTTTTCGACGTAACTCCCACACTCGCCAGGCTGACAAGAATTCATTTTCGCCGTGAAACATTCGAAATCGGAGTAGACGACAAATGGTGGTTCTAATCTTTTTTTTGTAGTTTCAAAAATTCACGTAAGTGTTAGGTTTAGGCATTTCGACTGCAACGTTCGGCTTTTCGTTTCAGTATTCCTGATGATGCCTCAACGATTCTTGACTATTGAACGAATTCATGCAGTTGAGACAGAAAAATCTCTTTCCCTTATGTTTAGAAGTCTGCTTAGACAACAATCTACTCATGTCTTTGATCCAACAATAATGTTGATTGTCATCCTCAGAAATCAACAACAAATTACCAGTGTTTTCTCTCTCTTTATACGAAATCAGTCTGAGAGTATAGACTAATCCTTCCGCGTCGTATCCCAACACGTTCACTGCCACGGAGGGATTTACCTTTTCGAAACGCTTCATATCTTTCAATCGCGGAAAGGCACTCCCGTCCAACCGAGATTTTCACAAGTCTCCACATACTTGGAAACTCTCTGAGCGTCCTTTTCCATGGGATACAGGACCGATGTGATCGCCCATTTGAAACACTCGCTATCCGCTTTATTTTTCACGTTAACCAAGGCTTTTTTTATTGCATAGAAAACGAGGCAATTCTATATAGGAAGACATTGTCAAAGGGTTGTATCTGTCCACGCGAATCTCGAGATTTAATATCTTCTCGAACGTCCAGCCTCTTCCCCTCTAATGACAACTGACCATAGATTCTAACATTTTGTCTTTCATCACTTCATAAACATCGAATAGTTCGTCAACTTCAAACACAGTTTCCATTTGGATTGAAAATAAGCATCTTGCACCACGCTCTCACCCGTTTTCGCGTCGACCTTTTTCATCAGACAATGCAAGATCATCTTTATTTTTAAACCCCGATCTAGTTCGCTTCGTTACAGATCCAACACTCCATCCTTCGCCCGTTCCATGAACGATTCGGGATCGAGATTCGCGAAATCGGAAATCACGTCGAAAGTTTTGAAATATCCTTTGATTGCTTGGTCAGGTTCAACCGGAACCAACGATTTTTTCACTGACTTGCTCACGATCGCTCTTATCGCATCGACTCCCTCGTCCTTATCCAACGCTTCCAAGATTTCCCAGAGCGTTGTGGTTTCTGACGAATCGCCATCTCAAACCGCGTCGCTTTTCATTCTTTTATATCCAGTCCCTTCCGGAGCCCGCAACACAGCTTTTCATTTGACAGTCTTGTTCTTCTTTTCAACTTTTCGTTCGACGATCTTGCTCTTCTTTTCAACTTTTCGTTCGACAGTCTGGTTCTTATTCTCATTAGTTTCCACGCGTCGAGATTGTTTCGTCTTCACATCACAACTTCTCGTCACGATTCGAGTTTTCCCCTCCGTCGCAGGCCTTTCGTCCATCCCCCTTCCCACATAATAAACAATCGATGCATTCTTCTTTCTTCATGCGTTTGACACCTTTCAAATTCAAAGACAGACGCACTTTGGCTTGTAAGTTAACCAGCGGTTGTTCATAAGTCTCAGCAAACAGAAGGTTAATCAATTCTCTCTTGGTCTTTTTATCCACGTCGTGATTTTCAATTGCCAAATTTCTACAGTACCGTTTCAACTGGAGTACGGTAGAGAAACATAACTTTGCCACGTCGGAGGTTTTTGTTGTTGTTTTTGGCATTTTGAATGTTAAATTAATTTCTTATCTTTTTAAAAAAAATATATGTTATTATTTTGAGTTTTGTTAATTTTTTTCTTCTTCTTGTTTTTAAATATATATGGATATAATTTTATTTTTTTAATTTTTAATGGATAGAATCAATTTTTCTCTCAGAGCGCAAATTTTGTTTTTTTTCAAAGGCAGGAATCATTTTTTTACCTAAAACGCAAATATCACACTAAAGGAAAGAATTCAATTTCATACAACACAAATAGAAAAAGCGCACATTTCAGTCGTCATTTCATTTCTCACCGACGATAATAGCGAAAAAAATTCTTTACACTTTTCAAGTTCACTGAAGAATAACGCACGATATGTGCCGATCACAATATACATTCTAATGGTTTTATGTAAAAAATTCATTCGTGAGATTTGCGCAACGGTACATTCAGCGACAATCATTTGAAAAACATTTTCACGATTCACATTTTATAATTCACATTATAAATTTACATTATAAATCCACATCACATTCGTGCAAGGTGTAATATTGCATCGATAATAATCAGGTTGTTTTGTGTAAAACATATATTGAGATCGCGACAGTACACTTTTCACACACACACACACTGAAATACAAAACACCTTCAATGCTATGTTAATACAATACTTCTTTTAATTATCTCAAATAAAATTGAATACCCGCGCAAGCAATCTAAAATAAAAAAAAAAAAATTGATTCGCGCGTTTAAAAAAAACAAAATTCGCGTTCCTTCCATGGAACATAGCGGAGACGCGGTCTGGATCAAACCCTTCCATGTCCGCCGAGGAGAAAAGGTTTAATAAATCGTCTCGGGATTCGTACATCAAATCCAGATCGGTTGCGCTCAACTTCAAAGGCAGAACGTATTTGTCGAATTCGTCCGTCAAACCATCGCATTCTACATCCGTCAATCGAATGGGATCGTAAGATTCTAACTTGTAAATTTTACTGCCAAACTTCGGATATCTTTCGGCCCTCTTCAATTTGAACGAGGATTTCTTTCTGACAGGTCCCGCTCTCGATTTCATGATTATTCTTTATTTTATCATGAAAACATTTAAATTTTGTGTTTTTGTTTTTTTTAAATGATAATAATTCTTAACTGTAAAAAAATATATATATATTTTTTTTTGTTTCTTATATATATGTAGAAAAAAATAAAACAACAACTTTTTACATTTTTTTTTTTAATAACAAAAAACAATCTCATCCATCATTCGTTTCACAACACATAATTATACATACACACAAACACAATAGGTCGCACGCACGCACGAACGCGCACGCATCCTTCGATCGTGATCCTCTTCCCCGATCGGATCGCTTCCATCGAGTCATAACACTCGAACGACAACGAAACTCCAAAGTCTCTCTATTCCGGCGCACCGGAAAAATTCGCTATACCAGAACGTCGCGCGTTTCCCGCGAAATCCCCCTTTCCGGATCGAAACCTCAACGAGCACTTTCCAAGTTAGTTTTCCGAGACAAAAAATTAACCCCCTATGGGAAATCAGTGTTAAATTCGAAAAAAGTGGGCATTTTTGTCCCGGAATTTTTAAAAATTCCGAGCCAGTAAATCGTCCTTTCCGAGAAAAAGCCGGGAATTTCCTGGAAACGATTCGATCGTCTCTCAAAAATGCACACGTTTTCGCGAGGTGATCGATTCCTTCCGCCCCCCCCCCCCAAGTTATTTTTAGAAAATAATCCAGTTTTGTGACGTCACTGGCATTTCTGGCGCAAAGTAGGCAAATGCGCTAGAATCCGCACTTATCCTCTACTTACAGTTATAGAGGGTTGTAAAGTCTGCTTGGGAGAAAAGCCATGTACGTCGCTTGACACTTAAGGAAGCTTCTTTTGCGAACTTAAGATGGACCATTATTGGGCAGTGGTAGTGAGTGAACACTCCAAAGAATGGGTCGCCGACGTCATAGGATTCAAATATTTGAGGACAATTTGTTTATTAGATCAAGCACAGAGGCAAAAAATGTTGGTTGCTGGATTATTTGTGACAAGTTATAATGATTCAAAAGATTCTGGACGGGGCCATTACCAAATCTAAGTCATCGTTGAAATCATCGGTAATTATCACGGGAGGGGTATGGGTATCTAAAGCTCTTTCGACAGAAGTGGAGATATCAATACCCGAATTTGGCGGCCGGTAAAGGCTCTGAGAATAAAGTTTCTTTTGGCAGCGAATAGTTGCAACCAGAGACACTCGATAGAGGCAATGTCCAGCTCAGGGCGGCATATAAAGGCTGTAGTCTTCTTTAGATAGACTGCGATACCATCACCCCTTGCGGGACGGTCCTTCCTTGTAGGGTCGTGAAACCCAGGGATTAGCAGGTCGGCGCCATCATCACTGTTCTGGAGCCACGATTCAATAAACACACAAATATCATTTCCGACGAGCTCGAATTTTAACATGTCTGCTTTGGACTTTAGACTTTGAATATTTAAGTGAAAGAGGCTAAGGCCTGTCGACCCGATGAAAGGAGAATCATCGGTAGAAGAATTATCCGTGTTGGATGTTGCTGAAGACTGCTTTGAGGGCCCGGGATTAAGCTCAATGCCTCCGGATAACACAAGAATGGCATAAAGCCAGGTAAAAATGAACAGTATGTTGGATGCTCTGTTAATTGGGCTTTTTTGGTCAACAGCTAATATCGTCTTGTCTGCTACGTTACGTCTGAAGCATTCATTGATTTTGGAAGGAAAGTTTGAGTTGGAATGCATGGTTGCATAAGGACAATGATACACGCATGGCATCAGTGTTAAAACCTCTAATTCCAGATCTCAGAAGATTTATCAACAGAATATCTAAAGAATTAAGACCTCCACCTTTACAGCGCCAAGAGACTCAATCAGCAGGCAAACATAGACCCACTCTTCGTCTGTACGTAGCTAAATCATCCATTTGCCCTTTTCTGGGCAGTAGAACCACCGGGTACTCAAGAGTGGGACTACGTATCGTTCTTAATGATCTTAATGTTGAAATTGCCTGGGCAGCGAGGCAGAAAACAGATGAAGTCAGTAGCATTGTGACAAAAGAGACATCGGAAACACGTTTGAAGCATGTGAATACAACATTCCACGGGAAAGAAAGAAAATCGGAAGCACAGTAGAAATAGGTGAATACATCATTCGACGGGAAATATTGTGTCATATTAATTTCAAAGTAACTATTTGTAGCATGATGAAGGAAGGACATACAAAAACAGTATAAAACATATTTACATTGGAAGGTAACATAAATTCTGTGGATCATAATATGTGCTAGTTACCTTAAGGGTATTGGGGTTTTGGCCTTCAGAACCCAATGTGGACTAAATATATGTTTTGAGGAACTGTCATTTGTTATGGAACGGGGCTTAGCAGAACTATTTAGACGACCTGGATCACCGCGTGTTGGAGCCATAGTGCATACATAAACACACACACACCATATATAATGCGTTTCGTAGATAGATTATTGGGATTCAAATACTGCAGTTAAATACGTTTCATAAAACTTTTTCACTTCACAAAAAGTAAACCTTGTTTACTTACCGTTACCAAGTCATGATCCCTTAATTCGAGGCATGCGACTCCTAACGGGGAGGAGCTCTACGATTATCCGCCGGTAAGGTGTCACAAGTGGTCAGCTGGAAGGAAGGTACATGTATATAATGAAGCCATTTACCTTGTGCCAAGTTTGTTCTTTGGACGCGAGGACCACCATCAGGCATATTGCCGAAAAATACAATTCTAGAAAAAACAGCTGCAGGGCTCCTCACCATTGGTTTCAGTTTTGTGATTTCGACTTGAGACTATGACATTTTCACTTCACAAAATGTAAACTTTATTTACTTGACCATTAGTTTAAAACCAAGTCATTATCCCTAAGTTCGAGGCATGTGACCCATAACAGGAAGAGCTCAAAGAGTACCCTCCGGTGAGGTGGCACAAGTGATAAACTGGGAGAAGGTACATGTATTTAAGAAGGCATTTACCTTGTGACCAGTTTGTTTTATGTACGAACAGACCACAGTCAGTCAAATTGCAGAAAAGTACAAATCAAGAAAAAAAAAACAACTGCAGTGCTCCACTGCATTGGCCTCGGGTTAATCATTTCGTCGTGAGACTATTGGGATTCAAATATTGCATTTAAATACGTTTCTTAATACATTCTCACTTTACAAATTGTAAATCTTATTTATCTGACCATTGCTCTAAACAAAATCGCTGTCCCTTAGTTCGAGGCATGTGACCCCTGACAGGAAGGAGCTCGATGAGTACTCTACAGTAATGAGTCACACGCGATAAGCTGAGAGAATGTACACGATATGGAGAAGCCTTAACAGGAAAGAGCTTTATGGGTGGGGTGTCACAAGTGATAAGCTCGGAGAATGTACATGTGAATAAAGCAGTCGTTTACCTTGGTGGCAAGTTTCTTCTATGTTCGCGCAGACCACCATATTAAAGAAAATCCAATTCAAGAAAAAAAACATCTGCAGGGTCCCCCAGCATTGTTCCCAGGTTAATCATTTCATCGCAAGACTACTGCGATTCACATATTGCATTTAAATACGTTTCATAAAACCTTATCACTTCACAAAAGGTAGACCTTATTTACATGACCATTACTTTAGTCACTATTCCTTAGTTGGAGGTTGGTGACCCCTAACAGGAAGGAGCGCGACGAGTACCCTCCCTTGAGGAATCAGAACTTTCCAAAAATGAATTATAATCCTAACGTCAGGTTTATTCCCAACAAGACGAATCCCAACAAGACGAATGTCGAAAATGGTCATCCCAACAAGACTAATCCCAACAAGACGAATTAATTAAAATGTCTATAAAACCCATTTATTGTGAAGATTTCCACCATAAACTCCTAACATGGCTTACTTTTGGACGAAGAAATTTCATTAACTGGTTGAGTGCTGGACAGCCCATTTCGGGACTTTATCCCGAAGTGTGGGTACCAGAGCTAAAAGGCTTCATATTCTGTGGATACACTTCATTTAATTTTTGATGTGATATTATTAAGTCTGGGTGGATTTTCCCTGTTACAAATAATGGGAGAGTGCCTATAGCCATAGCAATAATATGTGAACAAACATTTGACAACCAAAAAAAACGTAGCACGCTTTGTTACAAGAGCTATTTGCTACAGTTTTGTTTTGTATCTTTCCTATCAATAAAACTCTCAAACACATGCACAAAATAAAACCCCAAAAGACTTCAAATTGAATGCATTGTAATATACACGTTCTCTTTGAAGTAACTTTTCCCATCATCATCTTGTTGGGATCGTCTTGTTGGGATCGTCTTGTTAGGATACTTCACCAATTCGTCTTGTTGGGTTTCGTCTTGTTGGGATGACACATAAATTCAGACCACATAAGTTGATAAGCTGGGAGAAGGTACAGTAAGTGTTGTACAGTCAGTGTACATTTGTGTTCATACACAGTCAGTGCTGTACATACAGTACGTGGAGAGTGAATCGCAACCAAAACACCCGCGGAGTGGAGCTGTCACCCAAAGTATCACTTTCAAATTGTGTGCATATGGACAAAAAACACAAGGAATGTTTCAGCCAATGGACATCTGGGTTAAACCCGGAAATCCATTGGCTGGAACGTTGATTCTGCATGTTATGTTTTGAACTGTAGGCGGTCAAAATTGCACAATCGCAATCATTGTGTTTACTTATATTATCTAACAACCGTCGTTTCAATGAACACTCAAGCTGACTGCACACCATAAGGCTTTTGAAATTGTTAAGTCACCCTGTCTATGTGTAATTTCACGCGTATTTGGAATGAATATCACCTGACATGTTTAATCAATGACCTTGCAACATTTTATACTTCTGAAAGCATATATTGTCAACGATAACAACCATCTACCGCACTTGCAATAAATCTCTAAAGCGCACACACCCCTGAAAGAATGCCGACGTACAAGCTCATATACTTCAATGTTCGGGCACGAGGGGAGATGTCTAGACTGATATTTGCAGCAGCCGGTGTTGAATACGAAAATGTCATAATAGATTTCCAGGAGGATTGGCCAGAATTAAAAAAAAGTGAGCATTCTTCCTTTCTCACAATACAATATAGTTTTTTCTCAGTTTTTGTACGATTGCTTGACTACACGCCTGAAGTTCTGTCATTACAAAGCCGCTGGAGAATTTCGACCAGATTGCGTCTCTGGTCACAATCTGGTCGTAATCCTCTCACCGCCACCCTCCCCATAATACAAATTGGGTATTACCTGTCGTTAACATCGCATCTCAGATGTTATTTTCGCTTGACTTTCTTGATTTAGTCTTGAATTGTGCAATATTTCTATTTATAAAAAAACCTTGATTCACTGATGTGAATATGTCGCCACCAGATATTGCATTGTGCTCGAGAATGAGACCGTTTTTGCGATTGTGGCCCTGTAACAAAAACAGTCGCGCCTTTCCCTGATTTTATTTTTCCTAACAATTATTGCTTACACCTCACAAAGATTGGTATAGATTCGAAGGAGGAAATAAACAAACTTAAGCAGTTCTTTTATCATAGGACGGCGGAAATTTCCCGACAGAGACTGATTTTTCTGTCATCAGACAATACGTGGGCTAACCTAAAACTTGAACCCCCATACGAAAGAGGACATTTCCATACCGTTCCCCCTTTATGCTGTAGCCACTCTCTCGATTCCTATATATGTATATGATTGGAAAACCAGGTAAACTCGTTATCTGCAATTAGTGATATGTAAAGTTTTTCATCCAGTTTATAAATGAAAATTATCTCCTCGCCTATATAAATAATGAAATTTTGTTTATTTTGAAAATTCTCACCTCTTATATTCCTTAGATGCAAATAAAATATTCACAAATTGTACATCAAAGTGACGACTGGGATGTACAGAACACGAAACACATGACTGTGTAATCAACTCATAGAGTCGATCGTAGGCACCACTGGTTCCTGGAAGTCTGCTACCGTATTCGTACCACGAACTGAGAATTTGATAATATTTCAAGAGAATAACTTGTGGCCAAATGTGCTTTACATACCCATGAACAAAGCTAGGGTATCAACATTCTTCAAAACTCAACGAAAGGGCCGCATGGAGGTAAATTCCAAAACCTTTGCTTTTGTTTACATATGAATGTACTTTCGATTTCCTGTCGACGTCATCGGACGGAAAAAAGCATCGATATACAACGCCGTCTAAAATCAAATAATGAGAAAGATCGTCTTAATACAACAATATACTATTATTATATAGAGACTGCACAATTGCCATATTCAATGAAAGATGTCATGGTACCTGTTGAAATTTCTAAGAATTACGATTTTGTTTTTCGATGGAAATTCGTGGAACCGAGTGATTTGCGCATGTCTGTCGAACATGGAAACCATCTTCAATAAAAAATGCAGAAAGTGTTGTCCTTATCCAAAATGAAGTCCTATCGCTGCACCCGAAAGTGTTTTGAATGCCTAGCTTTGTTGTTGAATATGTGAAGCACATTTGACCACAAGTTGCTATCGTGAAATTTTATTAAATTATCAATTCTGGTACGAATACGGTCGAATACGGTAGCAGACTTCCAGGAACCAGTGGTACCTAGGGTCGACTCTATGAGTTGATTACACATGTGTTTCGTGTTCTTTACATCTCAGTCTTTATTTGGATGTACAATTTGCGTACATTTAATTTAAATGTAAGGAATATCAGAGGTGAGAATTTTCAAAATAAACAAAATTTCATTACTAAAATAGGCCCTTAAACTAAATCCATATTATGGAAGCTTATTGCTGTCATTAGAAGAAAAAAAATAATAACACATAGGCCTTAAGTACGTGTTAGTATCATGTACGAACATGTTATTATCAAGTACGTACATGTTAATATCGCGCAAGTACGTGATATTATCACATTCGCACGTGATATTTTATGACGTGCTTACGTAATAGTTATTACGTGCATGTTTGATAATAACACGTGCGTACGTTATACTAACACTCACGTACCTAATTACTGACAAGTACATATACGATACTAACATGTACGTACGAGTTAATATATTTTATTTATTTTTCTGTAGTGGCGGGAATAAGCTCCCATACTAAATGAAAAGTAACCAGAAAGAATATTTCTACGAGTTTGAAGATCCTCTTCCTCTAAGGGGACATGAGCTGTGATTTGGAAGAAACATATTTATACCACGCTCGCCTATGTTACTACCTGCGGAAATCCTATATGTTAAGTTTTAGCTTTTAACCCCACTACCGGTTTAAAGCTTCTAATGCGGTTAAAAAAAGTTTAAACCTGGAGTAGGAAGTTCATCCAACTTGACCTTTGACATGAAGCAATTTGCCAATTTCGATACATTCACACTTCGCGATGTTTCCTTCAAACATACGACGTTTTGAGGTACTACTACGTGCAATGATTTATTAAGTTTAAAATACCCACAATTAAATATTGAAAATAAAACTTAAGAATTGCTAATAATAATTAAACTGAAAAAGCAAGGTAAATTCAATCAACTATGACGATGTGTCTAGCGGTCAATCAAGCATTCACGTGCAGTCAGAAGTACTGGCCACCGGCGGAGATGTACACAAAACAAACCCACCCTTTGAAATCTAACACCTCGGCTAATTTAAATGTTTTAACGAATTACTTTTTCGTATGTTGAAATTCAGCTGAAGCTCCTCGACATCGTACTAATATTTTGGAGTATTCCAGAGAAATAGTTTAGTGTGCGCTGATTTATAATTTAAACTTACTACTTGAATTTCCATAATCAGTTGGCAATTCCAGTGGACATTTCAAATCATCTTGTGGCTATTACCGAAAAACTGATTACTTGTTGATTTATTTATTGGTGTTTAAGGTCACATACTTATGCACAATGGCTAATCGTGTCCGTGATAGTTTTACGTGTGAAGGAAGCCGAAATACCCAGAGAGAATCGCCGAGTATCGACGAGCAACGAGCAACTGTGAGCTCCTCAACATTCTAATTCTGTTCAAGCTCCGCTCAAGCAGGGTTACAGCGTATGAAGACATGTGTACTATCGACATGCAATACACTTTAGTACACGGCGTCATCGTGTCCCCATGTAGGCAGCCGGGATAAGCTGTCTTGCCCAAGGACACAACGCGGGTCGTCCGGATGGGAATCGAACTCCGGACCTCTAGCATAGAAGTCCAACAGTCTACTACTGAGCCAACGCGCTCCCACCGAAATGGTGATAAGAACAAACAATTTACCTCAAAGACACCATTCCCTCGTCAAGTGAAATCGGGCGTTGCCCATAATGACCAGAGTCCACGTTGTCGGTGCCAATGGTGTAAATTAAAAACAAATCATTTGGCACCAGAAATATAGCACGTTGGTACCAAAATTTGGAAGCCAAAATATTCTTCTGGTAGGTCTCACAGGCTTTGTGTTTGATCATTTCACCGCGTCGTTTTCGATAAAATCGCTGTCTGATGACACAGGCTAGATAAAATTCACGCCTGTCACTTAATCTGTATGCGACATATACAGTACGATCGTCGTGGATTGGCCATTTTTCACGGGTGGGCAATATTTCCAAGGGCACAATAATATTACATTCCAATTAACTAATTATAGGAATAATCATCAAAAATTTAATTAATGAAGCACCGGGTAACACCCGGTGCTTCATTAATTGAAAGTTTGCTACTGATTTTTATTACCTGGTAAATGTATGAGTGGCATCACTGCCCACGCGTTCATTACGACGAGTCTACGGCGACTGCAAAGTGAAATCATTGCTCTTTGTTGTGGGTAAACTTAATTAACAGTTTATCTATTTAACCCAATCCTTACCAACACATTTCTCTGTTACTTAATTGTTTTTATCATTCTTATTTTTTTAATAATCCATCTTGTTGATAATGAATTATTTTCTCTTTAGAGTGATTAAAATGAGAGTAAATAATAATCATGAAATTATTTTGTAAACGTTACAAAAATAGCCTTTTACCTTTTTTATTATCTGTGTTTTTATCAATTGTGTGTTTTGCAACTAAAATACTTAAACGAGCCTTGTAATAACAAATTAAGATATCGTTCTTTGAGTGCAACAAGTAGCCGACTGCAGTGCTCTAGAATTGCAGAGAACGCTTTGTTTCACTCAAAGAACGATAGATGGGTAATTTGTTCTCATTTACAATTAATTTCCCGTTGATACTAAAATATTTCATTTAGAACACAAACAAATATTTGGCACCAAACAAAAAGTCTACTTGGCACCAAAACATTTTGGACCAGCAGGAACATTGATAATGGACAAACTCATTTTAGCAAGTGGCGACGAAACAAAACGTGCCGATGTCATACCCTTTTACTTGATAAATGTTCTCCCCTGCCTCGAGGAGCTGTTGATAAATTTCTCCTGATATCCGTAGAAAATAATGGAGATTCCACATTACGCCCTAATCCAAAAATTACAATATATTTGCCTCAACTCTCCTCATCTCATATTTTTCTTCTTTTGATCACAACTAAAGCCTTTTTTCAAACAATTCTTCCTCGATATATAGCCTACACACAGAAAATAACGAAATCCCGTCCAACGCCTCATTTACGTGTCAGGATAACACAATCCAGCGCAGTGTGTTTGAATAATGTATTAACTGCATTTTCATTCATTCTGGAGTTATGGGTATACATCTTCCACTTGATAAAGATTGAAACCTGACGCAATGTGTCCTAAAATGGAAAACTCCAAATGGTTGTTGGTGGTTTAATTCGACATTTGTCGGCCCCGATGTTGTACAAATGTGACCCCCTAACGAAAACATCCCCTAGTGGCGTAGCCATGAGTTGGTGGGGGGGGGGGGGGGGGGATTCAGCCCAGTAATCTCCAAGAAATTCCGAATTGTATGACCTGCATTTGGCAACCACAAATGGAATTACCGATGATATACCACGATTGACGACTTTTAGAGCCTCAAAATAGCGTCATTCGGGGCATATTTTTTCGAACTTTTTGAAAAATGTTTTCCCGACCGCACTAACGCGAGATGGACAGCACCTTCATACACTTCCCCATCTCAAGACTTCGACCTTCGGGATATGCTTCGACATGAAAATACTCCCCCCCCCCAAAAAAAAAAAATGATCCATTTGACCCCACCCTAAGATGGTTACCTGGCTACGCACCTGAACCTCAATTTGGTGTTGGTTTTTCGATTTGACAGATGTCGGTGCCGCAGTTAGACGTGACCTCCTAACGAAAGCCCCTAACCCCACAAGAGAAACGATTGCGCTTCAAGGGCCAGGCAGCGACATTTTGGGGCCGGGACATCTGGGACAGAAGAAACTTTCTGTGCGCATTACAAAATTAAGGCAAATGCGGATGCAGAGGTCAGGTCAACATAGCATTACCTGTTTCACAGTACGCCCATCAATAGAAGACGCACTCTGCCTCAACCCAGTGTTTTGCACTATTCGATATGCCTGCCTGTTGAAAACTTTCATCAACTTCACCATCGAAGCGTGGGACATGAAGTAGTTACAGAGCTGGATTCGATAATCCATATAGATCTGTCGGTGACGTCACGTTTTTCATCAGGTGCGCTTCGTTATTGCACGCAACCTTTCAGGAACCCAATCTAAATCTATAGGGAATTCGACGCTATTATGGGCTGTCATGTTAACCATTTTGCGTGGTGCTTGTATGTAGACTACGCTGATGTAAGGTGATGTCCTTTTACTCACAAAGATATAGAGATATTTTTTTCGTTCTAGAGATCTTCTGGTGAATAAGTATTCAATTCACCTTTAAACCACCAATACATTAAAACAATTTGTGGAACTTCGCGGCGTAATCATAAAACTACGACCATGATCTCTTTTCATTCCTCATCAAAATGAAGGGAAATCAAGTCGCTTGAGTAACATTTCCAGAGTTGATTCGAAGAAAATGACTGTTTATGATATTTTATTTCGATTCAGTCGTCTTGAATATATATAGTACAGTCACCGTGGACTGGTCACATTCCACGGATAATATTTCCACGGACGCAATAATATCAGATTCCAAACACCAATTATAGGAATAATCATCAAAAATTTAATTAATGAAGCACCGAGTACAACCCGGCGCTTCATTAATTAAACTTTTGCTGCTGATGATTTTTATTACCTGGTAAACGCAAGCGAGGGCATCACTGCACACGCGTGGATTTCGACCAACGCACGGCGTCTGTACTGTCAGTACTGTCATTTGGTTGGAAATGTTGGAAATGTGAACCATATTCTCTCAACCCAACGACACACGAAGAAATTCCTTCAATGTGAATGGAACTGTACATTGCGATAAAGAAAATCAAACTCAGTCGAAGTATGCTGCTTCCTTCGGACAATGTTATTTCTGACCAAATTCAATTCGGTTTATGAGGTCACCCAAGTGATAGATGGGTGATTTGCGAAAACAACCAGGGAAATATATTTTTGTAGTGCGCAAGAATCGCTTTAAATATATGACGTCACTTCATTCATAATTTTAGAAACGTGCAAACCACAATGAGATTGACGTTATGTTTCAAATTTTTCTTTCTGTAACTTTCAGTTTTTGCAATTTACTTTCATCCTTTTTGTTTTCGTGTTTGGCATGGTGCATTATTATGCCCCTGACTTGAAAAGTTGAAGGGGTATCTAGTGGAGATCTCCGTCCGTCCGTCCGTCCGTCCGTCCGTTCGTCCGTACCAAATTTCCCTTGTATCTCAGTCACTGCTACTCTGATTTGAATGCTATTTGGTGTTGTGACAGAGTATCATGAAGGGGGGGGGGGGGGGGGGCGATACCTGAGTTATAGCACTTTTTTCTCTCTTTCTACTTAGAAACCTTTTTGCGCGTCGTGGACATTGGCACACGCTTTGCGTTGCTATTTCTTGTTTATGTAATGGAGCGTGCAGTTCCTTGCAACATGGAATGTTCATGGAGTCAAACTAGATACATCGTCTATTGCAGAATTACCAAGTTTTGAAGGAAATGACTTTGACTGCCTGCACGACTGAAACAGTCCGTCAGGCGCGCGTGGTTCCTTTCTCGCAATGTTATGTGAATCTTTTATCGCTACTGCAATGGTGATATAAGCTGTTTTATCCCCGAATTTTTATCGCTGTTGATATTGCTGGTTGTTATTGCGTTTTCGGGAAATGGTAGATATTGGTAGGGTATTGGCTGGCATACGATTAGAATACATGAACGCCGTCAGCTGGTTCTGATGTGCCGTATTTTTAAAATTTCACAAAAGAACAGCTGTAGATCCAAAAGGATATTTGTGCTCAATGTTCGATGACTTTCCACCACTTCTGATGAGCGATATAAAAAGGTTCTCTGGTGGGGAAAGGAAACCATAAAATCATTTAAATGCCTGACATATATTAGGGATGGTGTGCATGAACTTGACCACTGTATAAGTGGCGATGTATTTCCACGAAATGCACGGTAAAGAACTAGAAATAACAATCGATTTTAATTATTTGGCCATAAGTTTCAGTAACAATGGAAAACTACAGAAAGTTTAAGTATGAAATTATTTAGAGCAATATATCTCTACACAATGCTTTCTAAACAAAATGTTACCCTCCGGTTCTTGTTCTTTCCCGACTGTTCGTTAAAACTGTTAAGTTTATTTTATTGTGTGGTGGTAAATTATGGGCAGTTGAAGTTAAAAAAAAAAACCCAGAAAAACCAAAATGAAAACCGTCAACCGATTTTGTTGAATGTAGACAGCCCCCCCCCCCCCCACACCTCAAAAGAGACACAAAAAAACGTGTATTCGGTTCTCAATAGAACGGAAAATAGGTTTCTCGGCTCCTATTGCTTTTTAACCCTTTACCTATAACAAAAAGTAGAAACTCTTTCAAACAAAATTCCCGAATAACTAAGTTTTCAGTTTGTGCGTAAAGAACATAGCTTATGACCCCCCCCCCCCCCCCCCATCGGAATGAGCTTAACTAGCTCGTTCCATTGAGGGGTCAGAAGCTATGTTTTTGAGACGTAAATGGAAACATAATTGAAATCGAATGGTAATTTTTTTGTGAATAGTGATGGCCGGTTTTGGTCGTTATTGGGTAAAAGATTAAGTTGGAGTCGAATATCGATTGTTAAAACGATTGTTGGGGAAAACTAAAACGGATTACTGTTATAGTCTAGTTCTAATAAGTATAATAAATCTGATAGAGATAGAGTTATATATTCATTCTTAAAGGTCTCACTAAAATCTACAGACATAAGACCATACAAAATCAACACCTAGATTATCATCGGATTTCTTTTTTAATTTTCTTGTTTTTTTAAATTGGGGCGGAGGGGAGGATTTCATTTCTTTTTATTTCTTACTGGGAATCAAACGTCGATCAAAATAAATTCTTTCCGTGTACATATGTGTATGCATTATCTGGCAGGATGTTCACATGCCTTTGCCTTGTTTTGCCTACAGACACTATTTATTTATTGGGGCTTAACAACGGCCAGAGTCACCTCGTGTTGGGAACTTTTACAGGCGGAGGAAGCAGTAGTATCCGGAGAGAACCACCGAGCAATGACGATCAACCGTCAGACTTCCCAAAGTACTAACTCCACACAAGCATGGTTAGCAGTGGTTAAAGACAAGTGCACTATCGACGTGCAGAACGCCTTAGCACACAGCGCCACCGTGCCCTCACGTGTGCAATCGGGATTAGGTGCCCTCTCCAAAGACACAACGCAGTTACCCTGGACGGGGATCGAACCGTGAACTTTTCAGTTTGAATTTCAATGCGCCTATAGGCACTCTCCCATAAATTGTTACAAGGCAAATTCATACAGCCTAAAAAACTAACCTAAATAACTACCTGGATAATATGAAGAACATGTATAGAATGTGAAGTCTTGAAGTTTTGTTAGTGTTACATGCACTCCAAAATAGAGCGTAAATAAGCACCTCAACCACTTACTCAAATAAACTTCACGTGTCAATTAACTCAAAGCATTGCTAAGTAGGTAATTATTGATGGTATTACACTGCTCACTTATTTAAAACAAACTATTCTTACACTTTCTATGAGCTGCGGGCAAACCGAGAAAATAATTATTAACTTGCGAGCAATTCGAGAATTATAAAAAAGGCAGACAGCCGGCAAACAGAGACACAACCGGGTGAACAGGCTCAACAAAGGACGTGATTCCATAATGTAGCGTAAGATGGTTTCTATTGAAAATGATAAAAAATCTCTTCCAAATATTTATTAATTTATTTATTTATTGTTGGTTAAGGGCACATATTTCTGCACAATGACTAATCATGGCCATGACAGTTTTACGGGTGGAGGAAGCCGGAGTACCCGGAGAGAACCACAGAGCAACGGCGAGCAACTGTCAGCTCCCCAACATACTAATTCCACACAAGCAGGGTTAGCATTGGTTGAAGACAAGTGCACCATCGACGTGCAGTACGCCTTAGTACACAGCGCCACCGTGCCCCAAGTGTTTTTCCCAAGGACACAACGCGGTTGCCGCAGGTGGGATTCGAACCGAGGACTTCTCGGCTTGCAGCCTGCACCTCTACCTAGTGAGCCACCGCGACCCCAGCTCTTCCAAATACAATGATTGACACAGCTCTATTTACTGTTTCTGTTTTGGCGTATTCATCAGCTATAAAATCTTTCTACTTATTTATTTATTTATTTATTTATTTATTTATTTATTTATTTATTTATTTATTTGTTTATTTCTTTATTTATTGGAGTTTAACGATACTTTTAACAACCAGGGTGACCTCGTGTTAAACAGTTTGACGGATGGAGGAAGCCGGAGTACACGGGGAGAACAACCAAGCAGCGACGAGCAACTGTCAGACTCACCAACGTTCTAACACCGTACAAGCAGGGTTAGCATTGGTTGAAGACAACTGCTCCGTCTACATGCATTACGCCTTAGTATCCAGCGCCAACGTGCCCCAACGTGGGCAATCGTGATTAAGTGCCTTGCCCAAGGACACAACGATGGTGGGGATTGAATCGTGGACTTTTCGGTTTGAAGTCTAATGTCGAAATCAGTGAACTATCGCGCTGCCAGGTCTTCGAATAGTTTGTAGTTTGTACATAACGTAACTAAGGGTACAGATTAAGAGTGCGTGTTATGGTCGACTCTTTGCACACTGATGCCGAAATATCAAAAACTAAAACCTGCAAACCTTTGTCATAATACAAATATTATTTAACCAATTCAGCCTTGTTGGACAGAGCTCTCTGACCTCCTGTCAAACAGGAATGAATTGGTTAAATTTCTAGATGTGTTATGGGAAAATTGATTTAAGTTTTCGTTGTTCGACATCAGTGTACAGAAGGTTAATAAAACTGCAGTAGTTGACCGATAAATGACACAACTAAACTGATAGATACAAAATAAATAAGATGAAGAAAAAAATAATAATAAAAAAAACAGAAAGAAAACTAAATCTCTCATGTTATTTATTTCTTCACTTCTGATATCAGATTCCATATTGATTCTTTGAAAAAACTCTCCTATTAGCCTTCCTGAAAATCAGTAATATTAATAATAATTCTCCGGCCTTCAGGGGAGTGGGAGGGGGGGGGGGCGAGGTCTTCAAGAAATTCCTCGGCACAGGGCCATGGTGGGTGGGTGGACCGGCCGCGAAAAAAGTCATTTTTTTCCTCTCACCAAATTTATACATTTTCTTCTGTTTTAATCTATCTAGATACATTCTTAGGTGATTTAATGGTGTTTAGGGTAGTTAGTACATATGTGGCATAGAGCATGACTGATAACCAGTTGTTGTAACTAACATTTTGTGCGAAGAAGACCATCAAACAGTTGGCTGTCAATATCGCTCAATCTTAGCCAATTTTCAACAGGTTAAACCTAAAAAGAAAAGTCAAATGTCCAATCAAATAGATCTTTTAAATTTTCAAACACAGTAAACGGTCTGGCAGAAGAAACAAAAAAAAAAAAAAAAAAAAAAATTAAAAAAGAGTAGAAAGTTAAACTAAACATAAAGTCTAGTGATATTCATGAAGGTGTATTGTAAAATGTATAGCTGCAGCTGGGTTGTGTGTAGTAAGATAGTAAATAGAGAAAAATCAGGAAGAAAAATGAAAATTAGAATAGGAAAGTATGACTGAGGCCGACTGAGGAAGTAATAAGACGAAGAGATGCATGGAGTAAATGGGTTGAACAAAAGAATTCACAATATGTTTTATACAAAACTGTTTCTCTACAGATATGAGAGATACGTGTTCAATTGGGTCCATAATGTGAGCCAATCAAATTAGACCTGGCTTGGTTCATACATGTATAATCGCACCCCACCTCCCCGATTAATCCCATCTATTCTAGTCTACCCTGGACTCTTGGATTTTACAGTGATATACCCGGTAGTCACACTCATGACAGCCCATTTTCTTAAGAAGTGGTTGATATCTCCCAATCGCAGCCAAGTGCAGCACTGCTCTCTGTGATAGCAGATTAAAACTTGCACCGAACTCCATTAATTAGAGTTTAAGTCGACTTGTAAAAAGGACCCTAGGCTACTACACTACATAAAGGTATTGGCATCGGTAACTGCATGGTGCTTCACTACAAATTTAAGCAGTCCACCCGCTTCCCACAGAGGTGTGCCGCACTAGTAACTCATCAATCGCGATGAATTTGATTTTTGGTTAGGGTTTAAGTCAGGGTATATGATCAAGTTTGCAAATTCCTCCACAAAATCGTTGTGCTGTTGGAACTGGCGGGTTTAAAAGATAGCATCAGTACAGGGCACACTTATGCTCTATAAGCTATTGCCCTTTTCTACCTCATCAACCCATCTCAATTCACCTCCAAGTACCCATTGAATCTAAGTTTGATTCTAATAGTCACTTCAAGTGTTCTGAGGGTGACTAAATATGCTTGGTTTTGTTGTGTATCGCATGAGTGGCCAAAAACACATTGACAGCACTGTGTCAGAAAGCTACATCCTACACATCTTCTCAAGCTAGTGAATATAATTGAACTTGTCACCTCAATCACTCGAGCTAAAACACTGTAAGATATAATTTGCAACATTTAGGTACCATTAGATTATTGCAGATATGAAGTATTTATCTATTTATCTATTTATCTCCGGTTTTGCTCAAAATTTGCTTTAGTTGTTTTTTTAGTTTGAAAATTACCCCCATTTTTATGTTGTTAAAAGAAGTGGCATAGCAAAAATAGATCAGTAGTATGACTGAAAACCGCACAGTTTTGTGTTGAAGATTCATTTTAGGGGTTACACTGGGTTGAAGGGGGTGGTTCCCCCACGTGAAAAAGAAAAAAAAATGAGGAATTTTTTCCAGACCCTCCCTCCCGGGCCTTCCGCTCATTTGTCTCGGTTCTCGAGGCCAACATTAATCCAGTGCCCCCGTCAGACTATTCCTCCTACGTTCCCTCTTAGTCTCCCAGCATTCAGTCGAAAATTGTTTCATAATTTCTCACGTCGGCGCTTTCTCATTCTCCCTTACAATAAAAGTGACCCATACCCTCATGTCATTCCTCATTCACTTGCTCTTCAAGTTCTCATCCCACTTTTCCATTAGTTTTCTAATGAGTCTCCTTCTCCTAGCTGGGTAGAGTGCCTGTGCCTGGGTGGAGTCATCGATTGCGAAAACAAAAAAGGATTGTGTCCCTATGTATGTCTTTCTAGTTTGTTTGATTTGTTCTTCGGATCATCAGAATTTTAAAAATCTATATACTTGGGTATCTTTCAATTTTTGTTTGGCGTCTGTTGGTTCCTCACAATATTTTATTAGCTCAACCGAGGGACCTTACTTAGCAAATCACTGACGTCAGTCGTCGTGCATCATCCTAACTTTACATTGTCTCCTCAAAAACCAACGGACTGAATTGAACCAAATTTGGTGTGCATGCTCCTTATCACATGCCAATTCAAGTTGGTTCAAATACGAATTCCACACCATAGGGGGAACAGCATTGGGCATAACTATGTTAGTGTCTGGAGATATTTATTTTTAAATTAAAATAATTCTCTGTATCAGTGCCATCGATCGAAATCTTTTGATATTTAGCATATAACATTCTTCTGATTCATGAGGATGGTTGAGGAGTGGTATGGAGTATTTATGAATTTAAATGGCACCTATAAAATACGTGAAGGTATGTCTGTATTCATTCCCCACCTATTCTAATCTTCATTTGTGGTGACTACAACTGAAGAAAAATGTATTGTCGGCATAATTTATAGACCAAATGCGGCCCAAAAGCAGACCTTGACACGTTTCTGTCAGATTTATTTGATTCATTTGAACAATTAAACGATCAAGATAAGAAGGTTTATTTAATGGGCGACTTTAACATCGACTTGCTTAGCTATGGCCACCATAATGAAACTAACATTTATTGAATCCATATTTCAGTGCAGGACATACGCCTGTTATTACCATACCAACTCGAATTACTGCTCATTCGGTAGCAATAATCAACCACATCTTTAGCAACCAAATTAATTCTCAAACATATGGTATTATTGCAGATGCCAATGATCATTTTGGAACGTTCCGCATAGATGAATCAGCCAAAAAGTACTACTATAACCCAGTTTTTGAAAAGATAATTTAAAAAAGAAAATATTGATTATTTAAAAATTTGTTTAATGGTTGTGATTTTTCGAACATCATAAATTCGAATTATCCTGACGAAGCTTATGGTAATCTTCTTGAGTGTGTCCTTACTACATTTGAACACGCATTTCCACAAAGACTAATAAAAGTTCCCTCTAAATTCGTAAAACGTGAACCACGGATGACGTCTGGCCTGTTACAATCATATTTCGTGATGAAACCTGGCGCTATAATTTATTAACTACTGTAATTTGTTAATTACTTTACTAAACGTTTAGGAGTTCTACGGCCACTATAACCCTCCCAAATATTCATATTCATATACCTACCTAGCTTTATTTTATGTATTTTGTATGTGGCGTCTGTATTTTTGTTCAGAAATGTGCTTTACTGCACGGATATTACTTTATACGTGATACATTCTTATAATAAACCCACTGATGTATGTCATTTTTAACGATGCCCATAACAAAACCCATTCCAAAAAATGATCTAAAACAACTTAGCTAGTTGAATATTAGAAGGAAACCTGATCATGATTTATCTAAAAGGTGTTCACTCTTTAATGCTCGCTATATCTCATAATCCTGACAACAACTCACAACACGCCTTGCAAAATGTCAGATTAAACCTTTTTGTTAAACCCTTTGGTCTCAGTAGTAGGAGCGCGATGGATCGGGGCCAATTGGCAGGATCGCATGCAGGATCTCATGTGACGTCATAATCACGTGACCTATTGGCATCAGGTTTGGTTGTTATAGTAACCCGCGTGAGCGGCCATCTTGTGACATCATCTCCACAGTGATACGTGGTGTGAGTGCTCATGCGCAGCGCGTGTTGTTAGGGTGATGCGTGTTTCCGTCGTCCATTTTGTTTACTGGAGGCCGCCATCTTGGTTTCTATGGTAGCACACGGTTGCTGTGTGACCCAAAGGCTTATAACAAGACGGGGGTATGTTCGGAGGGTGTGTTCGATTGAACAGGAGTAATTTCCCATTTCGTACAATTACCCAAATAAATCCGACAATCCCTCCAAGTCACCAAAATCCACTTTTTTAGATTCCCCATTTTATCGGCTTTGCACGTAGTGCTATAGTACCAAGGGGTATCGGGGATGAGTTCGATTGAATATGTGTATTTTTCTGGGCTAGAATTTTTCCAGAATCCTCGTTTAATTCATAGAATTACCACAAACAACCCAACAAGATTTACTATTTCCAATTCTTTTAGAATTCTCTGCTTCTACCTATCTGTGCAATAGTTTTCGTCTATCTGACCATGTTCCTTTGTTTTGTAGTATACTCAGTAGCGTAGAAGAGTCTCTGTTACTACATTTAGCAATTTCTGGTCTATTCTTATTGTTACTATGTTTAGCAATTTCTGGTCTATTCTTGTTAGTTCTGACCCTATTCCGAGTACTCTTGTTGTTTCATTTATCTAGATCATTTATTTAGATTATAACTAACCAATCAGATTGCTTCATTTCCCATAATCTGTATGCAGAGGTATCTCCCCTTGTTAGAAAGAAGTCCTATATTACTCCCAAACCCAATAAGTTATCGAGCAGTTACTGAAAAGTCATTGCTCGAACGGCTCGAAGTCCATCGAGCAAATGAGCTAACGAATTATTGCTCGTTCGAGTTCTGACCCTATTTCACTCGAACGAGCAATAACTCGTTAGCTCATTTGCTCGATGGACTTCGAGCCGTTCGAGCAATGACTTTTCAGTAACTCCTCGATAGCTTATTGGGTTTGGGAATAATATAGAACTTTTTTCTAACAAGGGGAGATACCTCTGCATACATATTATGGGAAATCAAGTAACCTGACTGGTTAGTTATAATCTATATAAATGATCTAGATAGATAAAACAACAAGAGTACTTGAAATAGGGTCAGAACTAACAAGAACAGACCAGACATTGCTAAATATAGTAACAATAAGGTAAACTGTTCCAGCTGATAGACTCTTCTACGCTACAGGAGTATACTACAGAACATGGGGAAACGGGCCAGATAGACGATAACTATTGCAGAGGTAGATAGAAGCAGATAATTCTAAAAGAATTGGAAATAGTAAAACTTGTTCGAGGGTTGTTTGTGGTAATGCTATGAATTAAACGAGGATTCTGGGGAAATTCTAAGCCAGAAAAATACTCCTATTCCATCGAACTCACCCCCAATATCCCTTGGTACTATAGCACAACGTGCAAAACCGATAAAAATGGGGAATCCATACAAAATAAAGTGGATTTTGGTGATTTGGAGGGATTGTCGGGTTTATTTGGGTAATTCTACGAATCGGGAAATTACTCCTGTTCAATCGAACACACCACTGTCTTGTTGTAAGCCTTTGTGTCACATAGCAACCACGCGCTACCATAGAAACTAAGAAGGCAGCCTCCAGTAAACAAAATGGACAACGGAAACACGTATCACCCTAACAACACGCGCTGCGCATGCGCACGTACACCACGTATCACAATGGAGATGATGTCATAAGATGGCCGCTCACGCGGGTTACCATGACAACCAAACTTGACGTCAGAAGGTCACGTGACTATGACTTCATATGACATCCTGCATGAGATCCTGCCAATCGGCCCGATCCATCGCTCTACTACTACTGGTCTCTTTCTGAGTAGTATGGCCATCTTCCGGACTCTTGATCATGGCTAACATATTGACACTTGATGAGATACAGAGCAGCAGCTCATTTGTTTTCATTTCCCAGTTTAACTACGCGACAAAGCGGTCGAATTGAACGGCCCCTACTCTATTGAGAAACGTAGCTGCGAATATTAAACGTCGGAACGCTTTAATAATGAGATCTCAAAAATACCCAACACACTTAGTCTCTTTAACATTAACTGTCGAAGCCTTTATGCTAACTGGGAACCCCTGCATGACTTAATATGCAATCTTCAACCCGAAACCAATATTTTGAATGTCATTGGCTTAACAGAAACATTTTGTATAAAAGAAAATATTACCTACTCACTTGATGGTTACCATCCCTTGACCACACGACAGCGACCTGGGAACGACGACGGTAGGGGAGGAGTGTGGCTTTTTATTAAGGACACTATTCCATTTAAAATTCGTGAAGATCTATCTGTGTTTATCCCACATGTCTTTGAGTCCCTGTTCGTTGAGATCACGACGAAAAAAAAACAAATTATTGGAATTAGTTTATAGACCTAACACAACCCCTAAAGCCGACCTTGATTTATTCCTGGCAAAACTATCGAACTTTAACATTTATCTACTGGGTTTCTGCAAACACACTAAAACTGATTTATTCATAGATATTTTATTCAGTGCTGGGTTTGTGCCTGCTATCACGAGACCAACCCGAATCACGGACCACTCTGTCACTATAATCGATAATATCTTCTGCAGTCAAATCAAATCACAAACATCTGGAATAATCATTACTGATGTAAGCGACCATTTTGCAACATTTTATGTTGACGAATCAGCCAAAAGACATACTCGCACCTTACAAACTCCAAAAAGATCATTTAAAATTGAAAACATTAACCATTTCAAATCCCTAGCATCCGCAAGTGACGTCTCAAACGTTATAAACGCATCATCTCCGAATGAAGCCGACAATACTCTAATTAGCACTGTACTTGCAGCCTTTGACCACGCATTTCCAGAAAAAACTTGTTAAAGTTCCCTTCAAACTTGTAAAGCGCGAACCGTGGATAACATCGGGTCTTTTAAGGTCCTCATTACATTATATAAGGTATAATGGTACATTGTTAGGAGACAACATAGCCACACTGGCTGTCTTCCTGTGGCCCCCGGGAAATATATAATTAAAACTGCACTGTCATGGAGTAGACTGGATTATGTCTACAGTTACCACTGTCTATGGCTGAACAGTAGAATACCTGATGAAAGAAAGACCTCGAATCTGTATTTGGCCCTCCACCCATCCTGGGTGAAAGATTGCATTACATGTGTAGACATTTTATTTTATGGTTATTCTATAAATTAGATTAAATTAAGTTAAATTAAATTAAATTAAATTATGTTAAAATAAATGAAATTAAATTGAAATAAATTAAGTCAAATTAAATGAAGTTAACTTAAATTAATTAAATTACCCCTCTGCCCAACGCAGATAGAAGACGATACCGGCAAAATAAATTCTCGAAATACCATAGAGTTTCATTTCTCGTCCCAAAAGCACAGCCCACGACCCCCACCAGAACGAGTTCAACGAGCTCGCTCCAAAAGAGGGGTCATAAGCTACGCTTCCGATACAAAAACTGAAAAATACAATAAAATTTGAATGCCGAATTTTGTGAGTAGAGCTGGCCGGTTTTGCCCGCCACGCTGAACAAGGAGTCAAGCAAATTATTTTCTACTGACGGAACAAAGCACAAGACCCCACGATTTACTTTCAATGAGGGCCAAGCGTCACATCACTATTGACTGGCAAAGTAATATTCAGTGCTGATCAATTTTGGCAGCTACTTAAGGTGAAGGGTCAAAACACATTGAAGGTGGTTAATTCGAGGTTGGTGGAATGAGATAGCAGATGAAATCCCAGTTGTGGTCTGGCAGTTGGAGCCCTGCGGCAAGCGATTTCAATTTCGTTGGAGAAAGGGCCCAAACAATCGGCGCCTTGAGCAGAGGCACTTCAAATCGGGCATGAGAGCGATGGAGAGGTGGAAGTATCTGTTTCAAAGTGGAACTGGCCTTGCCCTTCCCATCTCCACCAATCGCATGCACATCTCTCTCTCTCTCTCTCTCCATCTTCTCTCTCTCTCTCTCTCTCTCTTGGTGTCTAGCATCCCAGGAGGAAGTATGGAAGCGTGCATGTTTCAGTGAGCGTTAGACTTACAGTCTGGACACATATGATATGAACAGTTAACATGTGAGGAGTAGCTTTCTATGCATTTATTAACATACTGTTCTTGAAAACGTGCCTGGAGGGCAGGACCCGTGAGTTGGTATCAATTGCATTCCAGATCTTTGGGAAACTGTGTTTTGGCAGGCTAGCAGAGAATTGAGTTCTACTAGCTTTGTACGACTGTATCATGCCAACTTTTCTTGTTCGACTTCCCGCTGAAGAATGTATATTGAAAAATGTTTTGAAAGAATCTGGTGAATTATCATTCTTCCAATAATGCATAGATAGGGAAACGTTCAATTTATAGAGATCGTTAATTTTCAAAATGTTATTGGCTTTGAATAGGGAATCAGTGTGGCTATTAAACTTCTCACAACTAATTACTCTCTTGGCGCGTTTTTGCAGAGAATTTATTTTATTGTCAGATGACCCGTGACCCCAAATTTGGATTGCATATAGCAAGTGACTATGAACTAACGTATAGTACAGTAATTTCAAGGATTCTCGGGAAGCCCGTTTTTTACTTTGTTCAGACAATAAATTGCGCTTGACATCTTAGAACATAGTGTGGAAGTATGGTACCTAAAGTTTAAATTTTTATCAAGGCATACTCCTAAGAACTTATCCACTTTATCTTGTTGGGAGTTACCTACGGGTGAGAGCATGGTATCGCTTAGAAAATGTTTAGCAAATCAGATTTGTGCGGACTGTTTGGTGGGTGTAGCATGATGTATTTACACTTATTTGTGTTTAGCTGGAGTCGAATATCTTATTCAGCTCAGTATTCACTTTAGTCTCCAAAGTATTCAGGTCATGTCCAGCTGTAAACGGGGTTGTGTCATCAGCAAAGGACAGTAGGTTAAGCACAGCTGAGTATCTCATATCATTGACGTAAAGTAAGAAGAGAATAGGTCCCTACACAGACCCCTGGGGACCCCGCAATTTACATGTTGGTTTTGAGATCGGTTCGAGTTATTCTACACATATTGTTCTCTGTCTGATAAATAACTTTGGAACCAAATTTTACTTATCCCTCTTATTACGTAAAATTCCAGTTTGCTAAGTAATATGTCAGGTCTGATCGAATCAAATGCCTAGGACAAAACTATGTAGAGTCTTTTGTTGGCTCGTCGTTACATTCAGCAACATACTGCAAAAGATGCAAGATGGGATGGAAAGTGGAGTGTATTTTGCGAAAGTCGTACTGATGTTCGTACAGTATATTAAAATCATTCAGAAAATTATAGAGTCTCTGGTTCATTATTTTCTCCAGAATATTGGAAAAAGCTGGTAATAAGCTAATCGGTCTGTAGTTACCTAGCTCGCGGGAATTATTACCCCCTTTAAGGATTGGTATTACCTTTGCTATTTTCATTTTATCAGGGACTTTGCCTTGGATAAATTACTGATTGAAGATATGAACTAAGGGTTTAGCGACCTCGAAGATTGTCCCTTTCATAATTCTGGTGGATAAATTGAAAGCATCGGTACTCACATTCCCTTTCAGTTTTTCGGCTGTAAATATAATTTCTTGCTCGTTTGTTGGAGTTATAAAAAAGGAGTCAGGGTAATTTCCATTCATAAAATCACCGAAGTTGTTAATAGAGGTCGGAACGTGATCGTTAATAGTCTAACCAATTTCTGCAAAGTAATCATTAAAACTGGAGGCGATTTTATCAGGGTCAATTATTCGAACATTATTATGAGATATGCTAGGTGGGAGGATCGCCTCGGATTTTGATTTGTTGATTATACTACGAAGTATTTGACTTTTTTTTTAGATTCGTGTTTGTTGATTTCTATCATATCGTTATACTATGCCGCCTTACTTCGTTTCTTTACTTGATTGAAAATTAAGGAGAACGTTTTATAATTATGTATATTAACTTCCGTGGGTTTACTCAGTTTCAGCAGGTAAGTTTATTTTTAGTTAGGGAGGACTGTAACAGACCCGATGTCATCCACGGCTGACGTTTTATGAGCTTTTTAGGTAATTTTACGCTTCTCAGAGGAAATGTGGGTTCGAATGTGTCAAGGTAAATATCCATAAACGCTTCGTATGCTGCATTGGCACACGTACAGCTATAGACTGAATCGAAGCAGGTGTTATGTAGCATATTATTGAATAGATCCCCATTTTCTGTCGTGAATGATCTTCCGACCGAGGATAATGTATTGTTAGGCTTACTATCACCTTCCTATATATAGAATGTGGCAAAGTGATCTGAAATATCAGTAATTATTATTCCTGCGTGATAGTTAGCCGAGACATTATTGGAATAGATATGGTCGATTAGAGTTGCTGAATGCTCGGTTATTACTGGCGTGAATCCGTCACTAAACATATTATCTATAAATGAGTTAATTTTACTGTGGTTGTTAAAATCGAGCAAGTCTGTATTAAAGTTAAGGAGAACATTTTATAATTATGTATATTAACTTCCGTGGGATGGAAAGCATTGCTGTGCTCCGAGTTGACTTTAGTGACAATATCATTTTCAGAAGAGACAAACACATCGATATCTGCCAAAGGTGCGGAGTTTGGACTGTATACACATCCAACAATATATGAATTTTTGCGTCCTGTGTTGATCTCCACGAAAATAGTTTCAATGATATAGGGAATGAAGATCGCTAGGTCGGGTCTCAATCTGAAAGAAACATTCCCAGAAACAAAAAATCCTACGCCCCCTCTACCGTCATCCAGACTTGGGCGAGTCTTCTAGACAACTGAGTGGTAGCCATTGACTTTAGAATTGAGGTGCTTATGTAGTTTGAAGATTTCAGTTAGACCAGTCACGTCAAACATGTTCTCACCTAGCTGAATGTCACAAAGGAAGTTGGTGATGAGTCCCAGTTGGCATTAAGGCTTCTATAGTTTAGGCTAAGAAGGGTTACATTTTTTCCTCGCCTGCGGAAACTTTGTTTGAAGCTGGAGGGGGGAAATAATTGCAGGAAAGGCCATGAATAGTAAAAGGGGACTCGGCAAATGATTCGTTGAGTGATTATACTTGAATGCGAAACGATATTGGTTATCACCCTGTACCTCGTCCAAAGCTATGTTTTCATTCGCAAAGAGTAAGCATCATGTAAAGTAAAAATATGTGAATCAGAGACAGTGGTGGAGAGGAGGTTAATGAAGTTGTATAGGTAAAACTAGACGAAAGCATATAACAAGTGAATAAATTCAGTTTGTGAGCTGGTCATAAACTCAAAAATAAAATATAATCTTTTCTACTCAAAGTTTGCTAAGCACAAAATATTTGACACATCATCGTGAAATTTGCTTGCGACATATTTGCGATATTGTTGGTGTTATGATTGAGGGTTGTATTGAGATGGTTCCCATTGTTTACATTAGATCTCTTGACAGGCAGACTTTTCGTGACAGTCATGGAAAACATGTACCCCTTGATTTCCATGATGTTTTTGTGTACTGTCTACATATACATGACATGGTTAGGGTATTAAATCTTCATTTCAACACAAACCCTTGTGATTTAATGATTGAGTCATGACAAAGACAAATGTAAGAAGACATTTGTCTGAAGCAGAAATGTGGCGGGCTGTAGGGATTGTGGAGCAAGGGGCTAACCATCGTCACGTTGGCGAAGCCCTCGGTGTGCACCATACGGTGATCACCAGAGCCTGGGCAAGATTTCAGCAGTATGGCACACCAGTGAAACGGCATGGTGGTGGCAGAGGCGGGGCAACATCTGCAGTTCAAGACCGGTTTTTGATCATTCAGGCCCGTAGGAACCGCTTTGCCACAGCAGCCCAGCTTCGCAGTGACCTTCAGAATGCATCCGGGGTAAATGTTTCGACTCAGACTATCCGGGCAAGGTCGCACGAATGTTGTCTCCGATCGAGAAGACCATGCATTCGCATTCCGGTGTTCCAGAACCACTGCCAGGCACGATATGAATGGGCCATGGACCACGTTGGGTGGACTGGAGTAGATTGGCGACCTGTTCTTTTTACAGATGAGTCAAGGTACTGCCGAGACCACACGTTCTAGGGTATGGAGAAGACCAGGATAGCGATTCCATGCAGCCAGCATTGCTGGCCATGACCACTATGTTGGAGGGTCAGTTATGGCCTTGCGCGACATCAGCAGGGATAGACGTACAGGGCTCTGTGTCCTTGAACGTGTTACATTCACTGCCCATCTGTATATTGATGAGATCCTCATTTCAGCCCGTCCACTCCAGCCAAGAAGTGTCCAGGAGCTTGGTGCCAAGCTGGTCCAAGAATGGAACGAAATCCCACAAAGGACCACCAGGGACCTGATTGCGGACATGAGAAGTGATAACAGTGATGGGTCTCTTACTCGATATTCGATATTGAAGCCATACCAGTTCGCTCCGTCTCCTTTTTTGGCATGTTGAAAAATTTCCTCATTTACCAATAATATCCATTTTCCATGGTTATCGTATTCAAAAGCCAAGAAATAATGTCAAACACAAATAAAATCTTAATTTCTGTGCTTAAATCATTAAAGATATAATTAAATAAAAAATATATACACTTTTCTTTACAATATTTCAACTAAAACGTAAAATAGGTAGTTGGTTATACTTGGTGCTTAGCAAACCTTGAGTAGTATATGTACATGTATATCGTTGTGGAAGACTATTTGATAGAGGCGTCTCATATTTCTTTTTGACTTCACGGGCATTAATTACTAGTGACACGTGTTAAGCATTTCGGTAAACCCTTGAAGAGGGGATCGGGATTGAAAAGAAAATGACAAGATGAGGTTCAGTGAGTGACTCTATTATAGTCCTGCTACCTGTCGGGAGTGAATACTGTTGATAGGAGTATAGGATTGCAGAAAGTTGACGAAAGCACTAGGATAAGTGAGTTCCGTGGGAAGCTATATTATTAGTGGGGCAGGTAGCCACGAAGCAGGGCAAAACGTATCTCATAGTCCTTTCAGTTCTTATGTATACAGGACTGGCTCTCATTTAGCCATTCGGGTTTCTGTGTTTCGAAAGGGCACCACGGGTGGATATCTGCTGTTGTTTGCATGGCTTGGCCAACTTAATTTTCTAACCAACTTAGCATTATCACCCCGCAGGGGTCTATCCTTAGACAACTTCTTTTTATTATTTATATCAACGATATTATACATTCCACGTCGATGAACATGTTATCGTATGCCGATGAAACTACTGCCTGCACGAATGACAATAACTTGCAAGCAATTTTCGAATTAGCTAACAACGAACTCAACAAGGTATACAATTGGTGTATGGCGAATAAACTCGTCCTCAACGAAAGTTAGACAAAGCTTATCATTTTACATCCACTGGGTGATACTTACTCTGTGGGAAAAGGAGAATTCTGCTTAACAATTCTACCATCTCTCCTATCGCAAATAACCAAGAAGAAAAATTTCACAAATTCTTAGGAATTTTTGTGGATGAAAATCTGAACTTCAAGTACCATCTTTTGGTTGTCTGTTCCAAAATTTTCGGGGCTATTCATGCCATAAATAGAGCGAAAACGATTCTGCCACAAAAATGTTTGATAACATTACATTACTCTCTAATCCACAGTCACATGCTGTATGGTATTCAAATTTGGGGGCACTCGCCCTCCACTAGAGCGCTCACAAAATTGCCAAAAATGCCATATGAATCATATCATATCCAACAAAACATTCATTGCACACACCGACCCACTGTTTAGAAACCAACGCATTTTAAAATTCACAGACTTGTATAAATTTCACGAACAGCTGTTTATGCATGACTGGCATAACAAAATGTTGCCTGAAAGTTTTGAGAATAGCTTTAAAGTATACCAAAATCCCTCCGGTATGGACACCAGCCAGTCAGGTAAATTGCGCACAGATAAACCGAGGACCCAGTTCTCTTCTAACCTTCCTATGCACACTTTCCCTAGGATGTGGAACAATATTGAACGATTCGTTCAAAATTATTCAAGATCACTATTCAAAGAAACTTTAACTGAACAATTTCTAAGCTCATACTCAATACATGTCAACTGTAGCAACCCAGTATGCCCCGACTGTCGGTCGTAGCTCTGTCTATGTCATCGATACCTTTTTATTGAACTCAATCTTCCTCACATGTCAAAAATATAGAATAGATTTTTCACATGAAGGAAAGAACCAGCCTAACATATCATTTACAGTAGGGATATAAAATGGCCGCCTTCTGGAGAACACGCTGTTGTCAGCATTGCCTCGATTCTCATCTTTGCTTCTCGTTTTCATTTCGCTGCTTTCATTTTTTTCCTTCTTTTCTTTTCTATTTATTTTCTCCTCACTTTTTTCTTATTCATTTTTTTAAACGGAAATGACGGGAAGACAGCCACTAGTGGCTACGACATCTCCCTGTGGTGCAATCATGTAGTTGGGAATAATGTTACCGCTATGTATATTTTTGGTTTTGATTGTATAAATGTTGCACTACTGAATAAAATCCACCAATCATTCTTTGAAAAAACGGAAATTTTCTGTAAAAAAATTACAATCACCATCAGCCTAAAATATTTCAAAATATAAAAGGCACTGTGCTATCTTTAACAGAGTAAAAAAGCCAGTAAAACCGAATACTATAATCGTGTGCCGCAAAACAAAAATAATCTAAAAAATCTTGGGATATTCTAGGAAAAAAAATAAAAACACTACCCCATATCCACATTTCCAGCAAACTTTGTACTTGAACACCAAAATTACTGACTCAAAAGCCATAGCCGATAAATTTAACCCCTTTTTCGTTAATATTGGCAAAACCCTCAGTGATCACGTATCACAGTCTACCAAACATTTCACCGACTATATTACAGAAATTAGGTGGTCCATTGGCATTTTCAGCGACCTGGCAGTTTGCCTGTTGACAAATTGTCATATCGTCGCCTGAGTGCTAGAATGTCCTATGTCCCCTATGGGACATAGGACATTCTAGCACTCAGGCGACGATATATTGTAAGGTGCCAGTGATTCTTTTAGTCAGTTATATTAAATGGTAGAGGGTGTAGTTGTGAAATGTACAATTGTAGAACGTTTTGTAGTATTAGGCCCTGGCCAAATGGCAACCGTAAAATTGCAAAGGAGCGTTACCAACTTTTCTTTTCTTTTTTTTTCTTTTCAATTCGTTCACTATTCTTTTCTTTTTTCCGCATCTCATTTGTCTTATTTTCCCACTGTTTTTTATTTTTTATTAAATTTTGGTAATGAGATTTTATATATCTACCATTTTGCCGCAAATCAAACTCTCTGTATTTATATCTGTATATTGTTGGGAGAGGAGAGTTTCCTAAATGGAAAGCGCATGTTCTCCAATCCAGTTTGTGTTCTATACTGGCAAATAAAATATGCTTAATAGAATAGAAATTAATTCAGAATCACTTTTTATTGCACCTGTTACACCGTTTGAGGTAATTCAATGCACAGAGAATTTAAACTCCATATCCACCAGAGTATGACACCATTTCCACCAAACTTCTGAAAGAAATAATCGGCGAAATTGCAATTCCGTTGACCCATGTAAGAAACCTCTCATTTGTATCTGATGCTTTTCCCGCCAAAATGAAAATAACCAAAATATTACCTATCGTTAAGTCAGGAGATAAACAGCTATTTAATACCAAAAGACCCATCAGTATTTTGTCAACCTTCTCTAAGGTCCTGGAAAAAGAATGCATTCAAGACGTTTAAAGTTTCTAAATGACAATAACATTTTTCATCCATTTCAATTTGGCTTCAGACCTGCTCACGCCACAATACATCCTATATTACATCTCATTAACAACGTTGCTGAAATTAACGATAAACCAACAAAAGATTGCATATTGGCCATTTTCTTTGATTTGTGGAAGGCGTTCGACACAATAGACCATGCAACGCTGTTGAAGAAACTGGAGCTTTATGGAATCAGAGATTATCTCTCCCGGGAATAGTGAAATTACGATTGAAGACAGGGATGTATTCCCGGACCGATCCTTTTCATAATATATGCCAATGACATAATTAAGTCCACATCTTTAACACTTCTGTGCTTTGCCAATGATGCAACTGTTCACACGGCAAGAAATAATTTGGATAACATAACAGAGTTAACAAACAACGAACTTAAAAAGACAACGGATTGGTGTACGGCCAATAAAGTATTCTTCAATGTGGAAACAACCAAATGTATTGTTCTCCACCCTTATAATGATTCGTACTCCACACCGACAAGGCCCATCATGATAAACGATTCAATTATATCGATGGTCGGCAAAAGGATAATAATTTCAAATTCCTTGGGAGAGAAGTGGACGAAAATGTAACTTTTAAAAAAACGTATCTCAGCAGTTAGTAGCAAAATGTCAAGGGAAATGTATGCCATTACCAAAGTGAAACATATACTACCTAAGAAGTGCCTAAAAAACATTATACTTTTCTCTAATTTACAGTCATATGTTGTATGCCATCCATGTCTGGGGCCACTCAAACCTTAACAAAAATAACTGGAAATCTTCAAAAGAAGGCTATTCGCGTTATATCCAACAAAAGACATAATGCACATACTGACCCATTATTCAACAAGTATCTTATTTTAAAATTTGAAGATTTTTATAAACACCATGTCCTTCTGTTTATGCACGATTGGTACTATAAGAGGCTACCACTAAGTTTTGAAAATACATACAAAACAACTACTAATCTCTTGAGAATGGGAACTAGACAGTCGGGAAAATTATATATCGGTAAGCCACGAACCCATTTTTCTGAAAACCTTCCATTCTATACCTTCCCCAGGATCTGGAATGGTATTATAGAAACAGTGATTCAAAGCTAGGCTAGATCTGAATTTAAAAAGACATTAACTCAGAGATTCTTAGATTCATACGCCTGAACAACAATTGCAATAATCCTACTTCTTCCGACTGCATGCAAATTCTGATGTGTCATCAAAGTAAGGCATGGTGCGTGGATGGTGGAGTACTGTCCTATCTCAGTGGGGTAGATTTTCATTTAGGGATAATTATAGTTTATTAGATATGCACAGAAGATGCCTCTGAGCTGTCGTCCCATGGCCCATCTGGCCGACCCAGGTGATCCTTGCGACGAAGGTTTGCGGTTGCCCCTAATGCTTTGTTCCCCTGGACTGTATATGGACTGCCCTGTCGCGGTTTCGAGATCTGTCCTGTCGCGGGTTAGTAGGGGTTCGCCCTATACGTACTGTGGAAACAAGCAAACCCGTTCACATACTTGATTTATGATGGTTCAATTGTGAATATCGAGTAGCGAATTGTCATTATTACGTCAGCAATTACTGTAAACAAAGTTACTTCTTCTGGGAGTCGGACTCATGTTTCAATCACCAGACCGAGTGTCAATACAAACTGTGCGACGAGATTCACTGTGACGCGAAAATATTATTTACCTGATTACTTGTACTTTGTGGAAATGCCAGTATGTAGGAGAAACCAGTTAGCCTAGAACAAGAGCCACCCAGCACGTGTCCGACATTGTCAACGAGAACGACACACCTCTTTCTGAGTACTTCAGTAGCACTACTGGCCACAACATCAGGCAACACTTTGCAATAATTCCAATCGAGAAAATTCCACTTCAGCAAGACGAGAAATCTATATATGAATTCCGTAAGTTTCTCGAAGGGTTTTGTATATGAGAACTCCAAACTTTAACTCCCCTTGGTATGAACATGCGTGCAGACCACCAAGGTAAGAAGCAATTTCTTCCCTTTGTCTTTCGTTATAACCGCCAGGCCGTCCAAATCGGTCACATGTTTAAAGAGGAATTCAAATTCCTCAATTCCAAGTTAAAACAGCCCATGCAGACGCGACCCTTGATAGCCACTTCTAAAAATCGCAGTTTAAGGGATATCCTCGTCAGTTCCAAATTTAAGCCATTGAGCGTAAACTGAATTTGTATTCAGAACATGATTTATTGTGGACGAAAGGGCAGAGGCGTGTTGATTGGCGGGGATCTCGCAATGCTCCTTGTTCCTGACAGATGGGGCCGCGCCTAAGTTCTTGATTATATTGATTATTGATCTTCACTCTATTGACATGCTATCTGCTGTCAACAATCTAGCCCGTCTAGATAAACATAGTTCTTTCCATGATTCTAAAGCAAGGTTTATTTTATCACAACAAAAAAGAAATGTGTTTAGAGAAATGTTTTGGTTGATAACACGAGTCTAGACATGCAGTTTGGACTCTCTTTATCCTGAGAGCCGTGAACCAATTTGAGTGGAATTCGTTTTCCTGTATAAATGTATATCTGTAAATAAAATAATTTTATTGAGTCAATCCCTTTTTAAGTATTAGAATTCATCGACAGCCACAAGAGGACTAATTACCACAAATTAGGTGGTTGTCTTATTACCGGAAGGTAAGATGCACGTTTTAGCTAGAATTCAGATGACATTCTCGTTGTTCGAAAATTACTCTCATTCCTCCCCTACAAAAACCACGGTCGTCTCGCAAGAAATCTTAATAAATGATATTTCAACGACCGTGGGCATTCTTAAACAATTGCAAAATCACATTTATCGTGTTTATAGGCTGTTGAATATGAAATTCTTATAACGTACGCTCAAATGTTTATTGGCGGTATGGGGTAGCTATGGGATCCAACTCACATTGTCACGAGGAACAAAACACATAAGGAGTTTTCACTAGAGTATATGTCCCCGTTAACCCTCTACCTAACGAATCGCTCGCATCCACCGCATAATTTGCAAACTGACCAGTTAAAAAAAACTTTCAAAATATTTCAACAATATATGGTCTTGTTGAATTCTTTTTGAACAATGTAAACAAATAGTAAATAACATAATAAATTTTAATATTCTCTTCGTTGGTTATAAGGTTAAACCCACTACAGTCAATAGATTGTAGTAAATTCTTTAAAACAGACCAAAATATGCTCTTTTGTGAATGTATATTTGTACTTGTTCGTTCGCTACATGTGCTTATGTACATGAATGCGTGAGTAGTTAATCTTCTCCACGTTGATATCAAAATGTAGAAATTTTAAGCAGCATATTTTGTCATGATGCAACCCGGAATGTAACCATTTCAGTCTTGTTTGACAGAGCTCACCGAGTTCTGTCAAACAAGATTGAATTGCTAAATTCATAAGCTCCTTTATGGGAATCATTTCTTGTTAAGATTTTTTTTATATTTTGTCATCAGCTGTCACGGGGATAAAGGTATATGAACAGTACGTATGGAATATCTTGCCGCCAAAAAAACAGCAATGAAGCGAATTTTCCATTTACCGCGAAGACCGACAAGAATCACAAGAAACGACGATCTAGCCATTGGACCTCCGAGTTATCCCAGAGGTCTATTGACTGAATCAATAGCGTTTACATCTAATGCTTTCTTTCAGAATTTTAAAGATTTTTTGTAGATAGAGTGCCTTAGGCATGATCCTCTTTCCACATATTGTTAATATAAATACTTTTGAAACTAAAAATGTCTTTTTGAACATTCTAGAATTACTTCCAACCACTAACGCACTTTTCACACAAAATATTGTACCCACCTTTATGTTTTCATAACTTATACACTTGCATTTTACAAGAGTAACACTCTAGGGCAGAAATATAGTGTTCAGTTTGTCGAAAACATCAAGGAGAAAAAACGTTTACATATTTTTTTTCAGAGACATTACTTGGACAATTGCCAATTTTGGAAATAGATGGAACACCATACCCTCAAAGTCTTGCCATTCATCGATATTTGGCTAAACAGCTTGGTAAGTTTTTAGAAAACTTCATGCAGAGAATAAGACAGAACACGCGCGTGAAATAGGGGAAAAACCCAACACGAGTCGCTAATTCCCGTCACGCGTACTCTATTAGATTTGTATTATGTATTAATACGATGACTAAACTTGAATTAAGTGGATGAAGCCGATATTTGGTGCTCATGACATTCAGGAGAAACTCCACACCGAGTCGTTGATTCCATCCCCCCCCCCCCCCCCCCCCCTGCAACACACTCGTTGTGTTCTGCCTTAAGATGTATTGGTTGTAACCTGAGCAATGGAAGAAGTATATTATACCTCACGTGACGTCCTTGTATTCTGATTGGCTGAAAGGTGATACCCTATTTAGGGTAGTTGTCTTGCACAGAGCTGAAGGGTCACTACATGCGGGCACTATATGTTTTCTATTTTTAGTACGTGCACTATATGCATTTTCTGGGTATAAAAACGTACAAAGCAACGATTTATCCAAAATGATGGCAGAAAATCCCGGCCACCAATAAGACTTCGTTTTTAGTGTCGCAAGAATAGCCGCAAAGTTTTCCGAGGTGATACGTTCCGATAAATAGAGATTATTACCATTATGTGGATGTACAAAATATGTAACAGAGTCGAGCTCTCGTTCTAAGGGCAGATCCCGAGGAGTCGAAGACGAGTCGTGATCTACCCTTGGAACCCGGAGTGAGACATTGGCAGAAGCGAGGAATAGTATCACTGTGTCGAACAATTATCAATATCCACGCATTATTATCATTTCTCCTTTATTGTTTAAAATAAAAAAAACATCATTACATGTTTACAGTTTGGATTGTAGATTATTTGGTTAATTTGCATTTTTGGGCTTCGCGTCGGGAACTACACCACCTCACTGGGCACTATATGGGCGTAAACAAATCCAAGCTATGCACTATTTCTTAAATATTAATCTTCCTAGGTGCTCAAATAGTCATTAACCAGGTTTCTAATACATGTAGGTTATTACCAACATGTGGGTTTCCGAGAAGGTGTATTGAAATCGAGACCTCGTTCATTAGGACGATTCGATATTGGACCCGGAGGCCAGGTCGAAACATCTCTGAAACCTACCTGGAGATAATAACCAATTTAACCCCTCTTTCTTGAATTGTTCGCAATATACCGTGCTTTTCTGTCTCTCACACAACTAAGTTTCACAGCATATCGCACCTTGAAGGCACAAAGGCGCCAATGGCAATGCTTTGGGGTTGCATCTTTATGCCTTCAAAGGACGATATTTGAAATACAGTTCTCATGCGACTGACTTTGATGTCCAGTCCTTGGAGTTAACACCGACGTCATCTGTGTTTACAAACGATAAGCTTTACTTTTATGTTCATGTCATACCATAAAAGCTCGTTCCAATGAGGGGGTCACATGATATGATTTTGTTGAAATGTTTTTGAAAAATTAGAAAAAATAGTAATTGAAAGAATACATTTTGATATTCTCTGCGTTGGGTTATTGTGTGTGGTAGACCAATCGAGATTTTTCACGTGCATCCCCAAGGTTGCATGCTGCAAATGTTAATTGGTCTTCCCCCAGTAATGAATATTGACTCTACCAGCTTTGAACTGTCATATACCGTCAGGGTCCAAAGGGTTAAGTGACTTACTCAAGGTTCTGCAAAAGTTAAACATAACTAGAACTCGCTTTGAAATAATTGAAAGTCCGTATCATCCATCCTTTCAGTCGCGAACGGCAAACTAACAACAGCTCAGTACTACGGTTATTGAGATTGCTCGTTTGTTACTAAATGTTTGTGTTAGTTGGTCCGTTCATGAACAAGCGTCCCTAATACACCGTTACCACATCTAATGTTGGTAACTCGAAAATCTTTGTGTATGACACTCACACACTCTTTAAAAATTAAATCACAGACGAATTAGACATTGCCATTTTTTCTGAAATAGAAATTTAATGTTACACTTTCGTTTATTTCATTTTGATATTCTCTGCGTTCATGAAGGGTTATTGTGTGTGGTAGACCAATCGAGATTTTTCACGTGCATCCCCAAGGTTGCATGTTGCAAATGTTAACTGGTCTTCCCCCATGACTCACACACTCTTTAAAAACTAAATCACAGACGAATTAGACATTGCCATTTTCAAGGCTTCGGTGGCAAAGACGACTTGGAAAATTTGGAATGTGACGTTATAGTAGATACGTGCTGTGATTTCCGCATTGTATATATTACAGGCGTCGCTGTTGCACATTATGCTAAGAAGGATGCTGATGCCGTAAGTACTAATGTGCAGTAGGTTACCATTAAAAGGATTTAAACCTTACTCAATGTAACAGTCTTATCCGACCAACTCTATTCGTTTGGGTCGCAATCCAAAGTTTATTATTTTTTTCTAGTTGTTCTACCTCCAAAACATAGTTTATGCTCTTTTCGCTGTAACGAGATCAATGAACTCATTTCAATGATTTGGTCATAACCTATGTTTTGGGGGCAAGCCCTGAAAATGTTTAGTTATCGCGAAATAAATCCCCCATTGCCAATCAACCCGATTATTAGAATTCTGTGAAAAAACAAGGGGTACAAAGAAGTTTCAACCAAAGTACCCCCGGGGTCCTCGGTTGAAACACTGTTGGTGGTTTTCAGAGAATCTGATACTTTTTCTGAGTAGAAACCCCAATCTACAGGTATTTTACTGCTAATCACCTTTCCCCGCACTGTATAGTGGTCCGACTAGGAACGGAAACGTCACTGAACTGAGAGAGAGAGAGAGAGAGAAAAGATTTTTGTTTCATCTTCGGTTAATCTAAGAGCAAAGTGAGTCCTAAAGTGTCTATGGAAGAATGATTGGTCATTGAAGTTTTTAAAGCACTATTTCAAATTTTCTTTTATAACGGAGGATGGCACTCTGATTAATCCAAACTGAGACACAAACTGTACAATATCTTTCTAGTGTGGTGTGTCATTTGTGTCCAACTAAAGGAGGTTCCAAGAAGGCTAATGGGGGTTACATCTCACTCCCACGTTGAGGAGGTCTAGCCGGTTGTCTGGGAGACTGCATCCTTTCGTGGGCTTGCTGGGAAATCCCCTTCCCTCTTTTGCAGAACACACGCCTCTTGTCGTAGAAATCCTCGCGCCACCCCTGGATCCAACACATTCTGTACCAGAATTGTGTCGACTACGTCGCCATCAGTTTGGGACATCTACCTCGCCGATTCAGAACAATACAGCTTATTCTGCCGCTAAAAGATATTAAGAGGTATCCGTTTATTACGCTTGCCATCGGAAACCAACTATTACCAGATTATTCCTCAAGTAAGCCCTTGTAGAAGGCGGGTTACTGTAATATCTGTTACGAAGCGATCAACCATTTGCTCGCGAAATACCAGATTTATTTATTGGGGTTTAATGACACTTTCAACAACCAGGGTCACCTCGTGTCGGACAGTTTTACTTGTGGAGGGAGGAGGAGCACCCGGATAGAACCACCGAGCAACGACGATCAACTGTCAGACACCCCAACATACTAGCTCCACACAAGCAGGGTTAGGTTTGCTTGAAGACAGGTGCACTACAGACGTGCTGTACGCCTTAGTACAGAGATCCACCGTGCCCCACGTGGGCAGTCGGGATTAAGAGCCTTGCCCAAGGACACAACGCGGTTGCCGCAGGTGTGATGCGAACCGAGGACCTCTCGGTTTGCAGTCTGCGTCTCTAACAACTGAGCCAGCGCGCTCCCGAAATACCAGATACAATGTGCGCCCAGTGGCGTGTTCAGCATTCTCGATTTGGTTAACGCCACATTTTAATCATGCTTCATGATGTGAAGCATTAACTGACGCACATACCGGTTAACTGGAGGCGCGCTGAAGAGGAGGAGGTATCCAGGGCCTTCGCAAGCGAAACTGGAATGTCATTGTGACCATCTGGTGGCTTCTGTGCACACGATCACAATATTTTCTCCACCCAAATATTCTCCACATTTTCTTTAGACTGATTCAGATGTTGAAAAAATGGAAGCCCATCTATAACGGCTCGCATAATCCCCGCTCCGGGACTATAGCTGTATGGATGTGTTATGTTTTTTTTCCGAGATAACACATAAACATCAACTATCTACGGCAGCGAATGTCTACATGTTATCGCTGACAATACCTCATCCCTTGATCTCGGTTATTGTAAAAATAATTAGTTACACTGGAGGGGGTGGGGAGATGCTTCATGCGCCCTCTCCCAAATCCCTCCATGCATGACGCAATAGCTTATTTCTTCGAGTGTACTCGACTTTAAACTTCTCAATGTTAATTATTTGAAAAGAGAAGTGTCTGTGGTTGGTTTGCCTTAAGGTTTTTCTTTCCTTTTGCAGGAAGAGGAAGCAAAGAAGAGGCTGCTAAATGAGGGTTTACCGAAATTTCTACCAATATTTGAAAGGTTTCTAACTGAATATGGGGAGGATTCTGGATACTTTGTAGGTTCCCATGTAAGTAGTCCTGTTTCCGAATATACTACAGAATAAGATGATTTCTAATATTTATATCTCATAACACCTTTATTCCAAAGGTATAGTACTGAATGCTAATTTATCCACCCGTAGTCGATTTTGAAAATGGGATGCACTCTGTATACTTCTTGCTACCATCTGAAGTGAAGCACGCTATTATTGAGTCCAGCTAATGGGGAAATGTTTTTTAAAAAAAACATCAGTGAACATCTAAACACCTTTTCCTCCATTGGTGCACTGTAAGTAAGAATTCCAAAATTATTACCAGATTTTTCGAATAAGTTTTTCGCAGCAATAGTCAAATTCATTTGAATTCGATATAATGCGTGAAATACAACGTCAGTGAAGCAAGTTCAATGAGATGATTTTACACGGAATGCATGAGCGAACAGACGGTGAGTGGCATTACTGGCCTTTGAAGTTTGCCGGGTAAATATGTTATGTACATGCTGTGCTCGTGTAGAATCTTTTATCGAGGCGAGACTTGTTTTAGGGAATGTATAGCTACCCGTCGCGCTTGCGCGACGAGTAGCTATACATCCCCAAAAACAAGTCGAGTCGCGATAAAAGATTCTGCAAAGGCGCAGTGAGCACAAAACACGTTTATCTTCTCGTCTGTTGACAAAACCCATAACCACGACTTCCCAAAATAGCCGTTAACAAACAAAAAGCCATACTCAATTGAACAAAATAATGCGCCCAATTTTCAATTCTCTCAACCCAACGGCACGTGAGGAAATTCCTTCGACTTGAATGAAATTGTGCATGATAACAAATAATCAAACTCTGCTTAAGTTCACTTTTTCCAATAGACAATGATATTTCAAACCAAATTCAATTCAATCCACGGGTCTTATCCAGGGGATACGTGGGCGATTTGCGAAAACAACTGAGGAACTGAATTTTTGTAGTGTGCAAGAATCGCTTTGTATAAATGACGTAACTTCATTCATAATTTTTAGAAGCGCGCAAACCACAATGAGATTGACGTCACGTTTCAATATTTTCTAGTTTCTAGCTGCAACTTTCAATTTTTGAGATTCACCTTCATCATTCTTTTTTTTTGAGTTTTGTATGGCGGATTGTTTATATACTGAATCGTGCAATTCCCTGCAATATGGAATGTACGTTGAGGCAAACTAGATGCTTTGTAGGTTGCGGTATTACCAGTTTTTGAAGGAAATGACTTGTGATTGCCAGTACCACTGCAATAGTCCACCTGGCGCGGTGCGTTCGTTCCCCACGGCGCCGTGTGGCTTTTATCGCCACTGCAATAGTGATACAAGATCTTTTATCATCGAATTTTTATCGCCACTAATACAGCGGTTTATGATTGCGTTTTTAGTTAATTGGTATATAATATTGTTTACATTCTAATTCTCAGAAAGAGAGGTTTGATACCTTGAAGTCTTGGAATGCTACAGCTTGTAATTCATAATGTATTTTTCACAATTTCCTGCACACATTGTATTATTTGGCCTATTTCCAACAAACAGATTTGAACCCTTTACAGAAACAGATGATATCAAAATTTGTTATTTTAATTTTTTCTCTGATTCTTAAGAAAGTTTCAACAAAATCATATCATCGTCAAGCTCGTTCCACTGAAGGGTCACATGATATGGTTTTGTTGATTTTTTATGTTTTTTTTCTACTGTACAACTTGTATACTACACGGATGATGCAGCCGACTAGTTACACACGGGATAATCGCTTGCTATGTGGAATCGATATGCACTTTTGTCAACTCGCAAAATGTAAAAACTACAAGCGCGATGGCGCACAAAGGCGACAGCTCGCCTTAAAATCGAAAGACTGTGTTCTTTTATAACTGAAATGAAACTCAAGCAGTTGTCTATCCATAATGCTATTTCGGTAAATCAAGTCATAAGCTGCTCAGTCGGCCGTGACCTTGCAGATTATGTTTCACAGAAAATGGATAATCGAACATACTATTAATATATTATAAATTGCTCCATTTCAATTACTTAGGAATTTATCAAGGAATCACATGGGCCATTAGGAATTAAAGGATATAAAATAAATGAATGAACCCTCCAACCGATGACCATGCGTTATTCAAGAGATAAACGGGGCTCGTTAACAAACGGTTTTCCATAGTCAAATTCCCGAATGTCTCATTCAACAAGAGACGTTCATCTCCATTGTAATTCCTATCATCGTTTATGTGAAAAAAATCCTTCAAACTCGTTTTATTTGAACGAAGACAATAAAAAAATGTCATTCGCCATCTCGGTTTATAGGGTTTGTTCGATTCGTGACTCAGGTGACGCACGAGGTCAATCTCCTGTTAAGAGCGTGGATACAGACATGTTCTAATTGGCCAGCTTCCGGTAATTAGAGCACGGTATGAGTGAATTTACCTGAAATTAGAGCACGGAGACGGCCGGCTCTCAGCCAATCAAATTACGGGTTCAGAGAGAACAACGAGGTCAAATTTAACTGTTGAATTACAATTGTAATTAAAGAAACGTGCGTGGTGAATTCTTATAGAGACAGCAGATGCTATTATACAAACTCTAGAATACAAAACTGGGAGACTGGATTGTTAATATAAACCTTATAAATTGGCGTTTCCACCCGAGTAATAACGCCCATGATAATAACAGTCCAAGAGAAGTGAGAGCGTAGTTTCAGACAATGGCAATGGTGGTTAAAGACAGTGGGGCGGTGATGATATCATCCTATCGTTGGCCAGAGGGATGGTTTTTCTAGCCGATACCCAGTTCCGCGTTGATTTGGTTTATCAAACAAATCACTGCCTAGCTTATATGCCTCGTGTGGTATGAATGTTCTCTTAGCAGTGTCACATTGAGTATCGTTTCCAGATGAAACATATCTGTGGTCCGAAAATGGCCTGCAGAAAAACTACCTCAATGCCTCCTGGCGGACAGGGACGTGGCTAGAGGGCCTTGGTTCGCGGGATGTGTCCCCTCTGCATTTCCAACTGTATCCCTCACTCCATATATGCCTAGCATCCACCTTTCCGGTGAGAATTTTCCAACTTCTGCCTGTGAAATCCGAATGTACTATTTTATGTTTTATGTCGAAATACATGACCTTTAAATTCTAGATTTGGAAATCGTCTCTGGAGTGTAAAAGGGTGTCATCTGAAATACTTTAGTATTGTAGTGGCGCCTTGCTGCACTCAAGGGATGAAAGTTTGACTACAGCTGGAAATTCCCATGAAATGTGGTTCAAAACACACTAAATGTCTTTTGAAATGTTTTGGTCGGCGTTGAGGTGTGTCATTCCCTTAAGCTCCCTCTCGGTCACCACGTTGCAACCTGCGGGGACTTGGAGCTTTATGCGAAAGAGAAGCAGGGAAATATTACAGTTGTTTTCAACTCTACGGATTACAACAGCAATACTGCCAAGCATCCCTTTCGTGTGATCATTCTTTCGCATTCAACTATACGAGGTCCCCCCGTTGTTAATGGCATGGAACTTGAGTGTGAACGCAGCGGAAGTGTTCATTTCCTTCTTAAAATTTCACATCTCACAGGCGGTAAACATACATACAATATTATTCTGTTATCGAGGGAACAGTTTTCGTTCCATGTTGTCAGCTGGTGTATAGTTTCAAATCCGTTTTGCGAGTTTACCTGACCAGACATCAATATTGGAGAATAGTTTCCGAGAAAAAGATACATCAATAGATTTAGTACATCTCATGCTTTGATTTATTTCAATTAAGAATCCTATTTATGGAAATATAAGAGAGTAAATCTGTTGCCGTGAACTCTTATAAACATGCTTTATTGAGTTTTATCACTCATCTGGGACAAGGGAAATAACCGTCACAGCACCACTTTCAGGTTGGGTGCATTGGGAAACAAGTCTTCACATTAATAGGGTTCCGTTGCCAGGTATAGCATTCCCGTAGTCACTGCTAAAGATATACTCCACTGAATAGAATGTTTCAACATTACCAGTCATTGTCATAGAATGTAACATATGATATACTTAATATACTTTGTGGTGAGTATTCCAAAATAGTGCCCCCCCCCCCCCCGAGGATGAACAGACCATGCACCGAAGGTACGAGGACCATTCCTGCTCGATTACCACTGTTTTTTGGCTCAGCCAGCGTCAAGCGTGCAGCAATTATAATGTTAGATTGCGCAAACCGGGAAAACATCTCGCTCCTCGTCGAAATTCCAATCCTGAGTGCAATGTCTAATGTCAAGGACTTATACAAGGCAAGAATTGTTAATTCTTCAACTTGAAAATTTCGGAACTTAATTCCCGAAAATCTTCAAAGGGTACTTTGTGCTCCGTCAGTCGAATGTTCAAGAACATTCCACGGACTGGGGTTGTGTTTAGAAAGTGTACAGTGCACGGGGATAGGGCACGATTATTTTTATAACTTTCGAAAGGTAAAACTATTGGAAATAGAATATTACCTCTTAGCCAATCAGAGGAAGGGAAAATCGCTTGAGATATAATATATAGACAATAGTTCACTGCTTGGATTTGAGTACGAATTTTATCATCGAGTGGATCGCGCGTGGGGGTATTTAAGGAGGCGTTACCCGAGTGAAATAATCCGCCCGGCCCTCGAGAGGATGAAATCGTACTCAAATCCCAGAAGTGAACTTTTGTATTTATTTTATTTTCTCCTTATTTGTTTTCCCAAAACAACCCTTTATAATTGATTCAACTCAGCCGATTTGTGCGCAATGGATAAAAAATAGCCCGTCCTCGCTGAGAGTGGAATACGATACTGGGAGTGGAAAGCCACTTTCGGCGAGTGGGAGTGGGAGTGGGAATATGATTTGTTTTGGGGGAAGAAACACGAATGAAAAAATGAATTTATATATTACCGGAAAGGTGAAGAAACACGAATCCTCCTTTCCACGACTTTGACGTTCATGAAACCATGCTTTGACTTACTGGAAATTAACACATAAACACACCTCTGGCCGTCATTTAACAATTTGTACGAAACTTATCGAAAATATAAGAATTTTGAGTTTTGAAATGTTGTTCCAATTCAATTCAATTACATTATGCTACAAATGACTACTAAAGGGACTTTGTTTTAGAGACGACGCTCTGTCAAACAACGCATTTGTTATTTAAGCAACGTAATTCGAGAACTTATTGGAATTTCTGTTTGTTTCTCGATTTATTTAGGCATCCTTTAAAAGGTTTTGGATGAATAAAATCTTCAACTCGCCCCCATTTGCAAGTTCAATTTACGACACTCGTCCAGTATATTAAGTCAATGCCGCATCAAACGCTCGTTCCAGATGTCCGATCTCTATGTAACTGATTTGCTGGAACGCTGGTTGGTCACATATAGAAAAAAAACATCTCACCGGGCACCATCTTATGGGTGTGTGTGTGTGTGGGGGGGGGGGGGGGGGGGGGTATTTGTTTCTAAAAATAAATAGTGCTTACCAAACAAAAAAATTCTCGAAGGTTTTCATTTTTTCTCACGTCTGACAATCATCGATTGCGTTTTAAGGAATATTCCTTGATGTAGGTGAAGAATTAATATTAGATAAATTAATGTTGAAGATCGTGCGCATTTCTCGCTGCCATAGTTTAGTTACTATTGACAAAAATCCAGTGCCGAGATTGGAAAGTTGATACCAAGTTTCCGGCTTTCGGTCCAGACTTTCCATTGGTGTCCGATAATGTGAACGCTGTTACGCTGTGACTAAAGTCACAGCGTAACAGTTTCCACATCATGAAATGTCATTGATAGGAGGACTTGGCATGCCGATTCACCTGACGCCATGTCGGAGGGAGTGGGCCGGTTTTGTTGTAGATTATTTATTTATTGGTGTTTAAGGTCACATTCTTATGCTGCACAATGGCTGATCGTGACCATGGCAGTTTTACGGGTGGAGGAAGCCGGAGTAGCCGGAGAGAACCACAGAGCATCGACGAGCAACTGTCAGCGCCTCAATATTCTAACTATGTCGGAGCTCCGCTTAAGCAGGGTTACAGCGGTTGAAGACATGTTCGCTATTGACGTGCAGTACGCCTTAGTACACGACGTCATCGTGCCCCCATGTAGGCAACCGGATAAAGTGCCTTGCCCAAGGACACAACGCGGGTCGTCCAGGACGGGGATCGAAGTCGGACCTCTAGCATAGAAGTCCAACAGTGTACCACTGACCCACCACGCTCCCAGGGTGTTGTAGATTAATGTGCACCCTTTTTCCACTGACGTTCTTTGTACTTGACCATAATGTTTTCCAGCCAAAATATTCCCGCAATTTAAATGGGCCCATTAATATTTTGAAAATAGGAAGCCAATTTAAAACGGCCCGCAGGAGACCATCGCAGGCGCTACAGTTGCATGTATGGGGTATGGTATTATTGGCGATAACATGGAATCCATGAAGGATACCCATGTGTTATCGCGGATAATGTTATATTCCCTGTCTCAGAGCTTATGGAAAGCAAAACTGAGTTAACAAAACGGTTGGGAGAGGGGTACGTCGAGGGCAACCTCCCCTGGATCCGCCCACTTTGAACGCAATTTTCCTAAACGATCACAAGTCCTAGCCTGACTCCATGATGTCGTCAATTTCCATTTTTCAGCACTGCTTTCTGACCGCCGACGATGATATTACGGGGAGATTCGTAAAAGTTCTTTGTATAGGTGAGGCTCTCATGCCGTGAATTTATTATCTGTTAACGATTCTTACTTCTCTTCCAGCTGACATGGGCAGACTTTGCAGTATTTCAGATTCTGGAAACACCGCTTAGTTTTTTCCCAGATATTCTAGAGAAATATCCCAAACTTGCGAAGCATCATAAAATGGTGGAAACCAATCCCGGTGTAAAAGCCTGGCTTGCAAAACGGCCAGTCACGTTCGTGTAGTTTATATGGGAACTGCAGATAGCGAAGGCGCCGAAGAGAGTGGAAGCCACTAAACTTACAAACGTTTCTTCGCAGATTACTATGTATTGGTTATTACATTCATACTCAGCAGTTGTAATTACACAAACGTGGGGGCTTATTAAACTTATACATATCTTTGTCTCTCCTGTGCCTTTGGTTTCTAAAACCGGACTGCTATTGTTGCTCAAACCTAACCACTCCGTTTGCACTGTTGTCGTCCAACCATGAATCCACATTGTTTCAGCCATATGCGCAACATATAGGTTCCCCTTTCATGTTGTTTATACCCCTCTGCCAGACTTAACAGACCCACAGGTCCAGTCTTTCCTCGCAAAACATAGTTTTGGGGAACGCCTGGACCCGTGAATCCGTTTAGTCTGGCAGAATGACATCTCATTGGTTCGAGCTCTTTCTTCCACAGAAGGCAGTTGGGATGTGTTGCGGAAGCAAAACGTCTCACATAGTACTCTACATGCACTTAAAGCCCTCAAATTATGTTCCGGTTTTCAGTTTTTTTTCGGAAACGTGATTAATGACATCTTCTTGGAACAAGCTCATCATTTCACCAAGTCTTCATCAGACTGAGTTTTGGGAGGAAAGATGTGGCCTCAGTACAAAAGTCCTTTGATTTAGTAGTTCGTTCTTCTTTTCGTTTTTTCTCCACGAAAACAAATCCATTGCCATCGCGAAGTTCGGGGGTTAAACTAAATTGCGAAGTGTCTCCCTAATCATTTGAAAGAGGATTACAATTATAACTACGGCAGCGTGGAAGAGCCTGGTGATGTTGAGTCAATAATTTAAATTAAAAAATTAGTAAACTGTTTATTCAGATTACCAATTTGTTAATCCATTTTACTAATTTAAATATTCAATTTATCACGAGACTGTTCATTCAAATTGTTAGAAGACGGTTAATTTAATTTAGTACAAGACTGTTGATTCAGTTTACTAATTTATTCAATTTACTAATTTGAAAATTCAATTTATTTACAAGACTGTTAATTCAGTTTAGTACAAGACTGTTAATTCAATTTGCTAATTTGTTTATTCGGTTTACTAATTTATTCAATTTACTAATTTGAATATTCAATTTATTTACAAGACTGTTCATTCAAATTATTGAAAGACTGTTAATTCAGTTTATTACAAGCCTGTTAATTCAATTTGCTAATTTGTTTATTCAGTTTACTAATTTGTTTATTCAGTTTACTAATTTAAATATTCAATTTATTACAAGACTGTTTATTCGAATTAATGGAAGCCTGTTAATTCAGTTTGGTACAAAATAATTCAATTTACTAATTTGGTTATTCAGTGTATAAAGTTGATTATTCATTTTATTACAAGACTGTGTTTACAAATTAATTCCCCGTTGAAGTAGTATTTCGTGTATCATATATGTACTCCATTAACACAATCATATTCTATTACATGGACTGTGGACGAGAGCCTCTAAGGGTGGTTCGCAATGTGAGGGCATATGCGCGCTGCATAATTATGTTCTCGGCAAGACGCGCACGGAAAAGCGTATTTTGGGTGAAGACTCCTGCGAATACCACATGTAACACGAACGCATCTAAATCACTGTTACGTACCATTTTGCGACTACAACGAGAGAATACGTACCATTTTGCGACTACAGCGAGAGAATAAAAGCACAACAGTGATGTAACATCTGTTATTCATTTCCTTTTCTTTATTCAAAATTCATAGATCATAAAGTGGACATAGACATCCCCACAAACCCTATAATGACCTACCCATTGGGCCAATGAATGAAGACGTAGGGTATTCTCATAGAAAATAAAGGGTATAGGTGTTTACTGGTAGGCGTCTTGTAGCGAGAGCTCTGCATACCAGCGCCGTGAGCAGCATCGTGCCCTTCCCAGAAATGGTGAGAGTCTAGTCTTCTCTCCCTCGCAAGTGTGGAGTAGAGGGTTACACCTGGACTCTGATTTGATGTGGCTACGGTGGCAGAAACACATTGATTGTTAGAGTGGGCTCGACGAGAGTTTTGATACCGTTCTTGCACATTTACAGGGAGTACCATCCTGGTCCAGGACCGACCAGAGGTCTGGGGAGTTGGGTAGTAAACTCGGGGCGGCCTTGTTATGAATATTCTATATTCAAGTTAGTAAACTATTGAAGGCCTGCTCACGATGCCCCAGTGGGGGGGGGGGGGGGGCGCATCTCTCAAGTAAGGGCTCGTCGCTAAAGCAGCTTGAATACAAGCAACACAAGATCGAATACATGCTTGTGTAAAAAACATATAGTCTACATCATATGAAAACCCATTAATTTGTTATTGTGAAATCGAATAATTCGCGACGGGAAATCAAGGAAACCTCATCATTTGACACCTCAAGAGAGGAAATTTCCCAGACCCTCAGCATAAGAGAGAAAGGCAACTCCTCTCGTAATTGCTCCATCTCGTTGTTTCGCAGGTCGGGTGACGCACTCCGCATCATGCGGCCACTTCATCCAAACTGTCCCTCCTCTCGACGCCCCTATTGAAATCCTTCTGATCGTGATGAGAATATACATGATATATTATTTCAACTTGATCGTGATGAGAATACGCATGATAAACTACTTCAGCTAGTTTGAAAAACAAACAGCCCGGTAATAAATTAAATATTCAAATTAGTAATTTGAATTGACCCTTTCAACCCTCGTTTCCTGGAAAGGTTTCGCCTTTGTGTACACTTGCGGCAGCGTCAGTCCAGTATCAATATATAGGGAGGACAAAATAGTAACTGCAGTATGCAGCCGTCTGGCTGCAGACTGCAGTTATTTTTTTCAACTCAGTGCCCCGTATATAAACGTCTTATAATAAGATCAAATGAGACGAAAGTTTGGTCTTACGAGTTCAAAGGGTTAACAGTCCTGTACGAAACGGAATTAACAGTCTAATAATCTGTATAAACAGTATCGTAATAAGCTGAATATTCAAATTAGTAAATTGAATTAACAAATTAGTAATTCAAATAAACAATGAACTAAATTGTTAATTCGAATTATTAACTAAACAACGACTTATGCTTCCGCGCTTCCTTGCATAACAAGGGGGATTCAACGCTCATAAACACAGATCATTATTACCGCCATTTGATCTCGGTCTTCGTATTCTGTCGTGTTGACAAGACCAGATCGCCAGATCAAACAGAAATTCATTGGCCAATCAGATCTCATCAATGAGACGGAATATGGCAACCCAGATTGAATGACATGCAATAATGTGTTTATATCATATGACATTGCATATCAGGTACATTGCTAAGGATTCTCGTATGGTGGGCGATGGGTATCCACTTCTAGATTTTTAAGTTTTGTTATTTCATTTTTTAAAACACTTTTCGAACAGTTTCAATAAAAACATATCATGTAACCCCTCATTGGAACGAGCCTGACGGGGTAACATGATATGGCTTTGTTGAAACTGTTTGAAACTGTTTTTTCAACTGCTGAATCTGTAAATTCCGCATGCGGATACCATCGATTCGTTAGATAAAGGGTATGGATGTAGAATTCTCTTTGTACATCCCCTCCTTGACAGCAAATTTCAACTACAAATCAAAATTTGGAGGGATTTGTATCACTTCTTAACAGGTTGAGTTCTGGAAGCCCTTATCAGTGTTTTCCAAAAAGAGGGTACCGCAGCAATAGTCAACATTTTCCTTGCTTATGTTTCATATTCAGTGAAATGCAAATAATATTTTGTTGATATAAATTTGTTTTATTTCAAATTTTTGCCTGTTGGAACTCTCCGATAATTTGTAATAAAACCAATTTTGAATAACAAATTAAAACCACCAAAAAATGACATAACCCTCAACCAATTAACCAATATTTTTGCCAAATTGGAGCCTTCTTTTGAAAAGTGCCACCAGCCCCCTGTCTGAAATTTCTATTTTTTTCAATTTGTAGCTTCAAATTTAATTTTCAGGCTGTTGTAAATTTGAGAAATGCTGTCGGGGAGACCTCCTCCCCCACCCCCAGATACCTCCGTGTGGAAACGCCTCTGAAATTAAGTTAACGTTTTTTGGTGAAACTTTTCAGCCATGAAAAATGTTTCTCTTCAAATAATTCAAATTAAAGCCCTGCGACACAACCGGCTCCGTTGACAAATTCTCTGCTATTTTAGTGCACACGTTTGCGTGAGATCTTTAGGAATCCTTCAGCCTGTTACCCACTGGACAGAACGTAGGTGTGGCATGCATTGCGACAGAGTAACGGTTTTTCGTCCCAGGTTAGAACTTCAACGAAGTGTGAGGCATGTAATTTTAGCCTTGCTGTAGAACACGGACAACTGGAAAATGAATCAAGTCGAATGTTTAATGTGAAATATACAATATCTGAATATAGTTTTGAATCAACGTTTCGTTGCCTCGGAATGTCCATCAGTGATTTTATATTTCAATTTGCGCATTGGTCTGATTTTTTGAGAAACTGTCCATACTCAGGACATCCAACCAATAATGTACAGACGGACTGTACCACAACTAATTCAGCAAGTAAAGTTAACCATTTATTATATCATATAAAAATTATACCAAATTGTGTAGCTGTCAGAATATTTGAAATTACATCATAATACATGATTATACAACTTGATATGCAATTGACACACTATTCGCTGTTTAGAGATAAAAAAAACACTATAATTATATTTAAGATTCATAATAATACTGAATATCTATCTATACACGCTTACAATTCCAATATTTTATACCCACCATCACATAACATCTCATGTTAAATTCACTTAATATACTATATTTATATAATATAAAATAATATCCTGTAAGTCAATAATATCCCGATTTACTAAGTAATAGTTAGCCAGATATATATACACCTGGAACTTAATTAAGCACCCCTTGTTTTTCGCAGTGGTGTTAATAGAAACTGTCATTACTTTTATGCTATCTTTCAGATGGCGAAAAGTGATTGTATGCGGAAAGAATGGTCTATTGACAAATGACAGACAACAATATAATGAAAATATGCAATGAAATATAATTATGATGAAACAATGCCGGTAATTACTGACAAAAATGTAACTTGTTATCTCCTGAACACAATAGCAGTGTCTGATGTCAGTAGCGAGTGTATTCACCACGTGCCCTGATGACAGCCTGAACCCTCCTCCTAATGCTACCAGTTAGCCTTCTGATACGCCCCAGAAGCAACTGCTGCCACTACTCATGCAATGCAGTTTTCAAATCGACCAAATTCTGTACAGGCGGATCCCTTGCTTGGTCACAACGTCCAACAAAGTCCCAGATGTATTCTAAGGGATTCAAATCGGGTCTCATTGCTGGCCAGGGTAGACGATATGGCCTTGCATTGTCGTTCATGAATACAGGGCGAGTAGCCAACGGGTTTATTGTCAAAATGAGGCACGACAACCTAATTGAGAATGTCCCTGATGTACTTATGACCATTGAGATTCCCACGTACAGTCACCATATCAAGTTTACAATCATGAGATACGCATCCTCAGATCATTGCTGACCTCCACCATAAGGAACAGTAGGTCTGATGGTTCTGGGCACGTAAGTAGTATTTCTATGCCTCCACACTCTTATGCGATCATCTGTGACGAGAAACAGGAACTTACTCTCGTCTGACCAATAGACTCTCCTCCACGTCCTGAGATTCCAATGTTGCCGTGCCATCGCACCACTCCAAACGTCGTCTCTGATGCTGATCGGACAGAGCTGGACTCTCGATGACCCTTCTGGACCTCATACCCAGTGCTTTGAGACGGTTTCGGACAGTTCTGTTGCACAACGGTCTGTTGGGGAGCCAAAGGCGTTTCAAAACCCCACTTAAAGCAAAGGCTTCACTCCTTACAAGACGTTCCAGACTCCGATCTTCCCGAGGAGAGGAATTTTGTAGTTGTCCAGGCCATGGTTGGCCCTTAACATCGTTGGTTTGTTGATGTTTTCGGACAAGTCTGCTGGTGACAGAATGGCTATAGCCAAGTTGCCTTCCAATCGCTTTAAATAACATGCCTGTTGCATACATATCAACGATTTACCATATTCGTGCCTCTGACAGTCTCCTTCTTTCCATATCTACATTATTGATAAAAGAAGTGACAGATTTTCTTGTTTTATATCCAGATACTGCATGTGGATGATAGTGTTTTGGGGTACGCTATCAACCAGAAACATCATGGTTCACTAGATGAAATGTTGAAATGTACTGAAAGGCATAGCAATCATTAAAACATGATAATCAGTAACAGCAACTTCACTGTCATGGAACATTTCAGAGGGTGCTTAATTAAATTCCAGGTGAATATGTATTTATTTTACTAGAGCTGGAAAGCAGTAACCGAACATCAACCTGCCAACAAGCCACAAGAACCTGGGTTAATACCAGATACAAACCAGACTTGAAGATTGGCAGTGGTTACAAACATCAATATATGTTTTATTTACCAACAATATGTTCAACATTAACACCAGTCTGTTAAATATTCATTAACCATATCAGTATATTAAAAACAATAGCTATTTCCATAATTATTACCACTTGTCCCTTACATGTTTATAACGTACTTCAGTAGAAAACAATTCTTACCAGATTGTGGATCTAATTTCCCCTCTCAAACTACCATCACACCATTCCACTCCATTCATACCATCATCGATTCTACCACAGTGCAGTACATGTTAGGTGTAAAGTATAACCCGAAACCAATCGTGCAAATTGCTAAATTAAGTGTAAATTGAGTATCTGAACCGATACATCGAAGTGACGGAAGATCGAAAATAGGACGCAAATGCGAACAATCGAAGATCAATGAAACGAACTGACTAACTTCACCTCTGACAACTAAAATAACTTAAGTCGAAATAAATAGAAACACATCTGAATAAATACTAACCAGGTCAAATTCTCGATGACACATCAAGTTATATTAAATTATAAAATATTTGCCAACAACAGAACAACAGTCAATCCAGAAATCACCAACGAACCTTCCAATGTTTTATCACATGACCCGAAAAACCCCGAAAATGCTTTACGATTCACATTTTGCAATAAACACGCAAAAACCTACAACCTGTAAACACCACTCTTTTCCTAATCACCTCTGTGAGTTACCACCTGAAGGGCCTGGTAATTTAAGTAAAGTAAAATATTGAGACAAATTAAAAGTAATCGCTAAAATCGCATCTGCTACATTTGTTTTATATGAACGATCACACTGTGTAATCGGAACCAGGCGTAGACGGAACTACAACTGCGTATACCAAAATGCGGTTACACCGAAATGTAACCGTGAAGACCGAGCGCTGACGCGATATTCGGTATGGGCCATTACAATGTTTAGTATCATTGAAGCGGAGAAGGTTTGAAAGATGGACTTTCGAGGTACGTTTCGTGAATATTCTATTCTAATTGACTTCACTAAGTGGAACAATCATTCTGTTCAAAATAAGACCAATGCACACGTTTGTATGTATTGAATTCTCACACATCGCGATGAAAACATGCTACTCTGAGAAGCTCACGCTAAAATACCAGATAAAACAGCCATTAAGCTTGCGCGAAGCACATGTTTTAATGTTCGTCGTTTGCAAACAATATCCCTCGGTACCTTTTATGAAATTAATATGGCTTCTTCCCACAATTATTAGGAGAACTCTAATGAATGGATATAAGATGTAGCATTCAACAAGCTAAAATAGCAACGGAGCGGGGGAAAAAGACAGCGGCCTAGACCTAAATCGCGGAGTGATTATCTAGAATGTGTTCTACAACTTATCATCTATCTTTACGTATTTTTATCGTTTAGAATCACGGAAAATTTGATTTAAAATGTCCATCATCTTAGCGCTAGTTTTTCACAAGTAATACAGTGATGTGCCAGAAATGCTAAAGCAAGAATGCGGGGTGCAGCCCATCGAGGAAATTGCCAAGATCTCCTCGGCGACCCCCGCGTCCCCCGACAGACCATTTAACAAAGAGATGGATTCACCGTATTATTGCGAAGTTTGTTCGAAGGTGTTCAGAAACAAAAATAACTATAAACGCCACGATAGCGTCCACGACAAGGCCTTCAAGTATACCCGTGGTGTGTGCGGTAGTGGTTTTCTATACTGTAACGAGTACCAAGACCACATCATTCGTCATCAAGGAATTTCACCGTTTAAATGTGTGAAATGTCAGAGGGCTTTCTCTAGAAAGTGTGACTACAAATTCCATGAAGTAGATTGCTGCGGACAACATTTCGCGCGACCGTTGCAGAAAGACATTTAAATGACGGAGGTATTTGAAGGAACATTGCAAAGCTGAGATGTAGCAAGACGAACGCTCACTGAGGTTCGCTGCATTCTCATATGAAAACCATTAGATGTAAGTTTTCGTCTGGATATTTCCTTGAAATAAAACATGATTTCAATCCCTTGTTTCAATACATACTTGGCTGAATGAACTCTGCCATGCAATTCTGTGCATATAACCAATTACAGGATTAATTTTATTTTCAGTGGTGTCAAGTATATAATAATAATAATACTTTGGCCACCCGCTGATTTGTCGCGGTTCTCGGACGAGAAGGCCTTGGTTACCCCTGTACTCCCAACTGCCTCCCTATTCCCATGCTTCTCCTCTCCTCCCAACACTCGGAGACGAACTGCTTGATGACATCCCTTGTCCCATTCTTCCCAATCTCTCCGATTAGCATATTGACCCTCTCCTTTGAGTCTCCCCCTAACCACATGTCCTCCATTCTCCCATCCCACGTCCCCATTGTACTCCCAGAGAATCTTATTCTTTTAGACTGGTACTTTGGGCATTCTAGAAGGAAGTGTTCCAGGGTCTCCACCATGCCCAAATTACACATCAGGCACTCCCTTTCACTGTCTTTCCCAATTTTTCCCCTCAGCTCCAGGGATCGCGACCTCATCTTGAACAACAGTGACCCCCCAAAGGTGCCATCAAGGTACTCTTCAAAACCTAGCTTCTCTTTATCACGCAGGTCACCCAAAGACCTCTTTGATTTGACCCCCACCCCCTCGCCAATTACGGTTGCAATCCTCCATGACCCTTTCTCTGACGATTGTTTTACCCTGGTTTGCCCGAACGTCCAGGTCCGAGATCTCCAATGAGTAGTTCTCTACTAGCTCCCTCACTTGGACCATCCACCCCGTCTTGATATTTGTGTTGAAAATTCTCAGGAACATTGCTTTACACCATCGGCTGTCGGGGAGATTTATCAAATAATTAAGATAACCGAGTTTCAACAGGTCTATCCTGTCCTTGATCCTCATCCACCCAAGCTCACCCCGATTGCTTCTAGCGCTGCGGCATTACTCGACCTCGTTATCCATCGGCCGGCATCGTTCTGCTGGATTTCCAAGCTCTTTACGGCCGTCTGGTCTAGGGGTACCACTTCCGTACCGTATGTTATACTTGGCAGAACCATCATTTCCCAAATGGTTTTCCCCACGAAAACATTGAAACTGTTCTCCCTATAAGTTTCATTTGGTTAAGGATTCGCTTCCCCCTCAGAATCAATTTATTTGTGTGGTTTCGGTAGATGCCTCTTCCCGTAATGTTTATATGTACCCCCAAATACTCGTAATCACTTGTCTCCCCTACACTCAGAAGTTTGCTGCTACCTTCCGGAATGCAGAACTCACCAACTCTCCACCTTCGAGTGGGGTCCACTTTGCGGCCCACAGGTATAACTTTGCTCTTGCTTTCATTAAGTTCGAGTCTCCATTTGCTCCCATATTTCCCAACAATTCCCAGCATTTTCGTTAGCCCCTCTTCGCTTTCTGACACTAGCATCATATCGTCTGCAAAAATAGCCCTGGGATACTCTCTCTTATGCCTTTTTGACATCCAAAAAGGCCAAAAACAGCTTTTCCTTTTTTGCTTTCGCGGATTCTATCATTTGGGATAGCGTGAAAAGATGGTCAGTAACTTGACTTCCCTTACTGAAGCCATTCTGGATTTCTCCCCAAAAAACATTCTCTTCAATCACCTCCTCTAGTCTCCCATACAGGACTTTACATAAAACTTTTCCAATGTTGCTATTGACAAAGGTCCCTCGATAGTTATCCAAAACGTCTTTTTTCCCTTTTTGTGAATAAATGTCACTTTGCTTTCTCTCTTGATTTTCTACGGCTAGATTGAATAGGGCAGTTAGGCCTTCCACGAATTCCTCTCCCCCCCCCCCCTTTTTGATAAACTCGTTTGGAATATCATCCACTCCTCTCGATTTTCCATCCCTTAATTTTGAGATCACATTTCGCGCCTCGTCCGTTTTAATTTCGCTGCACACGAAGTTCGATATGTTTTCCTCGACCTGATTCGGACACTCAGGTGGGCTCCTAATGCCCCAGCGCTTATCGTTTACCTTTTCCCAGTGCTTGACTAGTTCTGATGCGACTTGATCTTGGTCGTCTGTAACTCTACCATCTACTTTAATACTCTGTGGGTTACTTCCTTTGTTACGTTTATTCACCCATTTCCAAAATATGTTCGAACTCGACCCCCCCCCCCCCCCCCTGTCGTTCTTATCGTCCTAATAGGACTGCTATTTCGCACTCTCCAATTATCGTCTTTAATCTTATTTACTTTATTTTGTGCTGGTTGGTATTCTTCCTTTGCTAATGTGGCCTCGTTGCTTTCCGCCCCCTTAGGTTTTCTACTTCTCCTGTATGCAGCAGATTTAGCTTTTCTCCCCTTTATGGCCCTTTTCAGTTCTTCATTCACTTTGTACCCAAGTTCCCGCGTTGGCACCCTGATCTTTCCTATACTTTCCTTCCCTGCTCCACTAGGATCGAAACTATGGCGTCGGCCATCTTCTGGACATTGCCCTCCCTTGGGTACGGTTGCAAGCTTTGGTTTCAGTTTTTCATTGAACTTCGCCCAGTCAGCATTCTTTCTGAGTTCCCAATTCTCCTTAAAGCTTCCTTTGCTTTTTTACTAGATTTTTGGCCCTGATCGTCACTGTAATCAAGCTGTGATCACTATCGACCTCCATTTTACCCTCTTCATCCACTTCTACCCCTATCACCTCCCTCCATAAATTAATATCTGTGAGAATGAAGTCGATTATTGATTTTCTGCCGTTCCTCTCCCAGGTCCATTTCCCCTTACACCTCGGGTCCCTGTTCAGAATCTTCAGACCGAGCTCGTCTGTGAAGTTCAACAGCTTCCTTCCATTCCTGTTGACTTTCTTGTCCCCACCCTCTATGCCTTCCTCCTTATCACCTATGTGGCCATTAAAGTCACCCATCAGAATTATACCGAGCCCCTTGTTTTGTAGCTCTGTGATATTGGCCCTTAGTGTTGAGTATATCGAGTCATTCCACTCGGGTTTGCTTCCTTCCACCGCACAGTACACAACCCCAAGGACAATACTTTTGTTTCTCATATTGATCCTTACTCATCCAATTTCTTTCGATACATCAAACAAGGTGCTGACCTCTTCCAGGTCTGTGATCAGCGACGGTTTTTAAATCCTCTTTAATGTACATGCCTACCCCTCCCCCTTTTTTCTGGCCTTCCGTTCGTCCTAAACCTATCCACACGCACCCCCTTACTTGGTCTATCCGTTCCTCGTGGCTTATCCACGTTTCGCTTAAGCCCATGACGTCAAACCCCTCTGCCTCGATCAATGTAGCAATCTCACTTACTTCCCGGTGGAGACCCTGGATGTTGCTATAACCCACATTCAGGGTATCAAGATTCATTGGCTTCCGCCCTCTTGTCCCATTATTATCTAGTTCCTGTATGTTTGTATATCCTATTTTGTTTACCTGTGCTTTCTTTGGGATGCTATTCCTAATGAAGTGGATTTTCGGTCCCTTTTCCTTACCCCCCTTATCCCATTTTTTACAACTATGGTTCGTAACACATTTCCTATGTTCATTCCTCCTTCTCTGTTCCCTCCTCCCCTCCCTATACCAAAAATGGCTCCACCACCTGCAACATATTTCTTCCTAGAACCTCTGTACCCCTTGGGCTAAGATGGAGACCATCCCTTCCATATAGGTCCTTTCTGCCCCAAAATGATCCCCAATTGTCTACAAAGGGTATCCCAAGTTCCTTACAATACTCCCCCAATTCCTCATTGGCCCCAATGATCCGCGAATTACGCTCGCCCCCACCACCTAGTACTGGGAAAAGCCCCGAAACCACTACCTGTGCATTCTTGGCATTCAGTTGAGTTATTAAGTCCTTATAATTCTCAATAAGCTGAACTGATTTTCTCTCCCTGATGTTGTTGGTCCCCACCTGTACAACAACCACTGGGTCTGGGCCTGACCCCTTTACTAATCCACCCACTCTGTCTCTTAGGTCCTCCACACCAGCCCCCGGAAAGCACAAATTGGTCCTGTTGACATTGTCGGGCCCACGCACCAACCTATCTAACCCCCGCACTATACTACTCCCTGCAACCACCAACTGCCTCTTTCCTGTCCTACTACCCATGTTACCACCTCTGTTCCCACTTTTCCCACTGGACCGGCTCGCAGTCTTGCACTCCGCCACACTAACATTCAAGCCTACCTCCCCCTCTTCAGACCCCACCTGCTCCTCAGAATTCTCGAAATTACCTAACACACTGAATCTATTTTGGACACTGCACTCCACTTTTTGCCCACTCCCACTACAAGCCTCCTTGTCCTCGTTTACCACCTTCCTAACCTTCCCTCTGACTCCTGCCCTGACAGACGCCATATGGTCATCGCTATCTCCCTCACTATCCGATTCTAAACGAATACGCATTTTGGCCCCCCGACTCACACTACTAGCCTGGGGTTTGACATCTAGCCTCTACTTCTCCCCTACCCTAAACCCGACGCACCTTCCTATTCCCAAAAGACCCACTATCCACGTCAAAAGTCCGCTTCCTATTACCCACCACCTTCCAACCTCCATCGAATGCCACCCTAACTTGGGTCACACCAGACTTTCCTGCCTTCCCCAGTTTCCCTCTCACCTCCTGCACCTCTTCCTCCAACTTTACATAGGCCTCTAACAGCTGCATTAACTCTACGCAGATAGCACACATCCCCAACTCCCCCAGCCCACGCCCATCCACATACACCATATCACAGTGCTTACACACATCCGACCGCTGGCCGTCCGTTGATAACTCACTAGCCTCCTCCCCCTGTGCTGGCCTCAACCACTGCCCCCACCTGTACACCTATACTAACCGTCTCTACACTGCTAGTCTGAACCTCCCGCGTCAAGGAACACTTACCGTCCATAGCAACCATAGCCAAAATAAAAATGAGAAACTTAAATTTTGAAAAAGCGGTCGAAAACGTAAACACAACAAAACACCGAAAATGACCCGCGCGAAGATAGGGAACACGCCACTTATATCCGACAGAGAAACTAAACTAAACACTGATATAACTATCTTTTATTACAAATCACGTCTAAACACCACTAAAACAACACTAAAACAATATATATATATGAACACAAACACCTGAAAGAAAAGTATGAATAATTAAGCTTACTTTTGACAACTGAAATGACAATACTCCCTGTTGGTTCCGTTAGGTTAAGGGATGTTTTTATGTACAACACAGACTACGAATTTTGAGAGAAAGATGCCAGCATTAAGCTTTTGATAGAACAATGCTCGGTCAATCAGATAAACAAAAAGCCTCTGGTCGTGAAATATTTGTTGACGTATTTAGGAAATTCTGTTGATATAAACACCAAGAAAGTTCATTATGTTCAAGTTTGTCACGTAGGGACATCACAGACTACACGTTTTGAAAGGAGGGTGCTATAATTCAGTTTTTAATACGAACATTTTCGGACAATGAGTTCAACAATAGTCGGTCGTTCAAATTATTGTCCGAGCATTTCTTATGGACGATTCACAAATACTGCACTAGTTATGAGATACCTGGTATTGCATTAAGGAGATTCCGTTCTATTAATACAAAGAAGATTCTTTCGAGGGGAGAGGGGTCAAGTGGGGATATCACAGACTACTTGTCTTGAAACGAGGGCTCTATTGATTAGTTTTATTATTTGAAAATGTTCGGGCAATAATGTTTTAACAAACAACCTTTGATTGTTTGTTGAACTTATTATCTGATCCTTTGCAATGAAGTATGTCAAGTGCTGCTCGAGTTGTGGAATATTCAGTGATACATTAAGGAGGTTCCCTTGATATAAACATCAAGAAGGTTTATTATATGTCGTCAGGGGTGTCACGTATGGACATCACAGTCCTTAAGTTTAAAAGGGTGTTATAACTTAGTTTTTGGTTCGAGAATGTTCAGGCAATAAGTTAAACGAATAACCTTGGGTCTTTCGTTGAACTTATTATCTGAACATTTATAACGAACTATTCTCGAATGCAGCTCAAGTTAAAAACGATCTGGCGATGCAATTAGAAGTTTCGTCGATATTGCACCAAGGAACAATGCAGACTACAAGTTTCGAAAGAGAGATGCCTTCTCTCAGTTTTCAATAGGAATATGTTCAGGCGATAAGATCAGCATAACATTTGAGTTGTTTGTTCATATTGTGCATATATCACCGGGTGAGACATGACGGCATGGACCACGGGTTATTTCCACCAGGGGAGAGGCTCAAATAATTATCAGTCCTGTGACTAATAGCGGTAGCACACTCCAATAAATAAACATCATCGCATCCGGAACATCGCCACATTGATGTCACGGAATGAGCAGACCGTTATTTGTAGGAACGCGCCGACGAGTAGGGGGAATTGAGGTAATGAATGACAAGTATAATGGCAGTCTGGGACATCTAAAATACTTGGGCTGAGGGATTGTTTTCTGGAATTACATGGTCCTTCTCTATCATCTGCTCTACGAAGTACATTTTTCTTCCCCGAACATCCATCCATGGCGTGCCCTTGACAAAGAAGGTTAAATGGGACGGTGTGGGACAAGCCCCTGTCGACCCTCGTTAACGGTAGAATGAATCTTCACGCAACATGTCCGGACGCGTCAAAGGAGAAGGGAGTCCCCTTGACTTTTCTCAGCTAGCCCTTTACCTAACATGAAAAGCAGACGACACTTGCAGACAAAATTCTTGAATAACTATTTTTTTTCATTTTTTTCTCAAAAACATAGGTTATGACCCCTCGTTGGAACGAGCTCGACGAGCTCGTTCCAACGAGGGGTCATAACCTATGTTTTTGAGACAAAAAATGAAAAAATAAAGAAAATTAATTGGAGATTTTTGAGAATAGCGCTGGCCGGTTTTGGCCGTTACGTTGGGTAAAGGGCTAGAGAGTTTATATGGTTCCAATTCACACCTCACTGTGTTGCCATGATTACAATAAAATTTAGTTTAACAGAATTGTTCATTAAAACAGGCACCCTTGTTTGAAATGTTTGGCCCTAACCTCACGGTAATGCGCTTTACAAACAAATGGCATTTACCTGTTAATTGAAATGATTCTGTTCGGCAATGTTCAGGCCTGTTAACGTAAAACAATTGATTGCATTTGTGCATTTGGCACTGCGGCGGTTTACGCGGTTGCATTTTGTTGTACGCCAAAGGATTTCCGTCTACGCCTGATCTTGATTTTACATAACACAGTGTTGAATTTGGCAACGGAAAAATGTGATTTATCACACTATCGTATTGCGCGCAACGCTCGCATTGTGTCCAGTGTGTAAAGACTTAAGTTGTAAATAAGGAATGCGACAAGTAGTTGAAAACTTGTAAGAAGTAACAGGACTTATCTCTAAACTTTGAACCATTCTCTACTTGTGTGCCGCGAATACTTTCAAATGTTTCGTTGCTTGAAGTCCATATTGAGAATCCCTTGAAAGGTCGAGGCTATAATAAAGTTACTATATACTAAGCTTGTACTTCACATTCAACTATGGATAAATGATATTTTATGATAATTGTTTGTGACAATTTATAGAAGAGTGGCTGTCGCCCCCTCCAATAATTAGTAGCAAAACCATCATGATGAATGAACAAGGCACCCAATCACATGTCTTCACCGTGTTTCCTGTGGGAAAATCGGGACGTCGCTCAGAGATTGTTTATTACAGTAAATAAGTTCTACTTTACAGGCATAATATGACCGGTAACCAACGCCTGGGGTGGAATTTCTCTAAATTGGGCAGCATAGGTATCAACGATTGGTTAAACTTGACTTCATACCTGTGTTCCGGCTATGATTTAGCCAAATATGCTGAGAATGACCTTTAACACCAAATAAATAAATAAATAAATAAATAAATAAATAAATAAATAAATAAATAAATAAATTCAATCCAAATCCCGCGTTTCCGCACCAAAAGAGAAGAATATTACCCGAAACGTCTTCAGTGAACCAAAACCAAAACAGTTCACAACCTCCAATGGAATCGATAGTCAGGTAGCATTCCACTTTCCTTCTCTGATTGACTTTCCATCGCAATCTGAGCTTCAAGTTATGTAAGATAGAATGTCGTCACTATTTAGATAAGAGATTCAGATGAAATGGTTTCGCGCGCCAATCCCCTTTCGACCCTCTTTGACTGTTTAGCGACGCTTGTGTCTTTTATACTTCTTTTTTGATGGAGGGGGTTGTGATGGTGATACTGTAGTGGTTGTTGGGCTGTCGATGTTAGAGGACTGATTTTGGTAGTAGGGTCTAGTCCTGGCTGTCATAGGAATGTGCTGGATGGAGAGCTCTACCATTAATGCTTCCGATCTTTCAGTGCCTTCCTTTGCCGTTCTGGTTACTTCTTTGACTTCACCCCCCAAGCTTTCCAAGTACTTCATGAGGTCCAGGTATCCGGGTTCCTGATCCAGATGAAAGGGTGAGGCTGGAGTAGGAGACTTCGGAGAGCCAGTTTTCATTTCCGCCTCCGCCACACTGATGACGTCGCCATCCTCCAGATTGCCCCCCCCCCCCCCATAGGAGAGGCATCTGTTGTGTGGATGGGAGTCACAGGAGTTGGAGGTGGGGAAATGGTAGTGGCTTCCTCTATCTTCTCTTCTACCTTCTCTCCCTTCTTCCTTTGCAGGAACTCATCCAGCCACCGGGCATCACGGCGCCTGGTTGATGGGCTCTTCTTCTTGTTGGTCTTCTTTTCAGGACCAGGTCCAGGCTTCTTCGGGTGAGGTCCATTGTGAGAGGGATTCCTCTCACAAAAGGTGCTACCTCTCCCGAAGAAGGTGTGGTTGTGTTCTCCTCTGTGCCAAACTCCAGCGCCAGATGAACGCCCTTGCCTCTTACCTGGAGAGTCCAGTTGAAAGGGCAAGAGACCCCCAGAACTGACAAAGCTTTCTGTAGCTTAATTGGGATGTCCAAACTTGTCATGGTGATTGCTCAGATGGTGTTCACTCTCCGAAGTCAGAGGTGCGAATGAGTCAGAGGTACGAATGAGTGAATGCAGATGCTATTAAGATAAGTTCCTAAGAGGAATTTTATACAAATGTGTTCAAGACAACATTTTAAGATGAATCAGTAAGCGTTATTCACAGAAGAGAACAGTACTCATAGCGTAGTTTGATAATTTTCCACCCGTATGTTTGACAGCTAGCTTAAACACTTAAGCGGTAGTTAAGCCATTGAAAGAATACGAATTGACTTACTGTTATTTTAGTTAAAACCAGAAAGCCAAACAAATAATTATGTTTTTTTTCAAAAATGGACTGTGAGGTGACCTGGTAAACCCAACTGTAAATTTTCTTTATAATCAAATGGTACGGTGGCTGATTTAGGACACTCAAATATTTATTTTTATCTCGTTATCACGAGAAAGTATCTCGTTATAACGAGAAAGTATCTCGTTATAACGAGAAACGATCTCGTTATAACGAGATAGTATCTCGCTATAACGAGAAAAGATCTCGTTATAACGAGAAAAGATCTCGTTATAACGAGATAGTATCTCGTTATAACGAGAAAAGATCTCGTTATAACGAGAAAAGATCTCGTTATAACGAGAAAACATCTCGTTATCTCGAGATAAAATCACGTGACTCTGATGACATGAAACATATAGCTCCCACCACCAAAACAGTTTATATATCTCGCGGGTGTTTTCAATATTCTGGATGTAATACATGGGAAAACACCTACCCACCCCACCCCCAAGCATCCCAACCATGCCCGTGAAATACCGCTCCTCTCCCTCGCACATGTTGTCAACGATAATTACGATAAGCGCATATAACTCTCATACCAATAAACACAGAAAATGAGATGGAATTCACACAAACAAATGAAACTATAGCGTAATAAACTCGCTGCCCCAACCCCAACCCCCCCCCCCCCCCCCCGCCCCTCCCCCACACCGTATGTGGAACACTTTTTCGACACACGGCACTCAAAACACGACTAAAGCCTCAGCCCCAAAACAGTGTACATATCTTACGCGTGTGTTTAATACTGTGGATGTAATACACGGGAAACACTCCTACCCCTCTCCTTCCCAAAGCATCCCACCAATGCCCGGGAAATACAATCCCCTCCCCCTCGCACTTGTTGTAAAAGATAATTACGACAAGTGTGTTTAACGCTCATACTAATAGAACAAGGACAGGGACGTGAGAAGGTAAAAATATTGGGAGAGGGGTATCAAGGCGGAGATCCATGCAAAAGGGGCGCCCATTGTGCTGGCAGTAGCATGATTCGAGTCGCGCAGTGGCGAGGGTGGGGAGAGCACAAGATGTGGTATCCCCTTCTCGTTGGCGGGGTCCGGGGGCCCTTCCCTGGGAAAATTTTGAAAACTATGAGGGCCAAAACTCGCTTTCTCAGTGATTCTGAGGCCGCTGTGACACTACCAATTCGAATTCTCTGCTTGTTTCGTAATTAGGCGCGCTTGTGAATTTATCCGCTTGGTTAACTTTCTTCGTTTGTGTTTTGTTTTGGACTGACTTCAAACATCTCCACGAGTTTAATCGGGACCATCGGTTAATAATTTTTTTTATTGAAGAGGTGGAGTGGGGGTGGTAAATACCCCCTACCGCCCCCCCCCCCCTACCCGGTTTTAACGCCACTGAGAAAGGATGAAAAACAGAAAATAAGATGGAATTTTCATAGACAAATTAAACAACTATAGCCTTTTATAAACTTACTGCCTCCCCCCCCACCAACACACACAAGGAGAGATTTATTTATTATCGACGCTTTCAGCAGCCAGGGGCATGTCATGTAGGGTAGTTCCCTTGGTGGAGGAAGAACCGGAGACAACCACTGAGCAGCGGCGAGCAACCGTCAAGTTCTCCAACATACGAGCGGTTGAAGGCACGTGCACCATCGACGTGCAGTACGCCCTAGCACATAATGCCACCGTGACCCCACGTCAGGCTACGTGGACAATTGGGATCAAGTGTCTTGTCCTAAAGATACAACGCGGGTCAGAATCGAACCGTCGATCTCTATGTTTCAAGCTCGATACTCTAACAAATGAGCTACCGAGCTCTCATAATTATATAGTAGGTAGCTGTACATGTTTGTCGTGGGAACACATTATGGCGTCATTAACCTTTTACCAAACGCAAGTTGAAGACAACAGTAGAGTGGTGGAGTCCGGGGGTGATTTTTTTCAAATTATAAAGCTCTGGGGCCCATTCTGAGCATCTTGAGAGAAGGGAGGTTTGGGAATTATAAGTGGCAGTTTGATTTTTGTGGGGGTGGGGTGGAGGTCAATGTTATTGGATGGGGTGTCCCCCCTCCCACCTCACCCACCCCCCCCCCCCCCTGCCGCTTCAGCACTAAGTTTTTCAATAAACTTCTCATTTTGTTCACTGACAGATTGAGCTGAACATGGAATATGAAGAATGACGACTATAGTCATCACTGGTATAGGGAATTTATTTAATTATTTATTGGTGTTTAAAGTCACTTTTGTGAAGCTATATACTGTCGTCTTCAACTTGCGTTAGAACTCTATATGTAACTCAAATTCTGCCGGGTTAGTACGTTGGAGAGTTCGACGGTTGCTCGCCGGTGCTCAGTGGTTCTTTCCGATTCTTCGGTTCTTCCTCCACCCGTAGAACTACATTACACATGACCCTGGCTGCTGAAAGAGTCGTCAAATTCCAATAAATAAATAGATAAATAAATAAATCTCTCCTTGTGTGTGGAGGGAAGGACGTGGGGAGGGGTGGCAATAAGTTTATTACGCTTTTGTTGTTTAATTTGTCTGTGTGAATTCCATCTCATTTTTCTGTTTTCCATCCTTTCTCAGTGGCGTTAAACCGGGGGGGGGGGGGGGCGGGGGTGTAATGGGGATATTTACCACCCACCCACCCCCCCCCCCCCCAAAAAAAAAAAAAAAAAAAAAAAAAAATTATTAACCCATGGTCCCGATTAAACTCGTGGAGATGTTTGAAGTCAGTCCAAAACAAAACACAAACGAAGAGGTTGACCAAACGGATAAATTCAGAAGCTAGCCTATTTACGAAACGAGCAAAGAATTCGAATTGGTAGTGTCACAGCGGCCTCAGAATCACTGAGAACGCGAGTTTTGGCCCTCATATTTTTCAAAATTTTCCCAGGGAAGGGCCCCCGGACCCCGCCAACGAGAAGGGGATACCACATCTGGTGCTCTCCCCCACCTCGCCACTGCGCGACTCGAATCATGCTACTGTCGGCACAATGGGCGCCCCTTTTGCATGGATCTCCGCCTTGATACCCCTCTCCCAATATTTTTACCTTCTCACGTCCCTGTCCTTGTTCTATTAGTATAAGCGTTAAATACACTTGTCGTAATTATCTTTTACAACATGTGCGAGGGGGAAGGGATTGTATTTCGAGGGCATTGGTGGGATGCTTTGGGAAGGAGAGGGGAAGGAGAGGGGTAGGAGTGTTTCCCGTGTATTACATCCACAGTATTAAACACACGCGTAAGATATGTACACTGTTTTGGGGCTGAGGCTATAGTCGTGTTTTGAGTGCCGTGTGTCGAAAAAGTGTTCCACGTACGGTGTGGGTGAGGGGCGGGGGGTGGGGGTTCAGCGAGTTTATTACTCTATAGTTTCATTTGTTTGTGTGAATTCCATCTCATTTTCTGTGTTTATTGGTATGAGAGTTATATGCGTTTATCGTAATTATCGTTGACAACATGTGCGAGGGAGAGGAGCGGTATTTCACGGCATGGTTGGGATGCTTGGGGTGGGGGTGGGTAGGTGTTTACCCCATGTATTACATCCAGAATATTGAAAACACCCGCGAGATATATAAACTGTTTTGGTGGTGGGGGCTATATGTTTCATGTCATCAGAGTCACGTGATTTTATCTCGAGATAACGAGATCTTTTCTCGTTATAACGAGACACTATCTCGTTATAACGAGATCTTTTCTCGTTATAACGAGATCTTTTCTCGTTATAACGAGATACTTTCTCGTTATAACGAGATGTTTTCTCGTTATAACGAGATACTTTCTCGTTATAACGAGAAGTTTTTTCGTTATAACGAGATGTTTTCTCGTTATAACGAGATCGTATCTCGTTATAACGAGATAAAAATAAATATTTGAGTGTCCTAAATCAGCCTCCGTAAAATGGGTAAAACTATTTGGAGAATGTTTCTGAGGTTAACAATGGTCCTTTTTTATATACTTTATGTACTCAGCTGTGTGAGAATCACGGAACACATATTATTGTCTATGTACTGTTGATCCCCGTGGGAACCACGGAAAGTGAAGCAGTGCTTGTTTACTCTGGTAAACAAGCTCTGTTTTGCTGGTAAAATAGGGCCTGGTCACTAATATCTGGGGCGGGATTCTTCTAAAGTGGGAAACGTGGGTATAAACGATTGGCTGGAATTAACTGCATATCCATGTTGTGGTCACGATTAGCCATTGTGCAGGAATATGTGACATTAAACACCAATAAATAAATAACTAAAACCCAATGTACAACTGAAAACGCCTTAACTCTTTACATGATCCGGGTCGAATAGGATGAAATCTTTAAGAATATTAAAGCAGATAGACCCGTTCGAACAGGACACCCAAGACGTCATATGTGACCGGATCAATCAGGTCTCGTCAATGAGACAAAATGCGAAAGCCCTGAAATATTTGACTGACTTGTAATAATGTATTTGTGATATGATATAAAAATATATAAAAATATAACGATATAAAAATTGAATATGAGACCTGGAATTTAAAAAAGAAAATATTTTAACCCGCTGCACACTATCAAAATTTAACCCTTTGAACAATTGTTCCCTGGAATAGCATTTGCCTTTGTGTTCACTTACTATTTATTTATTGGTGTTTACAGACACATACTTATGCACAATGGCTAATCGTGACCGTGACAGTTTTGCGGGTGGAGGAAGCCGGAGTACCCGGAGAGAACCACCGAACATAGACGAGCAACTGCCAGCGCCTCAACATTCTAACTCCGTTCAAGCTTTGCTCAAGCAGGATTACAGCGGTTGAAGACACGTGCACCATCGACGTGCAGTACGCCTCAGTACACGGAGTCATTGTGCCCCCATGTGGGCAACCTGGATAAAGTGCCTTGCCTAAGGACACAATGCGGGTCGTCCCGCACGGGGATCGAACTCGGGACCTCTAGCATAGGAGTCCAACAGTCTATCACTGTACATTTATACAGAATGTACACAGAGATAGTTAAACAATTAAAGTACAGCGATAACATATATGCATACTGTGGGGGTATAAAGTAGCCAGATTGGCTGTCGTCCCATTATCCCCGACACATGAGAGTGAGAGAAGTCTTGGAAGAAGCTAGTACCGTTGTTAGAACTCTTAACCAAGAAAAACAAGAAGAGAAAAAAGAAAAAAACAGCAGAGAGACAGAACACAAATGGTATAAACAAGTGACTATATAAAATAGGGTCGGTACTGGGAGACAGTCAGTGGCATGAATGGAAGGACTTGTAGTTGCTGAAAATTATATCAGAAGTGTTGCTGTTATCACTAGTAGTAGTATTGTTAACAGTAGTAGTTGCAGTGGTAGTACTAGTAGTTGGATGTACGAGAGGGGTATTGTAAGTGGGTGTGCCGGAAGATGGCGTAATGATGAGTTCTTCAAATATGGTACAGAGCAATGTGAGAAATTGCTTGGAAGAGTATTTTCTCGTATTGTTCTTATACTCATTTCGTTATTTGAAGAAACGTATAGCTTGGCAGTATAATAATAGAGTATATATTTTGGCGGACAGTTACAAGATGATGGAAGAGGGCGCCTGCATACGAGCACGTCACTTGGGAAGGGTATAAAAAGTGCCGATCTCTACTTTTGTTCATTTATGCCCTAACTGTCGTCGTGTGCAGGCATGCAAGTATATTGCTGCGAATTCTGCGGAAGAACCTTTACTCGAATGTTCAATAAGAAGAGGCACAAAAAATCTGCTCAAAACGAAACTACCATTGTCACCAGGGTATCTCTAAAAAAAGACGAATCCATAATAGGTATTGGGCACAAGAAGTACTTTTATCTGCAGAGTATCTCTAAAAAGATACGATTCCCTAGCAGATATTATACAAAGTTGTTTTGTAACAAATCAAATTACAGAAAGAGACACTAAAAGTTTTATTGCCCACATTGATTTATCAACTAGCTAAAAAGAATGGAGCTCAACCATGAAGACATGTGATCGATGATTGACCGAAATGAAGAAGCATTAGCTTTTTTACGCGATACAGATAGACAAGGAGCATATGTGATTATACAAATAGCATGTACAGATTTGGCTACCTGTTTGGGTAAATGTGCTTCCATAATCGTCCAAGATAGAACACCACTGAATGCACCGAAACAAGATAACCATCGAGAACATGACAGGTATTGAAGATGTTGACAAGTGATGAAATTTTCACCAATATAAAGAGAGATCTGTTACGGAAATGTGATTTGCACTTGTCATTAATTACCCCCAGTCATGGCCACAGGTCTGGGAAAGGTATAAATGGTTGTACACTACACCAAATACTCATTTGTTTTCTGACACAAAAAGAGAGCACAGTATTGTTTTTAACACCTTTTTGTGGACTATTCAACATGAGAGGCATGGAGAGAACGTCTGCGCTGATGGGCCCAAGAAACCAAACCAGAAGGGAAAAACCAAAAGAAAACTGGATCTGAAAGACAGAAAAGAAATCGAAAACTATTGCGTTTCATATCTTATGCTGACTGGCGTGAAGCGAAAACTGTGATCAAGACGGCTAGTTGTGATTTGACACATTGCTTAATGTGATTCTGCCAAGAACCTATTGGATTATGATGTTCCATTGACCAAATCCGACAGAGCTCAGCTGATTCAACACAAGGCCAAATCCGAAGGATAGATTCACGACAGAATGAAATGTTTGATCGAAAAAGAATGTGGATCACATAGAAAGAGGATTTTTAAGGACGTGCATCAAACTCGTCGTCGCTGCGCTATCAGATATCATCGGTCTGTGAAGAGGACGTGTCAGTACAACATCTTCTTTTGTGTTCTGACCTTCGAAAAGAGCGGATGCAATGCAATCCTATCGCCACTGTCCATCACGAAACAATTCAAGAATGGTTAATTCGGAATCCGATGTGAAGCCACAGGTGAGAGATACCCTAGTGCGCTGGTGTACAGTATGAACTTTTTCAAAGACCTAATACACAAGAAAATCGAAAGACTTCTAAACGCCTTTGCGAAGAAGAGGTGTACGAGTTCGACTTTGAAGAACTCCAGAAATATGCCTTGTTGAAGAGAAGATTTCTGATCGACGATCTCGGGGCAAAGACTCATCGAAGTGGAAGACAAAGAAGACGATGATGAAGAGAAAATGAGGAACCAACGAGAAGACGAACTCGCCAAAAGAGAAAGCACATGAAAGGAACATTCGCTTAAATATAAATTCATTTGTGTTATGAACACCGAAGGGTGAAGATGCCTGACCAAATATTCGCAACAGTGCTCACATTAAAAGATGACTTACACACACAAATCTTCATGATCAATGACGGGTTGAAACTGACTCCCCAGTAGTTGAAGCAAATGAATAGTAAGTAGACCGAGTTAAGAAAGGAAACATAAACCAGTGCATAGGTGTTATTGCGAGAGAGAAGCCAAGATACATGAGGTGGGCCGTTTATTATCCAAAGAGGAGATAATAGCGAAGAATCAACGTCCATGCAGAAGAACGGAGTAAATAACTTACCTTACCAAAACACCAAAAAACAAAAACGAACCAAAGAAGACGAAATGTCCACTCAAACTACAAAGCAGCCTGCAGACTAGAGAACGGCAGAAGACAAAACCCACCATGAACGAAGTTACTACCCAGAACAAGGAAGTTTCCACTCAGAAGAGTGAAGATTCAAGGATGGACCAACCTATAGATCAAACCAAAAATGTAGTTTTCGACAAATCAAAGAACGATGTTGCTCCATGAAGAACGAAGAGATGGACTTACCCGCCAATCGAGCACCCTTTGAACCCCAAAGGCAGATTTTCCGGACAGGGAACACAATCAGTCATGCTTTCATAAAGTGGGATGGCTCCTAAGTTAAAGTGTTGGGTAGACCAATCAATATTTTCACTGTGCAGCTCCGAGGCTGCATGTTGAAAACATTAATTGTTCTACCCCCAAATAATGAATATGGACTCTCCAAATTGCTAACATTGAACTGACATGGAAGATACCACCAGTGTTCAAAGGGTTAAATGACGATAAGCAGCTGAAAGCAAGAGAAATCTAAGTAACCAATAAATCCAGAGAGCAAGCGTTAAATGAGCGGACATACTTTATCAAGAACAAACAAACACCTAGCCAGAGTAAAGCAATTTGAGGAAACCAAGAAAGAATATCAGTTGGAGACCGACCAGAAGTTTGTGATCAGATGGGTACGCGGATTTCCAAGAAGAAGAAGAGGAACACAAAAGAACTACATATCACGCAATTGGTCATGATACAGGCCATGAACTTAACAAATTTTCTGGATGTTGTGAACAACGTTGCTGTGCAGTAGAAAAGTAGAACACATGTTCAAAATGACCATATATATTAATTAATAAACAAACAAGAAACATTTAAAACCCGTTTGTTTTTATCTAAACCGTCCATAAACTTTTCTTTATTATAATCATTACAAGCACGAACGACAATAAAGGGTTAGGGTTGTAAATCACTTACGACTATACCCCCATAACATGTCGTCGCGTGAGAACCATACAAGGTTTCACGTGACTGTAATATAGGTGCTAAAGGTGAAATCCAGTCAATCCCATGCCGAAAGAGCGGGATCCACACTCGCTCGGAGTCACGGCTTTAAACAGCATGTGGTGCCATGAAACTTGTGCACAACACTATGGCGAACAAGGTCTGTTAAATTATATTTAAAATACGGTGCTTGTGCAGCTCAAGAGGCATCGCGCCCCAAATTGGAAGAGTGTGTTTCGTTTGATTATATTCCGCGAATCGGTCGTGGGGTGGCTACAAATGACCTTAACCCTTTACCCAACGTAACGGCCAAAACCGACCAGCGCTGTTCTCAAATATCGCCAATTAATTTTCAAAATATTTTCATTTTTTGTCTCAAAAACATAGGTTATGACCCCTCGTTGGAACGAGCTCGTCGAGCTCGTTCCAACGAGGGGTCATAACCTATGTTTTTGAGACAAAAAATGAAAAAAATTAGTTATTCAAGAATTTTTTTTGCAAGTGTCGTCTGCGTTTCATGTTAGGTAAAGGGTTAACAATGCAAGCAACGCAAACATAGCAATCGATATGACGACTGTTATCGCCCACTTTACTCTTAACCCATGCATATGTGTAACCTCTTTTATTCAGATACTGCAAAATTGTTTTGGTTTTCCCACTGTAACAGCTAGAACTGATATGGGCGACGATCTCCACCCACTTTGTTTGGCTGGTGACGTGGGTGCCTCCATTCAATAAAAGTCGGCCGAGAGCATAAATGACGTAAAACTACAACCTGTTTTGGGGTACTGCCCTTGTCTTTTGTACATTGACGATTCAGACAAAAGGTCCACTGAACTCTGAGAGTTCAAAAGTCGGTAACATTGCTCTAGATATTCAAATGATAGACGAGATAGAGGATCTTTCCTCCGAAGCCTCCACGAAGGCAAATACATTTTCAAATTCGCAGGTGAATGAAACGGAGGGGAATGGGTGGTAGAGAACGCAAACCCAGCCAAGATGATGTCGATAGATTCGATTTCCTCGGAGATCCCGATCTAACCGATCCTTTTCTCTCGAGATCGGGTCTTCTATCTTGTTCCGAGAGACTGGCCATCACCACGATCATGCCCTATGAAAGTGGTGTGTTATACCGAGGACATAACACGTAAGGGCGTTTACAACAGTGGTAAATTTCAACCAAGAGGAGGTCCTGTAAATTTACTCCTCATCCAGAATGGTCACGCACTGAACAAAGGCTCTCACCTCCCAGCTTCGGGAAAAGTCCACATATCAACAGGAAACGTGTGATAAGTTGCGTAGAACCAACCTCCGTGGTCTGGCTCCATGGAGAATAAACAAATAGATGAAGATGAACTATTTCGTGTCACACGCCACTTCCGTAGACAAGCGCGAAGAGTGGCCATTCTTGGTCCCTGAAACGCCTAAAAGATCGCTCCATCGACACAAAAACATGCCACGCGTGGACTGTCTGAAGACCAACGAGCACCACCATAAGTGCTTCAGCCATTCAGAGGGCAGAATGATCCATGTCGTAATTTAGGGTACTCTCCCCAAAGGCATTGGTATCAGTTTCATCAACATCCGTGCCTGTATTTTGACCCGTCTTTTCACCCTGTCCACCAAGACCTCCCGACGCCGTTCGCGAAACAGGTGTATCAGAGAACAAGAAGTTCATCAGAGCTCACTCTAATTGAGGAGGCCATCACTTTGGGGAGTCAAATGGAGGCTTGGCTCTCTAACGACCGGAACTAGGGGTGCAACACCAACAATAAATGCACCCAGAAATCCCCCAGTGCAATGCTACTGATTCACTGCTTTGTCGCAGATCCAAGCGAGCCTTCTAAAAGACACTTGGCAGGATGGTACATGGGTGGTTCCTACTCGGACATATCGTCACCTATTAAAAGGTAGTAAACCCAAATGTACCACCTGTGTGCTAGAATCCAAGTTTAAACACACAACAATCACCTCGGTATGGCGTGCCTTTTCGATGCTAATAAGGGTGTTCGGTTTATATGGAATAGCCAATTCAAGAACAAAAAAAAAGCTGAAGAATGTCACGTCGTACGTCAACAAGTCGACTTGCGATTGTGGCAGTGTGTATTGTATAAATTACATACTACTACCTTTACACCTCGCAGGACTACCTGTCTATCTCCACAATACATTAACAGCAAAATAGGTGTATCGCCACCGGTACCTCTCCTCCTCGTGATGAACACCCCTCCCCTCTCAACTCGTCAAATATCAGACCCCAATGATAAAGGTGGTGGTTGTTAGAACAGGGCCACAAGAATAAATGAGTTCCACCACCGGAATGGTGAAATGTGTTGACAGTGCGTATACACACGTACGTTAAGTAGATGTGCTCTCCATCGCCTATTTTGGTTAGGGTGACCCTCTGGGATTTAAATCGAGGCACGTGGTTTATTTGTAGTGAAATAGGTTGCGATTAAATTTAATGTATTATAGAGGTGTGTTCAATTGCGCCGGAGTACTATGGCAATATAATAATGACTGCCTATACCCATTCTATTTTAGGTTAGAGGACGCCCTTTGCTACTTAACGTTCTATGATCTCATCCTAAGGATGCGATGCTCTAGTATGGCAGACTTTGTGTGTTCCATAAGCCCATAACACTTTTCGGTGCGGAGAAATGAACTCAGTTTGGAAAAGTATTACACTGTTTTAGCTTTTCTGTTCTTCGGCATGCTCTACCGCTTTCATGCCTATGGCTCTGACATTTTCATGATTTTGGTATATTTTGGCAAAGCGTTAAAACCCTGCCACAATTACAATCCATATTTCTACTATACCCATTTCCATCATCACCAGTTTCTAAAGCTGCTACTGTCTGCATGTCTTATTATTATCTTTTGTTCTTTTTTCCGCGCCCACTACAGCTGTTTTCTGTGCTGCTTCCACTGCTCCTGCTGGGAATGTTATTGCATCCATCACAACTCTTACCTTCTTTGCTCCTATAATATAGCTGTTTCTGCTTATTTGATCTCCCATATGAGCAATTGTGCTAGTATCATAACGTGCCTTAAACATTAAACAAACTGGCACATGCGTGTATCTGGCGACCCCTTGACACGACCAACTCGCGAACCAATGGGTCCATTCTTGTATTGAACAGTATCTGATGCACTTGCGCCCTAAAGTTACGAATACTAAAATTACGTCTGGATATCTCTATATTGACCGATCCTTGTTCGGTACCCGTTGGGTACTCACATCGTAACGGTTGCAGGGTTCTACCACTTAGTTACTGCTACTAGGTTCCACCTTGACTAATACTACTGTATCTATAATAAGCGTCTACTGGAACCCCCTTCGTCTAGATCAACATCGTGCTTAAATCAAATCATTACTTCTTGCGCTGGCTGCTCATCACAACTGTCAATACTACTCTCAAACTACTACCCTGTTCTGTACTGTCAACTACTACGCGTTCTACTCTCAATGCACTCACTGTCCATGACTCTCAATATCGGCTCCATTTTCAGTGGCGTGTGCCACCAGTGTACAGCTCCCCTGTAATTCCTCGCTCACAGTATTTCCTTCTATCATGACTACCATCATATGCACTATGAACGACTCCCAATACAAATGGCTTCTACACTATCAACACTATCGCCGCTACTGCACTTACAACTATCACAACCGTCATGGGTGCTAGCTTGTAGGATGTTTTCTAATGGACTTATGATCTACACCATAATTTGTCAATTTGTCCCTCAAACGCGGAACACGCGTCTATACTACCATTGGGGATTGTTGCACCATCGGCATTGTGTTGGGGGATCACTATTCGACATCACAGTGAAAGAATCCCATGACTTCGTGAATTTTCCAGATCTGTCTAGATGCCAGTGCATGTCGTGCCGCTATGTGTACACTAACATACACGCATGTCTGGGTTAATTATTGGCCAAAAATACACACTATCAGATGATCACGACTGGGAGATCATATCCAGCGTCTTTCGTTCATCTTTTTAAAGGCAAACTCTCAAATTATCAAGATGCCCAACGGAAATACATCACACTGATGCCACGTACACCGCATGTTCAACCTTACCACGTATCAAAATTGCAATGATATCACAAACTGGTCAATCACATTGATCGTCATGGTAACGGACGTTCTATTATCATGCACCGTATATACGACATCGTCTTTCGAGCATCTTTTCAACTGCACACTTTGAAATTATCGAGATGTTTGACGGAAAATGACACGTCGACGACTCGTGCACCGTGTGTTCAATCTCACCACGTATCATCATAGCTATGCTGTCAAAAATGGTCGTTCCCGTTGATCGTCAAAGTAGCGGACGTGCTTGCTATCATGTAACATGATTATGGCATCTCTCAATTTATTCGCTCGTGTAAATATTCCACAGAAATCCATAATGTCTAGCGATCTTCCAGTAGTCATATAGTTTGATGCCCATTGCGTAATTACATTTTAGATGTCGGACTCCTGATTGCCAGCTTGTCCTGCCGAAGGTTCGATTCGAGGCTGGGTATCAGAAACAAACATTTCAAATTCTCCCAAAACATGATTGTGTCCTTCAAAATACACACAGCGCTAGTTTTCGTATGAGGCCAACCGCAGCACGTTCATCGTCCTTCAACCAGCACGTTTCACATTTTCATGTAGCTAAAAGTGAACCAAGTAATCATGAGAACTTTATCTAAAAAGCTAGATTACAACCATCGTTTTTGACGGGGTGCTCAAGTGCTTTAGTTGTTGGACTTCTAACTGTCGAGTTGGGTTTCAGAGGGTTCGATTCTGGGCGGGGGGGGGGGGGGGGGGGGTCGGGAGGGGGTCAGAAACCAGCATTTCAAATTCTTCCAAAACATGACTGTGTCCTTAAAAATACCAATAAACTTAGCTATGTACACTGGACATTGTATATTTTTCTGTCTGTAAGAATAATTACATAAATTGTATGCAAACAGTGTCACTTCTTCAAAATGCTTAATGTATAAATAAGAAGTTATGAAAGGCAAACAAAATATATATATATACGTGTATGGTTCTCAAGTTACTGTGCTTTATTTCGGAAGTGCCCTTTCTTGCTCTTGTGATGCACCTTCTCTGTAACTGAGGGAAACCTTCTTACCACACACCTAAACTAAAAGAAACAGGTCAGGCATTGTCTTTCAGAGACGACATGTACTTGTGAAATAGACACAGCGATGTTGATGCCTTGAACCGTGAGAACAGGTTTTAGGTTCCATTTATTCATTTCTATTTCTTCGATGCTGTGTCTATCAGATCTAAGAATGTAATTATGTCTGAAGTGCAGAGTACAATTTTCCTGCGATTTCCTGCGATTAGCTTGCAAGTTTTTTCCACTAAACGTTCTCTTCTAACAGCTACAGGCACAGAAACTAATCAGGGAACTTCTAGGTATTATGTGTATAAAATGCATGTTTGCTCCACTAACAGCAAATATTAATACTTTGCAAAGTCGGCCCACGTCAGCTGAAAAAGAAGTTAGAACGGGTGTCAGACAGATAATAAATCTATAGTTTGGAAACCTAACTTTTAATAACAAACTATCCCCATTGCATTTTTTTTCAGAGTTCAAAGAGCTGTTCTAAATTGTTATTGGTGGCAGGGACATAAGAAGCATATTCGATGTTGTTGAGAGGAGGCAGGTGGTGCTAAGTGCTTTATTTTAATTTCCCAATGACCCACGTGATATGTCGCAACGTTCCCCCAAAATTGAAATAGAACGGTTTATATCATATTAACAGCAAGGTTAAGTATCCATTTTCTGCAAAATATAATTTGGAAGATGTTTGCAGCCTGAGCAACTTGTCACAGGATCTACTGACAGAACATTATGGGTAGAAAACTGCCTTTATTACGGTTTCAATGATGATGTGGAGTATCTTTTAGTCCGAATGAGTTTTTAGACATGTATTTAACCCCTAAATTTCCATTGAGCCACAAACTGCAAGTTTTATATTGATTTTAAAGTTTCCCCAAGTCATTTCCTTTTTTAGAACTCTACTAGTGGGCTGTGTCTTTCCTGACAATGTTTTAGAGGTTATTGCTTTGCTTGTTTCATATCGGTCGAGATATCAGACCGTAGTAACTTCATATCAGATTGAGATCGAAGGTCAAAGGCTGATGTGTTTCTTCCGAGGGGGGCTGATATCTCAGCGGATATGAAACTAACCAAGTAATAATCACTCTAATTATTAAACCAAAACAAATAATTACAAACATTCTCAGGTTTGTTACAGTTTTATTACACTGTTACTTTTTCTCATGCTTTTCACAAAGTTCGACGTTTCCTCTTTTCCTACTCTAAGCTCAGTTATCCAAACGTCGCGGCTTCTTCAGTGATGAAGCAGCGACGTTTGGATAGCTAAACTGCATCTTTTCCGAATCTCCGCTCATAGCCCTGAATTTAGTTTGCGATGAATTTTATATATTCTTCTTTTTTCTTCATCCACCTAATCATTACTTAGTGCTATCATTAATTCCTCTTGATACAATATTGACTCTGCTTCAACCACTTGACCATGCCTTGTAACGCCAGTTGACCTGGTTGTGTTCAACGAATAACTGTGGACATTTCGATGTAAACAAACATTTATGAGTGTTTGTTTTGTGTACATTGTTATTCAATTAAATAACGTTGTCAAAACTGCGATCATATTAATGGAACAATTCTACCACGTAATTGTGTGTCATAATTACAGTGCAGTCACCTTGGCTGGTCGTAATCCACGCGTTTACTAGGTAATAAAAATTATCACCAATAAAACTTTAATTAATTAAGCATCGGGCTGTACCCGGTTCTTCGGTAATTAAATTTTTGATGATTATTCCTATAATTAGTGTTTGGAATATAATATTATTGTGTCCGTGGAAATATTGTCCACTCCGTTGAAAGTGACCAGTCCACTGCGGTCGTATATTACAACGACGAAGTTTTCAACGGTCGTATCGTTGATTTGTGTGATGTGCAGAGTACGAGCCGATGTTGCCTGTGATGTCATATTGATTGCCCAGTACATTTGTCCTAGGTGAGAACACCATGGATGGGGGCGCGGTGGCTCAGTTTGTAGAGGTGCAGGCTGCAAGCCGAGAGGTCCTCGGTTCGAATCCCACCTGCGGCAACCGCGTTGTGTCCTTGGGCAAGACACTTCACCCCATTGCCCAAGTGGGGGCAAGGTGACGATGTGTACTAAGGCGTACTGCACGTCGATAGTGCACCTGTCTTCAACCAATGCTAACCCTGCTTGTGTGGAGTTGGTATGTTGGGGAGCTGACAGTTGCTCGCCGTCGCTCGGTGGTTATCTCCGGCTCCCTCCACCCGTAAAACTGTCACGGTCATGGTTAGCCATTGTGCAGAAATATGTTACCTTAAACATCAATAAATAAATAAATAAATAAGTAAATAAATAAATAAATAAATAAATAAATAATAGAACACAATGGGTCTCCAATCCACCAACCCATTCCCGAATGGGGTGAGTTGATGTCGAGGCTCCCAAGGTATTCCGAGGTGTTCTCCTCATGTCGAAATTTGCCTATGCGCTCTCAATCTGAGTCGTAATGTTTACAATCCCGCAAATACTAACCGGTACTATCTCTTGCGATTTCTTCGCACCAGAGTAAGATAAAATATTCCTGTCTCACATGGATAGTAACGTTTTCGACACAATACTGATAGACAATGAATTGGACTCAAATGACGTACCACATTCAAAATCTATTTTTACGACTTCAGCAGGCAAGTTGCACTAATAAGAGACCCCCATTATATTTTTAAGTGAGAAGTCATGTTTTAACTTCAGATGTATAAACAATATTCCGTGTCTCACATCGCTCTCAGATTGACCAAAGAGGAGACAGCGTGCATAAGCATAATGCCTGCTCCTCAATCCAATTCCAGGTTTTGTACTATGCGACATATATATCTCTCTTGTAACATGTATATATTTATTCATACGGGAATGACATAAAATATTGTTTGAACTAAAGAGGAAAAAGGAAACCATTTTTTCATACCCGGGTCATTTGTGTTTCAATTCTTGATCCGACCACTCCGATCCGACCACTAAACTCTAAAAAGAGTTGGGTTAAAAATTTACCCAAATCAACTGGGTACAGTGAATTTGAATCCAAATTTGGTTCATATTCACTCAGCTCAGTTGATCTGGGTTCATTTTACGCGGTTCACAAATGAACCCGCATCAAGTGAGTTGAGTGAATACGAACCCAATTGGGGAGCGTGGTGGCTCAGTGGTTACGGCATTGAACTTCAAACCGAGAGGTTCCCGCCATGAGTAACTGCGTCGTGTCCTTGGGCAAGGCATTTAACCTCCATTGCCAACGGGGGCACTGCACTAAGGCGTACTGCATGTCGATGGTACACCTGTCTGTTACAACCCACTTTGAAATAAAAGTTGAAAAATGTAATAATTTTCGGGTATGTTATACGCATTTCTACGTGTATTTGAGCGAGTTTCGTATATGTTCGAAGTTTTATTACAAAATGTAACTACTTGGACTTCAAAAACGTTGCAAAATGTAATAATTATTACAAAATGCAACTAAATGGACTGGAAAAACGCTGCAAAATGTAATAAATGTTACAAACTGCAACTACATCTACTGGAAAAACGTTACCAAATGTAATAAAATATTTTCAAGCAGAGCAATCAAACTAATTCATTGTATTATACAATTATTAATAGCAAATTCAATTCAATTCAATTATTTATTTAACGGTATGTAAAATTGTATCTGAATGTGTTAACCAAATGCAGTCAATGTGTGCTGTTTGTCGAGATGACCACTGGTGATCAGTATAGTGGCGATGGCAAGAAATGGCTAGTGATCGTCTATGGAGATCTCTAGTGATTGTTGGGAGCGAGATGCGATAGAGGGCTATGAGTACTAGCCGCACTGAGGTCTCTCCTCACACCCCTCACATCCTCATACTAAGAGATGCTCATTGGCTTATGGCGATCTCAAATGATCGTTACTAGCGATCATCAGTGATCACCTCCCAGTATGAGGATGAGAGGATTGTGAGGAGAGGCCCCGAGTTGTCTTCACCTCATAGCCCTCACATCCATATCTCGCTCCCATCGACCACTGAAGATCACATATATCCCAGAATTGACCGGATCAGAACCAGATTAACCGCAAAAGAAAATCACCACCAGACTTCGCAGCGCTGCGATTTATATAAATGTCTCTCTTTAAGATTTGGGGTTATAGATCGGGGACCAACATGTAAACGTCTGGAGGACGTAGTGGTTTGATATTTGTGTATTGATTTTACGAGGCCTTGGTGCAATGTTATTTGTTGAGGTTTTACGACACTTTCAACGGCTAGGGTAATATCGTGTCGGTGGAGGAAGCCGGGTTACAGGGGTAGAACTGTCGAACAGCAGCTAGTAACTGTCAGACTCTCCAACGCACTAACCTGAGTTAGCACTGGTTGATGGCGTGTGCACCATCGGCGTGTCATACGTCTTAGCACACTTTGCCGCCGTGTTCCCACATAAGCAATCCGGATTAAGTGTCTTGGTCAAGGACACAGAATGAGTGACACGGACCCGGATCTAACTTTTGAATCCTCGGTCTAAAGTTCGACCATATAGTCAATGTGCCACCACGCTCCGCTTTACCTCGTTGAAAAAATAAATTTGGGTGAACAACGTGTTATCAATTTTTGTTTGTGTGTGTGTGTGTGTGGGGGGGGGGGGGGGGGGGGGCATGGGTGGTGGTTACGCGCAATGAAGGCTGACGTGGCCGTCTATATGGGCGCGAGCTCCACTTCCATCCTAAATTACTTATATAATATTTTTCGTGCAAAATCGTAAGCCAAGACAGGCGGGAACAAGATAACTGGGAAGGCCGCCAAGACACAAGCACCCGGCCATGAGGCGGAGAAGGAGGAGGGAGGAGACCACAATACCCATCTACCATTTGGAGTCACTGAAGCGAACCAGGGGTGCCTTCTACTCGCGACTCGGGCTGCGGCGTCCAGACCTAGACCGTTCATGTGACATACGCCGTGTGCTGAAGGGAATTGACATTGTCATCAGGAATGTCGGTCACTAGACTTTTGTCCACTAATTCTGTTGATCTTGAGCGTCTTGAATCACTAAGCCTGGTCGACTGAGTCAGCAAACGCAGCTATCCCATCCCAAGAACAGTCGTACTAATCTAGGATCGGGGCTACTCAACGGCACAGCCCTATCGCTGGGTCCGAACAACGTCCTGAAACTCAGCTCCGCGGACAACGACAGTGCGCCCACCATGACGTCGCCGACGTCATAGCTCCTCTTACAGTTTCCCACTCTTGATACCTGTTTTTTTTTTATTAACATACACCATGTATTAAGCATCCACACGGTGCGCATTGTACATAGTCCTGTAACTAGAGTTGGCCATTGAAACTATAGTTGTTGTGTTAGCGACGAGACATTGGGGTACCGGGCTCCGTGAGGAGCGGGGATCAGGATGTGGGTGAGCATAAGTTGGTTACATAATATACCACTAGCGTGTCCGGCATGCAAGGGGGCAGAAGAATTAATAATTTTGGGCCGTAAGTCAGACACCTTAACGCTTCTGGCGACAACCAGAAAGGGTGATTTTTAGTTTATAGCCGGGAGCACATGACACGGCCATTCACAGACGCCACTCCACCCAGGATGGTTTCAATCAAGCTTTTGGTACCATTTTATGAGATCGTTCGCGATTAGAGGTGAGCGGGTATTTTCACCAAGGTTGGTGGGGAACCCGTAAAGTGTTTCAAGACCCGATTCTTCTGAGTTGAGTGATGCAGGTGTGCCGAGTGCTGATAGCGCCAGGTTGGGGGCTCGTACCCCGTTGACTTGGTGCGCTTTTGTGCGGCTAACACAGTATGTGTGTATGACATACAGCAGCATAGTCGAAAAAGGGCCTGACAAAGCTCATGAAGAGCCTCAGAATAGACACTCTATCACCTCCCCCTCCCCCCATCTTTCCTATTAGAACCATCGAGGGCTTTGAGTAGGCACATGCGAGCTATTGCTCTGCTGGTTATTTTATCACAAGACGCCTTGGGGGGCAGGTTCTTGTTAATGATGATGCCCAGAAAACAGGCTTCGTAACAGTTATTTATCCTCTTCCCAACGATTTCATCCGTTGCAGTAATTGGTTGAGCTTCTACTGTGGGGATTTCGATCGTTTAAACTGGGGGCTATGGAATGGCTGCAATTTACTTCATGTAGCGACAACGTGCGCCTCGCAAAGAAATGGATAGCAACAGACTGGATGGACGTTTTCCAACAGAACTGGCTTGTGCGCCACTGTTATCACGAGGTCCCAAGTCTTTCAAACTGAATGAAAGAAGAACAGTTTCATTGAATGGATTAAAAAGTTTCTGATTTTTAAAACTGTTTATTTCAGGTTAGGTCGATAAGGTTGTCATTGTTTGTTCAGAGTAAAGTATCTGATGAGTAGGCAAAACTGTTAACAATTTTAAACTGTTCCAGACAATCTTTAATTATGTTATTTCAGTAGAGTATAGTTGTGACAGCGATGGTCTGTGAAGGCATCAGGAGTGAAGGACGTATAGGGCTCTGTGTCATTGAACGTGGTAAATTGACTACACAGCGGTATATTGAGGAGATCCTGGATGTCCACGTCAGATTGTATGCAGGTGCAGTGAGTGATAGATTCATTCTGATGGACGATAATGCCCGTCCTCATGTTGCCCATGCTGTCGGGGAATACCGACACAGGGAGCGGATTGAGCGTATGGACTGGCCAGCAAGATCCCCTGACCTCAGTCCAATCGAACATATCTGGAATGAGTTGCAGCTTGCAATTTCAGACCGTCAGTCCACCCAAGAAGTGTTCAGCAGCTTGGTGCCATGCTGGTCCAAGAATGGAACAACATACCACAAAGGACCACCAGAAACCTGATTTGGGAGCACGAGAAGGCGTTGCCAAGCTGTAATTAACAGTAATGGGTCTCATACTCGATATTGAACCCATACCATTTCGCCCCGTCAACCTTTTGGCAAATTGAAAAATTTCCTCTTTTACCAATAATATCCATTTTCCATGCTTATTGTGTTCAAAAGCTAAGAAGTAATGTCAAACACAAATAAAATCTTAATTTCTATACTTAAATCATTAAAGATATAATTAAATAAAAAATATATACACTTTTTATCACAATATTTCAACTAAAACGTAAAACAGGTAGTTGGATATACTTGGTGCTTCGCAAACTTTGAGTGGTATATTATTTCTCAAGACCTCAGAGTCAGGGGAGCACTACATATACTACAACTGGTAAAAAGACTACTTGTAATCATTTCTCATTTTAAATTTACGAATTGAATTCGAAAATCCGGAAACCCAAAAGAACAATATCCGAGTGGGTACAAGGGATATCTCACGAGTGGCTGCGAGAAGCATGAGAAACATTACTTTTGCGAGCTACTTTCACGAGCTAAAATACACTATTTGCAGTGGGGAAGCGTGGGCTATTTCTGGTATGGACTCACAAATCACGAGAGTTTCTTTTCCTCATTTGTATCAGACCTGAGAAGGTGTTAAATTACACCACTGACAGATTTCCTCTCCGTACAAGAAAGCAAATAAAAACAAAATGTTTAGCACTCTCACTTGGAATAGTGATACCAAACCATTTCACAATTTTGCATGAATACTACATCTGTTTCAATTATAACCAGTTTCTACCTGTACGTTTTATATTTGTGAAACTAATTGTATTCTGTTTTTCTAATTTCCAATAAATAATAAGTGTTGTATTTTTATTCGATGTTATCCTTTGTAATTCTTTCGAATAAGCAGGCGAATAGTTCCTATGAAAATGAGTACCGATGCCTCCCATTATCCTGACCCTGCGCTTACCCTAAAACCCACTAAAGCTGAACAACATTTTCATCATGAAAACACTTGGCTGGAAAGATTTCTTGTGGATGCATGCCTAAGGTAATATAATGAAATCCATAAATCCCAAGGAAAGCAAAAGTGAAGTATTTTTGTTTTCATATCATCCTGCACGAGTAGTATGTTATGTTCCCGAAAGGGCCCTTTATGTCGCCTTGTACTTGACCCCCATCCGTACCCGGACCACAGTCCACCCCCCCCCCTCCAAATTCCTATCGCTGACACAATCTATATAAGCTCATTTGCCAACTCTAGTCGACTGTCTATGTATGTACGGTTCGCAACGTTTGCATCGCAGGCTGGGTGTGGGTGCCACTGCAAAGTTTGTGAAGATGCAGGAAGTCGGGAATCGACAGAGAAAAATGGTTAAAGTAGCTATGACGTCGGTGACGTCGTGGAGAGCGCACATGGATGTCCATCTCAAAACCAACAGGGAGTAATGCCATTTCAGTTGTCAAAAGTTAGCTTAATTATTCATACTTTTTTTCCAGGTGTTTGTGTTCATATACATATTGTTTAGTGTTGTATAGATGTGATTTGTAATAAAAGATAGTTATATTAGTGTTTAGGTTAGTTTTTCTGTCGGATATAAGTGGCGTGTTCCCTATCTTCGCGCGGGTCATTTTCGGTGTTTTGTTTTGTTTACGTTTTCGACCGCTTTTTCAAAATTAAATTTCTCGTTTTAATTTTGGCTATGGTTGCTATGGACGGTAAGTGTTTCTTGATGCGGGAGGTTCAGACTAGCAGTGTAGAGACGGTTAGTATCGGTGTACAGGTGAGGGCAGTGGTTGAGGCCAGCACAGGGGGGGGGGGGGGGGGGTTAGTGAGTTATCAACGGACGGCCAACGGTCGGATGTGTATAAGCACTGTGGTATGGTGTATGTGGATAGGCGTGGGCTGGGGGAGTTGGGGATGCGCGGTATCTACGTAGAGTTAATGCAGCTGTTAGAGACCTATGTAAAGTTGGATGAAGAGGTGCAGAAGGTGAGGGGGAAACTGGGAAAGGCAGGAAAGTCTGGTGTTACCCCAGTTAGGGTGGCATTCGATGGAGGTTGGAAGGTGGTGGGTAGTAGGAAGCGGACTTTTGACGTGGATAGTGGGCCTTTTGGGAATAGGAAGGTGCGTCGGGTTGAGGGTAGGGGAGAAGTAGAGGCTAGAGTGTCAAATCCCCAGGCTAGTAGTGTGAGTCGGGGGGGGGGGGGGCAAAAGGCGTATTCGTTTAGAATCGGATAGTGAGGGGGATAGGGATGGCCATGTGGCGTCTGTCAGGGCAGGAGTCAGGGGGAAGGTTAGGAAGGTGGTAAACGAGGACAAGGAGGCTTATAGTGGGAGTGGACAAAAAGCGGAGTGCAGTGTCCAAAATAGATTCAGTGTGTTAGGTAATTTCGAGAATTCTGAGGAGCAGGTGGGGTCTGAAGAAGTGGAGGTAGGCTTGGAGGTTAGTGTGGCGGAGTGGAAGACTGCGAGCCGGTCTAGTGGGAACAGAGTTGGTAACAGGGGTAGTAGGACAGGAAAGAGGCAGTTGGTGGTTGCAGGGAGTAGTATAGTGCGGGGGTTAGATAAGGTGGTGTGAGGGCCCGACAATGTCAGCAGGACCAATTTGTGTTTTTCGGGGGCTAGGGTGGAGGACTTAAGGGACAGAATGAGTGGATTAGTAAATGGGTCAGGCCCAGACCAAGTGGTTGTTGTACACGTGGTCACCAACAACATCAGGGAGAGAAAATCAGTTCAGCTTATTGAGACTTACAAGGACTTAATAACTCAAATGAATCCCAAGAATGCACAGGTAGTGGTTTTGGTGGTTTTGGTGGTTCTCCCCGTACTAGGTGGGGGCGCGCGTAATTCGCGGATCAATGGGGCCAATGAGGAATTGGGGGAGTATTGTAAGGAATTTGGGATACCCTTTGTAGACAACTGGGGATCATTTTGGGACAGAAAGGACCTATATGGAAGGGATGGTCTCCATCTTAGCCCAAGGGGTACAGAGGTTTTCGGAAGAAATATGTTGCAGGTGGTGGAGCCTTTTTGGTATAGGGAAGGGAGGGGGGAACAGAGAAGGGAGGAATGAACACAGAAAATGTGTTACGAACCATAGTTGTAAAAAATGGGATAAGGGGGATAAGAAAAAGGGACCAAAAAAACACCTCAATAGGAATAGCATCCCAAGGAAAGCACGGGTACACAAAATAGGATATACAAACATACAGGGACTAGATAATAATGGGACCAGCAGGCGGAAGCCAATGAATCTTGATACCCTGAAAGTGGGTTATAGCAACATCCAGAGTCTCCACCGAAAAGTAAGTGAGAGTGATACGTTGATCGAGGCAGAGGAGTTTGACGTCATGGGCTTAAGCGAAACGTGGATAAGACACGAGGAACGGGTAGACCAAGTAAGGGGGTGATGTGGATAGGCGTAGGACGAATGGAAGGCCAGAAAAAAGGGGGAGGGGTAGGCATGTACATTAAAGAGGATTTAAAACCGTCGCTGATCATAGACCTGGAAGAGGTCAGCACCTCGGCAGATGTATCGAAAGAAATTGGATGGGTAAGGATCAATCTGAGAAACAAACGTATTGCCCTTGGGGTTGTATACTGTGCGGTGGAGGGAAGCAAAACCGAGTGGAATGACTCGATATACTCAACACTAAGGGCCAATATCACAGAGCTTCAAAACAAGGGGCTCGGTATAATTGTGATGGGTGACTTTAATGGCCACATAGGTGATAAGGAAGAAGGCATGAAGGCATAGAGGGTGGGGATAATAAAGTCAACAGGAATGGAAGGAAGCTGTTGAACTTCACAAACGAGCTCGGTCTGAAGATTCCGAACAGGGACGCGATGTATAAGGGGAAATGGACCTGGGAGAGGAACAACAGAAAATCAATAATCGACTACATTCTCACAGATATTAATTTATAGAGGGTGATAAGGGTAGAAGTGGATGATGAGGGTAAAATGGAGGTGGATAGTGATCACAACTTGATTACAGAGACGATCAGGGCCAAAATCTAGTAACAAGCAAAGGAAGCTTCAAGGAGATTTTGGAACTCAAAAGGGATGCTGAAACCAAAGCTTTCAACCGTACCCGGGGGGAGGAGGGGGGAGGGCAATGTCCAGAAGATGGCCGACGCCATAGTTTCGATCCTAGTGGAGGCAGGGAAGGAAAGTGTAGGAAAGATCAGGGTGCCAACGCGGGAACTTGGGTACAGAGTGAATGAAGAACTGAAAAGGGCCATAAAGGGAAGAAAATCTAAATGTGCTGCATACAGGTTTATCAAAAAGGGGGGGGGGGGAGAGGAATTCGTGGAAAGCCTAACTGCCCTATTCAATCTAGCCGTAGAAAATCAAAAGGTCCCAAAGGAGTGGAGAGAAAGCAAAGTGACATTTATTCACAAAAAGGGGGAAAAAGACGTTTTGGATAACTATCGAGGGATCTCTGTCAATAGCAACATTGGAAAAGTTTCATGTAAAGTCCCGTATGGGAGACTAGAGGAGGTGATTGAAGAGAATGTTTTTTGGGGAGAAATCCAGAATGGCTTCAGGAGGGGACGGCAAGTTACTGACCATCTTTTCACACTATCCCAAATGATAGAATCCGCGAAAGCAAAAAAGAAAAAGCTGTTTATGGCCTTTTTGGATATCAAAAAGGCATACGATAAAGTACCCCAGGGCTATTTTCTGCAGACGATATGGTGCTAGTGTCAGAAAGCGAAGAGGGGCTAACGAAAATGCTGGGAATTGTTGGGAAAAATGGGAGCAAATGGAGACTCGAACTTAATGAAAGCAAGAGCAAAGTTATACCTGTGGGCCGCAAAGTGGTCCCCACTCGAAGGTGGAGAGTTGGTGAGTTCTGCATTCCGGAAGGTAGCAGCAAACTTCTCAGTGTAGGGGAGACAGGTGATTACGAGTATTTGGGGGTAAATATAAACATTACGGGAAGAGGCATCTACCGAAACCACACAAATAAATTGATTCTGAAGGGGAATCGAATCCTTAACCAAATGAAACTTATAGGGAGAAACAGTTTCAATAAGGTTTTCGTGGGGAAAACCATTTGGGAAATGGTGGGTCTGCCAAGTATAACATACGGTACGGAAGTGGTACCCCTAAACCAGACGGCCATAAAGAGCTTGGAAATCCTGCAGCACAATACAGGCCGATGGATAACGGGGTCGAGTAATGCCGCAGCGCTAGAAGGATCAAGGACAGGATAGACCTGTTGCAACTCGGTTATCTTAATTATTTGGTAAATCTCCCTGACAGCCGGTGGTGTGAAGTAATGTTCCTGAGAATGTTCAACTCAAATATCAAGACGGGGTGGATGGTCCAAGTGAGGGAGCTAGTAGAAAACTACTTAATGGAGATCTCGGACCTGGACATTGGGGCAAACCAGGGTAAAAAAAAATCGCCAGAGAAAGGGTCATGGAGGATTGTAACCGTAATTGGCGAGAGGGGGTCAAATCAAAGAGGTCTTTGGGTGGCCTGCGTGAAAAAGAGAAGCCAGGTTTTGAAGAGTACCTTGATGGCACCTTTGGGGGGTCACTGTTGTTCAAGATGAGGTCGCGATCCCTGGAGCTGAGGGGAAAAATTGGGAAAGACAGCGAAAGGGAGTGCCAGATGTGTAATTTGGTATTGGTAGAGACCCTGGAACACTTTCTTCTAGAATGCCCAAAGTACCAGTCCAAAAGAATAAGATTCTCTGGGAGTGTAATGGGGAAGTGGGATGGGAGAATGAAGGACATGTGGTTATGGGGAGGCTCAAAGGAGAGGGTCAGTTTTCTAATCGGAGAGATTGGAAAGAATGGGACAAGGGATGTCATCAAGCAGTTCGTCTCCGAGTGTTGGGAGGAGAGGAGAAGCACGGAAATAGGGAGGCAGTTGGGAGTACAGGGGTAACCAAGGCCTTATCGTCCGAGAACCGCGACAAATCAGCGGCTGGCCAAAGTGTTCTTATTATATTATTATTAGGTCATGACGACGTTCACCGCTGTCGTTTGTCCACAGAGGTGAGTTAGTGGACGTTAATTGGGTCCATCAACACCGCCCCTGGCCTATGTCAATACCCTCGTAACACTGTCCGCACAGTGATAGCCGGCCTGCACAGTCTGCTTTACCCTATGCCATTTCTCACAGAACTTGTGTCAGTGGTGCCATTTCCCCCAGTAAAATTTGCCTGTCACTATCCCGCACCATGGTAGGTTCGCCGAGTGATCGTGTTGCTTTCGGTCGGGTCACTGGTTGGGGAGTTTCTGGTATAGGGTCACTGTTGGGAGCAGAGGGAAGTACGACCGTGTCACTCTCGGTCGGGCGACTGCTGGAGGGCTTCTGGGATAGTGTCAACGTTGGGGGCAGGGGTGAGGCTACTGTGGTCGCTAGGTCGGGCCACTGGTTGGAGGGCTTCTGAGAAGGTTTACCGATGGGAAAAGAGAGAGGGGGACTTTGTCGCTGTCGGTCGGTTCACTGGTTGGAAGTCTCTGTGTCGCCGGATCACTAGGTCCTTGTAAAGTAGGCCAGGGTTTTTGGACGGGACAGCGACAGTGGCGATCTCCATCGGAATACTCAGATACCAGTGAGGTCTATGAGGTGATGCCTCAATGAGGTCTCTTCTCATAGCCCTCACGTCGTCATCTCGCCCCCTCCCCTCCAACAATCACTAGAGCACTATCAGCAATCACTAGGCATCCATAGTGAACGCCACTGGCGATCACCAATGATCATCTTCCCAATGGGAATGAGAGGGCTGTGAGATGCCCCAATGAGGCCTCACCACATAGCCCTCATATCCCCATCTCGCTCCAACAGTCACTTGATATGGCTATCGCCAATCAGTAATCATGTCTGTGATCTTTAGTGATTGTTGGGAGCGGGATATGGGTGTGAGGGCAATGAGGTGTGAAATCAATGAGTGGTCATATCCCTGTATGAGGATGAGAGGGCTGTGAGGAGAGTCACTAGGTCACTAGGCATCCCTGGTGATTGTCAATGCCGACCACCAATGATCATGAGGATGTGGGGGAGGAAGAGGAGAGGCCTCAGTGCGGCTAGTACTCATAACCCTCTAATCCTTATCTTGCTCCCAAAGATCACTTGAGATCGCCATAGACGATCACTAACCATTTCTTGTCATCGCCACTATACTGATCACCAGTGGGCATCTCCACAAACAACACACATTGACAGCTTTCGGTTAAGACATTCAGATACAATTTGCTATTAATAATTGTATAATACAATGAATTCGTTTGATAGCTCTGCTAGAAAATATTTTATTACATTTTGCAACGTTTTTCTGGTCGATGTAGTTGCTGTTTGTAATATTTATTACATTGTGCAACGTTTTTCCAGTCCATGTTGTTGCATTTTGTAATAATTATTACATTTTGCAACGTTTTTCCAGTCCAAGTAGTTGCATTTTGTAATAAAATTTCGGACATACACGAAACTCGCTCAAATACATACAAAAATGCGTAAAACATACCCGAAGACAGTCGTAGAATCATAGAGACACAAATTTATTTTAATAATTGAAAAGTAACATGAATTTGTTGCAGATTTCTCCTTTGAATAAAAACTCCCCCTTTGAAAAAAAGTTTATTACATTTTGCAACATTTTTCCCGTCCAAGTAGTTGCATTTTGTAATAATTATTACATATTGCAACGTTTTTCCCGTCCAAGTAGTTGCATTTTGTAATAATTATTACATTTTGCAACTTTTATTACAAAGTGGGTTGTAACACCTGTCTTCAACCAATGCCAAGCCTGCATGTGTGGAATTAGTACGTTGGGAAGTCTGACAGTTGCTCGTCGTTTGCTCGGTAGTTCTCTACGGGTACTCAGCTTCCTCCAGGCGTAAAACTGCTCGGCACGAGGTGACCCTGGCTGTGGAAATTGTCGTTAAACCCCACTCTATAATTAAATAAATAAACAAATAAATAAATAAATAATCTTATTTTAGAGTGTACCCATCAGTCGTCTCTATGAGAGTGTACAGTTGGTTCAGGTTTAAGAACTATAATTGTCATATGCACTTTAAAATCAGTTAGGTTAGAAATTAACCCAATGCTAACCCTGGTTAGGTGAATGATTGGGTTCATATTCACTCAATCCAGTTGAGTTAGGTTGATTGTTATCCTAACTAATTTTAGAATGTATATAATACGTCGGGAACCGATTATTAGTAAAATACTAGTGGATTGGTATTCTATCCAGAAAAAAATAGCAAATTCTCCAAGAACGTAAGAGCAGTACTAGCAATGTTTCAACCAGTGGGACCCGGATCCATCCCATATGTCCTTTGGTAAAACTGTTGCTTATGCTTTTTATATATTGATAAAATTTGCGTCCGTGTGTAGGATGAAACTCAACAGGTGGCATAAAATATGTTTTGGGGGCAAAATTAAAAAAAAAAACATCCGAATATCGATTTTTGTCGATAGCCCTGGCTGGATACGCGTGGCCGTTACGTAGGGAAGTGGGTTAATAGTAATCCGCAAATCATCAATACTTACAGCCTCAGCATCGTTCGTAAAGAAATGTGCAACAGCGATGTCACGAATATATGGAATGCGGAAATCATTGCACGTGTCTGCTATTATATCACATTTTAGATTCTCCAAATCGTTTTTGCCCGCGAAACCTTGAAATAAACAGAAGTAGTATTATATGTCTGTATCAAAGAACATGACGATGTCTCATTGGTCCATGCTGTATGATTAAACAGGTGCGAATGCGTATGAAGCTGCGAATGTCGTGAAGTGATAACCATATACAAATATGTTTCTCGTCAACTTTCTAAGACTATGAAAATAATACATAAGGGACGTTTGTTCATAAACGGACCCTAACACGAACATTTGTTAACACACGGACGAACAAAATAATCACAGCGTTGAACTGCTAATTTATGGATTGTAGCTGTGACGATGTGTGATATATTCTGTCACATGATTTCAAAACGCGTTTCATTTACGCTTATCTTTGTATGGGCTGCTACTGGACTTTTGGTTGCACGGAACATTTCCAATCAGTAATGCACATTTTCAAAAATGTCTTGTCCAATTAGCACCTAATCTGTTCAAAAGATACAAAAACCCTTCAGAATTCTGCAGTTGATTTGTTTGTTTTTCGTTTGTTTTTGATTTGGGGTTATTTTCTCTTGTTTGTTTTTTCAGATGGCAATAAAATTAATGGTGTTCTTTTGTCAGCTTGAATCACAATACAGACTGAAAGAACGTACACTCAACTCTAGCGTCATACAATGAATTTTGAAGCTGATGTAGAACCTACACATCTCATTTCTTATGGACAGCACACACTATAGATCTCTGCATACTTTGATTTCAACGCAGCACAGAAAAAAAATGAATTGCAGTACACGAAGCTAGAGTACATCTACCTTATTTTGTGTATTGCAGTCTACAACAGGTCCATAGAGTGATGGCCGAGTGGATAAGTGCACTGGTCTCTCATGCCAGAGGTTCCAGGATCGATCCTCGTTCGAGGAAAGTTCTCGAGGTGTCCGAATACTTTCTGCCAGCATCAATTGTGTGGTTGATGCTATCACAGTGTACCGTCCTATCGGGCGGGGACGTAAAATGGCTGTCCTCAGTGCGGAGAGAGACACACCCTATGCAACTAAAGATCCCTTCGCAGTATTCGAGAAGAACGAGACCACGAAGTTGCCGCTGCGAAGGTCATCCCACACACCTGCGCCATTGGGCCAAGGAGAGGCGTTAATATAACGTCGCCTGAGTGCTAGAATGCCCTATGTTCCATAAGGGACATAGGGTATTCTAGTACTCAGGCGACGATAATTTGCACAACTTGTTCACCAATCCTTGTAAACCAAAATAAGATTAAATTAAACAGTTCCAGCCTCGAAACCATGTAGAAACGCTTTTTAGACGTTAGAGCACAATAATAGTTCTTCTTGAGGGGTGTTTTATGAATTTTCTAGCATGTAATTAATTAGTTATATTTGATACATGTTTTATGTGACTCTTCCAACACTCAGCCTGGTTAATATTTCTACTGTTGCTGAGATTAGAACCAAAGAAATCTCAGTTGATGTAATGGCACCCCTAGTTGGTCCATCGCACTTACGATGGACCGCCTAGAGACGTCATTATATTAACTAAGATTTTTTTCCACAGGCGTGTTTCATGATGACACGTCGAGTTTACAAATTTAAGTGTATGCAAATGTGTCATTATAAATGTAATCCTGTAATGTACTATTTAAAAATGCAATTAAATCTGACAAAGGTGTTCCACCATGGGTCTATTCGGTATATTTGTTCTCCCTCAATCATCTTCCAATCCGAAGTAAGGCTTCGTTTTGGTAGATGGTAGTATAAGCTGTATTTGAAGAAATAGATTACCGTGACCAGGCCCAAGGCATCGGGTCATCATTCTAATTCTGTAAAGAATTCTACGCTGTTATAAGTTGTTTGTTTATCGACTTTTTGTGGAATTGCGCGCAGATGTCTCTTGATGTAATGTGTTTTTACTCACAAAGATACAAGTATTCTTTCCCGCCACAGTTAGAGATATTCAGTCAATGTGTATTTAATTCTCATTAAAACATCATGATATTAACATAAATTTACATAATTTATGGAACTACCGTAATCATATTGTGGTGAGTATTCATTTGTGATTGTAATGTTATCAAAATGTCGACCAAATCAATTTTCAATTGAGCATTATTTCTAGCTTCGATTTACAGAAAATGAATCTTTGGGAATTTTTTCAAATTCAGTCGTTCGGAATATACTAGTTGGTCGGAAAAGGGAACCACGTGTTCGCTTTTCTAACCAACTATTTATTTATTCATTTATTGGAGATTGATGACACTTTCGACTTCTAACCAACCGAAATATTCCAGACGAGTGGATCTCAACATAGATGATGACATATTTGAGAGTTGGACTGATTCCAGGTCATAATAGCGTGTTCCAAAGATGTAATATATTTATCAATAAACCAAATCCACCCCTCTCCCAGTTTCTAACACCTTTTTGTGTCATTCGTCAAGATGAAAGAATTGGTTAAATGGCCTTTTTGTGCATCAAGTTTTCAGAGTTTTTCACACCTGAAATCTCTTTGATCACTGAAACTGATTCACCAAGATTCTGTCGCATCCGAAGACGTCTCTTAATTGGAACAATTACTTCTCTCCAATCACGATTATGAAATAAAAATGTCACAATTAATAGTTAGGTTAGGAGCTCATAGGCCTCCTGTGGGGTTTATATGGCAGGCAATAACACCTTAGCCGCGATGGGAATGGTGAGTGTGAAGCAATTAAGTTATGATTGCCTATTTTTCTTTCCATGTTGCAGCTTCCACGCAGTTACACACATATATAACTTGTGATGTGCGCAATTCGCGTCTTGACATAAAACGAACCCATGTACTGGTCACAATGCCATAATATCCCCAAATCGACACGGGGAATCAAAGACTTTAATTTTTACGCAATGATATGTCGCGCCAAAAACTATATGATCTACATTTGGTGATTGCACCCTACACTTTTTGAAGCGGTCTCGATAAATTAACCCTTTACCCAACGCAGACGATATCAAAATTTATTATTTTAAATATCATTTTTTCATTTGTTTTCAAAACATTTCAACAAAACCATATCATGTGACCCGTCGTTGGAACGATTTCGACGAGCTCGTTCCAACGAGGGGTCACATGATATGGTTTTGTCGAAATGTTTTGAAAAATATTTTTTCAACTGCTGAATTTGCATATTACGCAGGCCGATTCGTTGGGTCCGTTGGGTAAAGCGTTAATCATTGTCTGTACACGAACAGAAATGTTCGAACAATGTCCAACATGCTGTGTTAAAAGCGCAAACTTAGTAAGAAAAACTTGATCTATAATGTTGTCGCATTGTTCGCGTGACACAGGCGCGTAGCCTGGATTCTGCAGGAGGTGACGCCTAGCCGGTTTGTTTGCGTTTTTTCTTTTGTGGGTGGGGGTGGGGATGGTATGGTAAAGGTCATTATAAGGAGATCGGGACCTCCCCAAGAAAGATTTGCAAAAAAGGAATGTTCAAAGTTCGAATATGAGGCATTTGTAGCGTGTGTAGGCCTATATTGGAAACCATCCTGGGGCTCTATGTGACGTGAAACTTGCGTTTGGCTTATGATGTATTTTAGAGGGGAATAGGAGCGATTTTTTGGGAGTGGGGCGGGTTGTGTGGGGGTGGGGGTGGGTGGGGGCTCAACTATGCCACTGATGCCGCATTCATTCTTCTATATCGCTCACACCGAGGTCGATATCGATATAATAATAATAATAATAATAATAATAATAATAATAATAATTGATAATAATTTATTAAGCCTAAAATTCCATTTAAAAAATGCTCTTTGGCTGTACATCACACAAATAGCAAATTCATATGAAAAAGGTTAAAACATGTTAGTAAAAGCCTGTCTGAATAAAAATGTCTTTAGTTTTGATTTAAAAACGGGCAAGGAACTGGCCTGTCTGATATCATGCGGAAGTCTATTCCAGAGTTTAGGCCCACAGACTGAAAATGCCCTGCCACCCGCTGTACGCAACTTGCTACTGGGGTGTTTGAGATTCAACATACTGGAGGATCTAACTGTTCTGGGTGGTCGGTAGTATTCGACTAAATTGGCTAGGTATGTCGGGGCCAACCCATTCAGGCACTTGTAGACCAGCAACAGTACATTAAATTCAATTCTTTGTTGGACTGGAAGCCAGTGCAAACCAATGAGAATAGGTGTGATATGCGATGACTTTGCTGTTTTCGTAATGAGACGAGCCGCGCAATTCTGTACCCACTGGAGCTTGTCAATGTTATATTGCTTAGCCCCACAGAGCAAAGAGTTGCAATAATCCAGTCGAGTGCTAACAAATGCATGAACAAGTTGTTCCGATATCTGCTGATCAATGAGACATCGTATTTTACCAATATTTCGAAGGTGAAAGAAAGCTGAACGACAGATCTGGGTAACGTGTGTGTCAGAAGTGAGGCTATAGTCAAAGAGACAGCCCAGGTTTCGGACTTCGGATGCAGGAGACACCTCAGCTTCGCCAATACGGATGCTGCAACACGGGGACTTATACAGCTGTTTAGGCGTTCCGACGTAGATAACCTCAGTCTTCTCGTCGTTGAGCTTGAGAAAATTACTGGACATCCAAAGTCTTATCTCCGTAATACATGCTTCAATAACCCCACGGGCAAGTTTTTCAGTGCCGTGTGTGAAACGAATATATAACTGAGTATCATCAGCATAGAAATGGCACTTAAGATTATGGCGGCGAACGATATCCCCCAAAGGAAGAACATAAATCAGATACAAGATTGGCCCCAATATGTGTCCAGCACTTGCAGCATGTCAATTGTGAATTACATGTGCTTTATCACTTTTCACTCTGGTGCTTGAGACAGCAACCTTATTTTATTTTCTTCCAGGCCGAAATCCCACATCAAGGTGTTTGCGAAAGCCTAGGTGGATTCTTTTGGTCTATAGTAAATTATATGCGGGTGTCGGAGAATATTCTTCAGCAGTGATTTCTCAGGTACACATTGAACAATTAACTACTGTGGGACATGGCGGGGGGGGGGGGGGGGTAAGTGTGCAGGTTTGATAATCCAGCATTATATATAAGAACTCGTCAGAAAGCTTACCAAGCTGTTTAGCCAAATATCGATGAAAAGCCACACTTTGATAGTAAGTTGTTCCATCTATTTCCAAATAGGGCAGCTGTCCAAGTAATGTCTCTGAAAAAGAAATGTAATGTTATTCTCCTTGAGATAAGCGACAGCTGAACCGGCATATGTATGTTCTGAAGCGTGACCCCAGCAAAATGTAAGTGTATGCGTTATGAAAATGTAAGGGATGGATGGATACACGAAGGTTTCTGTAAGAGTGTTCGGAGTAATTAGAGAAAGTTCAAAAACGTTTTAGATTCAGAAGTATTATTATTTACAGTATGTGAAGAGCGGATCTTGAGTTACACACTGGTGTCCTCTCAGACAAATTCTGTGCAAAAATATCTGAAGCAAAAACATTTTTTTCAGCCGATGGACGACCACGTCCAAACCGGAGACATATCGGCTGGCACGTTGCTTGTGTTTCCCATGCTTCTTCACACACTCTAAAATCTGTTGGGTTAAAAATCAACCTAAAACAACAGGGTTAAGTGAAAGCATTTTTTTAGCCAATGGATATCCACGTTCATCCCGGAGCCCCATTGGCTGGAACGTTGCTTGTGTTTCACAATCAACGTTCCATCCAATTTGGTTCGTATTCACAAAACCCAGTTGATTTGGATTGATGTTTAACCCAACTGATTTTAGAGTGTACAGAATGAGTTATACGCGAGATCGAAAATGCACTCCACCAACAGGGTTTAGTGGTTATACATTCCGGGTGTACTGTATATTAATCTTTAACACTCAAATATCAACATTTCAAGAATCACATTGTCCCAGAATCCACCTAGCAATTTAACCAATTAAATATTGTTTGACAGAGTTCATGGAGCTCTATGTTTCAACTGTGAAGTGGTTAAAATCCATGTTGCATTATGGAAAAATTTAATATTTGAAATTTTGGTTTTGGAGAGGGGAGGACATGGCCATAGGAGGCCACCCAGACAGTGATATATATCACTGGTGGTTCATGTGCCTTAGCGGCGTGTAACAAATGTCTGCATCGGGCTGACAAATTGTTTCGGAGAAATGGGGATATTTGTTACATATGGAGCGAAAAATGTTTATTTTTCATTTTTCTGAACTTTAAATCCGTAAAAGAGACAAAGAGTAACGACTCTGTGCAACCCCTCTAATTTTCAGTAAGGTTTCAATGATGGGTTGGTAAAGAGAATGTTGGCATAACTCCCCCTCTCTCTCACAACAATTCCCTAGAAATGTTCGGGGGCGGGGGCGGCTCTTGTGCCCCCGGTTTCTGTGTCCATGTGTGCAGACTATCATATATGAAGAATACAGTAGGGCAATTGATGAAAGAAGTAATACAAACACACATTTAATACAAAAAGAGCATGTTGGTTTGTTTGAATAATTTTGTATAACATAATCATTTGTCTATATATGATTTAGCGAGGACATGTTCATCCGCATAATCCTCCTCAATTTGTTTTGTTCCAAGTGAAAATGGAAGTTGTAATGCACCACATCTCCTGTGTCATTCTCTAACCTTTAAGAAAACGTTACAAGAATTAGCAAGTCAACACAGTTATGAAGAGGATACATGCAAATCGTGAAATTATTCATAAACGTTCACAATCGTTTGAATATCGTTCAACTAGAAGATGAGGGGGAAAACGTGTCAGATTGGGGGAACCGTCATGGGTGACCTAGGTATGATGTCATCGTCACGCGACCTAGTTACTTCATATTTTGTTGTCCTGGAAGTCTGCATGAGCGGCCATCCTGTGGCGCTTTTACATAGTGATACGTGGTCCTAGTGCGCACCCGCATTTCGTGTTGTTAGTGTGATACGTGTTTCCGTCGTCCATTTCGTAAACTGGATGCTTCCATCGTGGTTTCCATGGTAACACGTAGCTGCTATGTGACCTAAAGGCCCACAATAGGACTGGGGTAAGTTTGGAGGGTGCGTTCCTTTGTATAGGAGTAAACATAATTAGCCAAATATACCCGACAATTCCCACAAATCACCCCAAAACACCCAAAACTACCGAAAAAGTTATGAACTTATTTTGTGTAGTATATTTACGTCCATGAATCACGCACACTGATCCGAGAAAACACCTTTGTTGGTAATATTTCAAATATTTCCCAGGATATTTCAGACATTTTCCGAAGATGGACTGCTAAAGTCGAAGTTGGTCGTCTTGTTCCCGGAGTCACCCCTCCCTCACATAACCCTCCGCTCGTCACTTTGAGAAACATACCATATGTTCGACACTATAAGCTAGACATTATCAACTGATCCGGGTTCAGTAAAATAATCACCCCGAAACACGAACTCCACTCGTAAGTAATATTTGGGCTTTAATAAATACCCAGACTGTGACTATAGCATCTACATTCTACTGAATGGTTTCATATTGACCCTGGCAAGAAGCAATTTTTGTTGTTGACAGCTTGCTCAGCTACATTTGATTGGATAGTGCCCATTGACACTATCCAATCAAATGTAACTGAGCAATATATGGTGAAAGGAAATCTGTGGTCAAGAAAAATATAGCACTATACCAGGTAATACGCTCAAATCAATGAAATTAAAGAAATCATATTGTTCAAACACGATGCGTTACGCTCTTTTTACCCCTCAATGTAACCTAATTATACCGATAGCACAATTCATAAAAATCCGTAATATTTGACTATTTTTTTTTTGCATTTTTTTCCCCAGACATGTGCGTTTCCAAGATCCAAGATGACCTCATTTGTTTCGATTGTGATGGCTCATATCCGAAGTGATAATGTTGCAGCTTCATCATCTAGGTCTGTTTTGGGGCAAAAAATGAAAATTGTAGTGTCGTCCTCTAGCCGTTTTCGTATTTTTCGACGCTGATGGTATCGACAGAGCATAGAGAGGGCCGAGTACTCATAGCAGGATAACAAACCCGAGAGCTGTACACAATTTTATTAATTTTATTTTGCTCGATACAATTTTTCTTCCATGTCATGTCCACTTTGAATAAAAAAATACCCAAAACATTTATTTTTTTCAATCAACGCGAGAAGTGTTTCTCAACTGACTTAATTTGATAGAAAGGTTGTTGACATTACCATCACTATTAGAAGACACATTTGTTTACAGAACTACAGGCGCGTGGCCAGGATTCTATAAAAGGAGGTGCTCTAGCCAGTTTTGGGAGGGGAGCAAACAGGATATTAGAAAGGTCGTTGTGAGGAGAGTGGGCTCCTCTATATTCTTAACTTGGAACCCTTGATGGGAAGTGGAGGAGAGGGTAACAACCGGAGCGCCATAGTTAGGAAATGTAACAAAGTTCAGAATTGTTGGGGCGAATGTGGGGCATTTATAGAGTGTGTAGCCCTATATTGAAGACCATTTTATGGCTATGTACGTTCAGACCATTTTCATGTAGATTTATGGAAAATAGAATTTCAGCAATTTAATAATAAATTAGCTGAAAGCAGCTATTTAACTGAACTGTCTCATCCTTGTATATGTGTAACCCTCGCGCATTCTAAACGGGTGCTAATTAGATTGCTGAGCAAGACAGCAGTCTCATTGTTTGTAAATAGTTTCTAAAAAAAGACAACCGGAACAAATTTGCAAGAACTGGAAAAAATGTGTTTTGCCTGGCCGTGGACCACCAACATAACCCGGTCCTGTTTCGGGAATTTTATTGCAGAACCCTACTCTCCCCCACTCAACTCCTACCCCGGAGGATCGAGATTTTTAAATGAATATTTTACTAAATTTAAGTCGGAATCAAAGAAGACAAACGAAAATAGAACATGAGAAGCAACGTTTTTACGTTTTCCTTTCAGTCGGCGAGATTCTAGTGTTGTGGGTTGGGGGGGTCGAAGAGAGAATTTCGACACAATCGCGATTTCAGGCGCAATCTGGTCGATTTTCACAAACTGTTTTGTTGCAGTACTCCAGCTGTGCAGTCAGACAATCTCCCAGAACGCGCTAAGAAATATAATGTGTGTCTACTTGGCAAGAAAGAAAGAATACTCACGTTTTTTAAATTCGGGCCAATCTTTGAAATCTATTGTAACATTTTCGTATTCAACACCTGCTGCGGCGAACATCAGTCGAGATATCTCTGCTCGTGCTCGACCATTGAAGTACGTGAGCTTGTAGGTCGGCATGTTTTTAGACGTCTGTTCGCGTTACATATGTATTGCCTTATGTATTCGTTTTCGAGGACAATATATTCATGCCCTCGAGAGTATGACACCGGCCTGGTATAAAATGCATGATTAAGCACGTCATGTGCATTTCGTTGGACGCGACTTGACAATACTCAGATGGTGTAAAAAGATTTTAATAGCAGCTCTGTTGTGGAGTCCGGTTTCCCCTTTCGCGAACTATACGATAATTATACTTAGTGAAATCTCTGGCTGTAGTTTATATAGTTGTGTAGATTTTAACCCTTTGAACCCTGGTGATAGGTGATATCTTCCAGGTCAGTTCAATGGCAGCAGTTGGAATAGTCCATATTCATTATTTGGGGGTTGACCAATTCATGTGTTGAACGTCCAGCATTGAGGCTGAATGTTGAAATTATTGATTGGTCTATCCCAAACATTCACTTAGCAGCCATTCTACTTGATGCAATTGTAACGTATCATGTTCCTGGGCCAGAGGAGTAGGCTCACGGATTCAAATGGTTAATGTGTGCTGCTCAAGAAGATTATATGTGGAAAACTGGACACGAGAAAACAAGTAAGCCTAAAACGTTCAACTGGAGCAAGTTGTCAGCAGAGAAGGGAGATGGTTGTAGCGTGAGAGGTGTAAGCATTTAACCGATTGTCAGTTTAAGAAACATTTTTTTAAATAATGGGGCATTGTTTCAGCCAGTTTGAATCTGCAACTCATAAACATACTCAATAGTTTATAACAAGTATTTTTCCAAAACAGCTTAGAAAAAGCAGTTGAAATTATTTTCTATTCTCGCCACAGAGTTTCCTAAAAGTTGTGTGAAATTATGTTTGGTATGTTTAAAGTGCCTGTCACACAATAATACAAACTAGGCAGTATGTTCCAAATACTGAAAAGTGGCTACCGCCAGGCGTTTAGCTAGGCTTTTATATTAGGGCAGTGCGCGAGGGAATCTGAGTTGGGGAAGGGGTCCAAGAATGAACATATCACGAAGACTAAAGTCCTGAGTTAGTGAAATGTATCAAGGTGGTGTCCTTCTCGCGTTGGTGGGACCGAACCACTTAGTCCCATGGGTGACATGGGGCGACCACAGTACTTTCCCATCTCTTTCTGTCTTGTGGGATGTGCTTTGCTTCTCCCCATGGTTTGCCAATTTTTCACTGGACTGATATTAATACTCTGCGCTAGGTATTTTGCGGTCTCCTTCTTTCTCCTTTTTCCACACCAAAGCCTGTTTTATAATATTGGAGTTCTTTTTTTTCTTAAGATGTGGCACATACATTTCCACCTACGTGCCAGGGATTGCTTTGTCTTTTGGCTCTTGTCTGGTTCTATGCTTCAGTATACTGTTACTGGTGGTATCTGGTCACCTCACTCCCAGGATGTTTCGTAGGCGGCGGTTTACAAAGACCCGTAGAATGCTGTTTGTCTCCATGTTTCTTACACATAGAGTTGTATTTAATTTACATTCAATATCCCAATTTTGGTGCCTGCCATAAGTACCTCGCCTCTCCAAACTGGTTTTAACATTGCAAAGGCTTGTTGGGCTTTCTTTTCCGAGCCCTGGTGTCTTCGTCGGTTTCCCTTGTCGTACTGATAATACTTCCCAGGTGGGTAAATTCTTTGACATCTTCTATTTCTGTGTCTCTGATTCTTGTTTTGTCTACTTGGCAGGAATTCGATCTCATGGTTTTTCTTCTCTGCGGACTTATGTAGAGGCATGTTCGTTTTGCTGCTGTTTCGAGTCTTGGAAACAGTTGGATTGCATGCAGATGTCATCAACAAAATCAAGGTCCACGAGGCGTGAATGTACTGTCCATTTATACCTGTTGGGTTGTTGTGAATCGTTCTACTTGCCCAATCTATGACAATGAGAAATAAGAGTGCAGAGAGGAGACACCTTTGCCACACGCCGGTAGTTACTGGGAAGGGCTCTGTCAGAGTCACAGCATGGGTAATTTGGCAAGTTAATCCATTGCAGAGATGTTGTATAATGGATACGATCTTCTGAGGTATTCAATAATGAGTGAGGATTTTCCACAGTACTTGATGGTCAATACTATCAAAGGCTTTCTCGAAATCGATAAAATTCATATAGAGTAATGTTTGCCATTCAATGATTTGTTCAAAATGATTCATAGAATGCCAATCTGATCGACACAGGAACGTTCTGATCGAAAACCTGCTTGCGTGTCTCGCATCATTTTGTCTACTTCTTTCATTTTATGTAATATCATGCTGCATAGATCTTTGCTGGGTATTGAAAACATGGTTATACCTTCCCAGTTGTTGCATAGGGATAAATCTCCTTTTTGGGTAGTTTGACAAGGCGTCCTTTGCGCCAATCATCCGGTATGTGCTCTTTATTCCACAGATCGTATCGAACAAGCGATGGAATGCGTCGACTTAAATATTAACCATGGACTTAAATTAAGTCTGATGAAATGTTGTCAACTCCTCCTGCTTTCCTGTTTTTAAGTTGTTTGATTGTCTGATGGACTTCTGCTTTTGTAAAATTGCCGATCTTGCTGTTGATTGTTGGACCTGTTTCCGTATCAGGTGGATCTGTAAGAACGGTCGGTTTAGTATTTTCTGGAAATGTTGTTTCCACCTCACTATTTCATTTCTTGGTTATTACGACACCTTTTTTGCCTTTTACTGATATGCTTGTATTTGATGGTCTGCCGTTTTCTGCCTGGTGATATTGTAAAAAGATTTTATGTCACCTTTTTCACATGCGCTCTCTTCTTCTTGTGCCAGGTGTCCAATACTTGCTCTCTTGTCTTGTCTACATTTTATCTTTACTTCTTTGCCTTTTTCTCAATATAAATTGTGTGCCTGCCTCTTTTGTTGTCTTGTTGTGGAATTTAAATTTTTTGCCTTGATATGCTGTCTTTTATCAATCTGTGCCCATTTTTCACCTGGCATTCACGATTGCGATTATATTGTAGATATCCTAATGCTTCTTCACATGTCTGAAGTATAGCCTCTTTAGTTGTTCCTAAGTGTTGTTGATGTCTGAGTCTTCCTATTTGAAATTTTCTAAAGCAGAGAATCTGGTTTTGAGGAATAGTTGAAATTCCAATTTTTTGTGGCTAGATCTTTTAATCCCCTACATTAAGTTTTCTTCTTTTTGCTTCTGTTCTATTCTGAGATAATCTTTTAAACTTGATTGAGGAAACTAGTAGGAGGTGATCTGAGGTTGCATATGCTCCTTGTTTTGCTCTTATATCCTGTAGTGATGATCTTCATCTATGAGATATGGTAATGTGTTCTATCTGATACTTTGCATTTTTTACTTTCTCTCTCTCTCTCTCTCTCTCTCTCTCTCTTCGTTCTCTTTCTGATACCACCTTTGCATTTAAATCGCCCATGATCATAAGGATGTCACGTTTTGTCACCTTGCCTATTGTGGACTGCAGAAGTCTTTCTTTTCTTCGTCGTCTGCCTAGTTTGTAGGGGCAGGGACTTGTACGATGGTGGTCTTCTGGTATCGCGTGTTAAACCTTGCCATGATAATTCTTGCTGAAACAGGATTCCATTCCAGAAGTGATCTTGGCAATGTAGTAAGTATATTGTTGTGTGTCCAGTGCTGATTGTCGTTAAACTAGATTTATTCCATCTCACTTCGCAGAGGCCAAAATATCGCCTTTATATCTATCCATTTCTTTAACTACTTGAGTACTTTTGCCACGTTGATACCGTGATCGCAACTGATGAAGTTGGAGGCCCAACCACCCAACAGTGGTTGAAAATCGTCAAAGAAACGACTGTAGCAGTATGTGTTTCCAAAAGATCTTTTGAAAAATATGTCTCAAATGGCGTTATTCTGAAGTTCGACAGAACGTCAAGCATGGTAACTTCATTAGCTGATGCCCACGCAAATCGTAGAATTAAGAAATTGTTAGGTGGGCTGGGATCGTGGGAGGGGGCGGCTCCTCCATCACACGCTCCCAGCTACGCTACTGGTAGCGACGCTGTGAATTTTACCCTTTCATGAACAGCCCAAACAATGCACGAGACACGTTCTTTGAACGAAATTGAATCTACGCAATTAAAATGTGTTAGTGTATTGAGGTTAAACGACACTTCCACCAACCAGGTTCACATCGTGCCGGATAGTTCTAGGGTATCGGGAAGCCTGAGTACCGGGTTCAACAAACCGAACAACGACAAGTAACTGCCAGGCTCTCTAACTGTTTTAGTCACACCACCGACGTGTAGTACGCTTCAATACACAACGACATCATGCCCCGGGATTAAGTGTCTTGCCCAAGGCTACAGCACAGATGCCGCAGGTATGGATCGAACTGTAAACATTTCGGTTTAATATCCAACGCTCTAACTAATGAGCAGCCGCGCTCCCACACCATTAAAATAGAATGCATACCATATATCAAATCAATTCAGTAGTATTTTCTCAATTATCAATAGTATTATAATAGGGGTCAATATAGGGCGCCCCTAAAGGCCGTCGGTAGCAGTTTCCCACTTGATTTCACTTCTCAAAAGGCAGATTTACAACACATAATATCTTTTGTCTTTTAAAGTTCAGGGAATACATGCATTTCAATTTACTTCTGTTTTACCTCTTTGGGCTCACACGGAAAAACAGGTAATCCCTACCGTCCACTTTATCGAGTATATGTCACTCAATACTGCAAACCACTTTGGCTCTAGTCGGCTAATCGGTTAAAAACTGGAGGTATAGATGGGCGTTGTTTTAATTTCCATCACCAAGGGCAGTCGCATATCAAATCTCAAAGCATTGTGTCTCGTGTGTTTTAAACTCTTTGAACCCTGATGGTATATTCCATCGCAGTTCAGAGCGATCATCTGGTAGAGTCTATATTCGTCACTTGGAGTAGTCCAATCAGTATTTTTCAACGTGCAGCCTACGGGCCGCACATTGAACATTTTGATTGGTCTACTTCACAAATGCACTGAGAAAAGTATCTACTTTATGAATTGAGGTCATATCACTATCCTGTTTTTAAGGGTTAACAGTTTTAAGCTTTTCAGGCACTTACTCCAGCCCACAAGGCTCACCGACTTCTACTAAACAAACTTAGAAGGAAACCCCCTAAAAATAATTCATGCCATGTTTTGTTCTGAACAAAAAACGGCCGTCTTGAACGGGTTAACCCTTTACCCAATGAATCGGTGGCATCCGACCGCGTAAGTTACAAATTAAGCAGCTGAAAAATATATTTCTGAAAACAATGGAACAAAATCGAGCTTGTTGCAATAAAGCGTCACACGAGAAGGTTTTCCTGAAATTCTTTGAAACATTTGAAAAAAAACAATAATTAAAATAAAGAATTTTGATAGCGTGTACACTGGGTAAAAGGTTGAGGGTGTGAATCCCTTTCTTTCGAAATATCTGATTAACCCTTTGAGCACTGCTGGTATCTCCCATGCCAGTTCAATGGCAACATTCAGAAGAGTCCATATTCATTATTTGGTGTTGACCAATCAATATTTCAACGTGAAGCCTTTGTTGAACAGCCACCCTATTTAATGACGTTATGACGTATCATGTCCCTGGTCGGAAATGCGGCCGCTTGGGTTCAAAGGGATAATCTGCAATTAGGAGAAGATACAAGTATGAAATATTTTTAGCCCTTTCTTTAGTTTAATTTAATTTATCATTTTGTTAAAGATTTGTTTATATCGTGTTGCCACTTTATTTTAATGTTTCATATTACTGGTGGATTTAAATGATTTGTTTAGCAGTTCACTGAATTAGCATTGCAGTTCACATATTCGAATTATATTATGTTATTATTGTTACAGAGTGTAGCAGGGATGAACGAATTCTCATTTATTATTGGATAGATTTCGAGAACGAAACTCAAACATTAGCTTTTTTAACCTGCGTACATTGATTAAAAATACGAAATGTACCTCGCGTCCACGCACTCGTCAGTTTGTAAAGAAATTGTTCAACGCCTCACTGATCTAGTGGGTACCTATGCAACTTGTCTGAAGTAAAGAAGACCCGAGTTCATTGATTGTTGGAGATTGAAAATTATCTATAATATTCGTCATTGAAATGACGACCAGCCCCTCAAGTCTCGACAAGATGGAACCCATTTAAAATAGACTTTGTCGTGAGCAATCACTTCGCAAAGACCACAAGATACGAACAAAATACATCCCAAACAACTTGAGAGACATCTAGACGAAAGTTATTCCAGAGTCCCCTTCATCCCCACAATCTGATGCATACTGCAGAGCATAATAGAGGGACGTACGACCATTGACAGCCACTCTTGTTTCCATCCTCTTCATCACACATATTTTGAACTCTTTGGAGACGAAAACCGTTTGAAGTTTTGTTTTACTTCTCACGATCATACGCCCTTCTCAATTGGTACCCAAAGAACGTATAATACTTGAGGGTTAAATCGGGTTTGAGACGAAAATTGATGAAAATTAATGTTTAGATGCAACAAAATGTGCTTTCTTTATCGGAATTTCTGAATTTTCTCCCACTGGCCCGACCATGAGAGGACATAAATTCGCCGTTCGCTAAGATCACCGACAAACCTGAGTTGTCTTGCCATTTCACGACGAGTTTTGATGGTTATAAAAAATACCCTCAACGTTTTCAAAAACAGAAGTTGCCCAGATTTACGCTTGAACACACTGTCACATTGATATAAATTCATTATTCAGTAAATATAATTTGGCGTGTCATACTGAGACGGCAAATTATGTTTCAGGTCAGGTAAATATATTTTTTTCATTGCTGTTTTCAAGGTCACTTATTTAGTTACATTTTAGGTCAAAGATCCCTTACGACCAAAACAATCAAAAAATCAAAAAAAATTATCGCTGAGAACTTGACACCGGCTATTCATCAAAATATGGAAGTAGCCTTTAAATGAACCATACAATTAGGCTGTATGTTATTTCTTTGCCATAAAAAAATCTTCACCTCGAAAACCAACTATGACAATGTATTTTTCCGAACTCAAGAGACACCGATATAAGTTACTGATTTTCATCAAAAACGCCCCACGAAGATTGTGTGGCATGCTTGTTATCCCGGCAAAATGCGAGACATTTGTGCGCGCAGACAGATCTCGTCTATTCTCAGGTCGACTACTTCCTCAAAGTGCGAACCAATTGTTGTGTTATCTCAGGCAATCCGGGGGTGGGGCGATTATTCACCAATTCATATCACTGCCTGTCCTCCCCCACCCCGCCTTCCCTCTACTGAGTGAACTAAATGCATCGTCGAGTATTCTTTCTTTCGAATCTGCTCTCAAAACACATCTGCTTCAGCCTGTATACACATTCCGTAGAAGGCACCCGATTGGTGAGCTGTTGGGCTCTATGAAGATTTTCGGCGTCCAAAAAAACCGTTTCACCCGTTGTTAAAACCAGTAGAGTAATAATCAACTAGTAGTGTAATAAAAATTAATCAGTATTGTAATAATCAACCAGTTGTGTAATAAACATCAACCAGTAGTGTAATAACCAGTAGTGTAGTAATCTTAACCAGTAGTGTAAAAAACATGCTTGAAAACCAACAATTTTTCAACAAAATTTGAAAAACATTTTGAGGTGGCTCAAATCATAGTTTGGGTGCATCTTAACGATTTTTAATCATTTTATCGTACATTTAAAGGCGTTTTGCAGGTCAAACATCATGTTATGGGTTCAATACGGCGAAGAAAGGTACTTTTATGATTTTTATGTGATGTACGTGGGGTTTTTTTGGTGTTTAATGTCACTTTCTGCGTTTGTGGCTTTATGTAAATTCAAAGATGGCCTATTATTTGTAGTAATGCTGTGCTTTTGAGAGACTGCTTACCCCATGCATAAATTGTCAGGTTCTATCATACCAGAAAACTTATGGGTGATAAAGTGTGGTATTCAGGGGCTAGAATTATGTGATCTCCTGCGTTGTCTACAATAATAATATTTAATACGACCCCGGCGAATTCTGAAGGTCTCTCTCACATCCGCCCATTTCAGTGGCTGTGACATTATGCGTGGCTTTTTCCATCTTGTTGACCATTTTGAATTCTAATATTCCTTTTTCTTCTGGGAGTGGTTCTCATCACATTCCTTGAGCATAGACACTCTACCACATTTTACGAAGGTGCGGTGGGGCTGCGGGGGTGGGGGGTGGGAGGGGTACCTAAAAGTTGCGGTCAGTTATTTTTTTTCCATCTTAAAGTGAGAGGTCGATAAGAGATTAGAGGGTATCTAAGACGAGGTGAATAGGGTGGGTGCTTTGGAGGTCCACCGCCATTTCCGCCTGCCATGTCAAGTGATTGTTCTCGATTACTAATGGTGGACAGCTATTTAGATCCTATAATGATTTACATTTAATGTGAAAAGCTTGAACTCATTCAACATGCAGAAAATATTTCTGCAGAATTCCTTTATGACTTAACACTACTGTTATACTTTATTAGAAGTTGTCTTGTGGATGAATGACCCTCATTTGGGGAGAGGATGGGGGGCGGGCAAGGGGTGTCATAGTCACGGAACGCAGGGACGCCATGTTATGCCGTTATGGTAGCCCGCGTGAGCGGCTGTCTTGTGACGCCATTCCCATAAGGATATGTGAAGCAAGTGCGCGTGCTCGGCGCGTGTAATTTGGTGATACGTGTTTCCGCCGTCTATTCTGTCTACTGGTGATCGCCATCTTGGTTTTTATGGTAGCACATGGTTCCTATATGGACCATATGGCCTCTAATAGAAGGAGGATATGTTTTGAGGGCATGTGCGATTGGACGGGAGGAAAATGAATACCCAAATGAGACCGACAAATATTTTATCTGGCTCTGATTAGCGAAGAAAGCTCGTTTTCTTTGTTCTAGGCCTTTCTCTGGCCCGGGTTTCCCAGAATCCTCGTTTCTAACGGACACGACCCCTGCCCAGAGTACCACACAGTGCTATATGACCTTAAAACGCGGTGTTTGATTGTACTAGAATATTTGTACTAAGAGTGGCCTCGCAATAGAAACCTCCTTTTTGACTGCTTAGATCATCTACTGCCCATTCTTAATCTATTTAGGTACCTGGCTATGTTCTTATCATTAGCTCTAGTCCTAGCTAGGTATGATACTCTCCCGACTGACATTTGGAACCCTTTTTAATCGGAAGAGGCCACGAGGACCGTGAGGAAATTCCATATTAAGGCACAATCTGCCATTCATCATTTCCTCATCTAGGTATTTGGAGATCACCAGAGCTAGTCTATGGGGACTGGTAAGGACCACTGGAGACAAGTCTTTGGGAACTAGAGGAGACCAGTCTTCAGGGGCTACTATCTGCTAATATTATCTACCACTAACGCCTACCACTACTACTACTACTACTACTACTACTACTACTACTACTACTACTACTACTACTACAGCTACTACTACTACTACTACTACTACTACTACTACTACTACTACTGCTGCTACTTCTGGTTAGTAGTAGTAGAAGTTGTAGTAGTAGTAGTAATATTAGTAGTAGCAAGAGTTGTAGTAGTAGTAGTACTACTACTACTATCTGCTACTGTTATCTACCACTAACTCCTACCACTACTACTACTACCTACTACTATTACTACTATTACTACTACCACTACGTTTGGTTAGTAGTAGTAGTACTAGTAGTAGCAGTAGTAACAGTAATAGTAATAGCAAGATTTATAGTAGTAGTAGTAGTAGAAGTAGTAGTAGTAGTAGTCGTAGTACAAGGGATTCCATAAGTGGGATTCTGAAATTAGGATCCCAAGCTCCAATACAGGTAGTCTCACCGTGGGTTCCATCTTGCTCTCTGTTGCCTATCCTATTATTCGTGTCTGTTGTAGTCATCCAATACTACAATCTTCCAGCCTTTCAGTATTGTACCATTACTACTGATCTGCAGTATTACCTCGATGCCGTTTCGGCATCTGTACTCGGTTAGGTCTTTAACAGTTAGCGCACCCCCTTTCATCTAAGCCTGTATCAATCTGTACAATACCTGGACCTATTGGAAGCTATCATAGCGAGTTGTGACTTTGTGCTAGTACAAATTGTGTCATTACAGACAGCACATTTGGTGTGCCGATATGTGCTTATGTTATAACGCACAATGTGCTCACATATCATAGGCACATGCTGGTATAGGAGGATAACTAGGACATGGTGATGTTCTATTTGGGAGATACCTATTGGAGGATAGTTGTTTTTGTTTTGTTTTTTTTTGGGGGGGGGGGGGATAATTGTCTTTACCTTACAACGGGTACTTCATGCTACATCCGGGTACTTTTGTTGGATAGTTGATAAAAAAACAACAACAAGATATAACATTCCATTCATTTTTATTCGAGAAAACAATTAAAATGCTCCAGGCATCTTCTTCATCTTTGTAGCTCTTCTGCCCTCTCTCATAGAATAACTATCTCATCTGCTTGTTGGTTGGAGTTTCTTCCCATCGTTTTACTAGGTCTTTTTTTTATAAAAGCTGTTCTTGGTTTTATTGGTTCCTTTGATTTCTTGTCTAGCAGACATCTTTCTTGTCTTCCGGCTTCTTTGTAGTGGTAACTTTGTTTACAGTGGGATCTTGCATAATGCCCATGTCTTCAGACTGCTTCGCAACTTCACTCTTGTTTTGAAAGTCAGTCTTTTGTAGTTTGATCTTGTTTAGATGCATCCTTCAATCTCCATTCTTCTTCGTAGTTTGAGTAAAAACTCCGCTGTTTATGCGAGCTGGCATCCCTCTCTTGTTTTCATGTTGTTTCGTAGTGGCAGCTTTGTTTCTAATAGGATCTGGTATCGTTCTCTTGTATGTAGGCTGTTTCATAACGGCATTCATGTTTTGGTCTGAATGTTGGCCCATCCCTGAATCTTCATTCTTCTTCGTAATTTGAGTGGAGCGAGTTTGTTTGGAGCTGTCTCTTGTTTGTAGTTAATAATCGGCCAGTATCCACACATCTTTGTTTCTTCCACCAACATATTTTTGTTGATCTAGATTTCTTCTCTTGGCTACATCTATCACACGATTAACTTGGGCCAGTTCTTGGGAAGTCAGCTTTAATCTAGCATCATTCTTGAAGATCTGTAAGTGTATGTCACCTTTGAAACCTTTGAATCGGAGTACTGTTGTTGACACAGACATCTTCACTGTTCGACGGTCAGAAAGCAAATGTATTTATTGTCACACGAACAATTCTTTTATACGTTTTTTCTATGACGCAAGTAGTCTACGATATGGTCGTCAAACCAAAATATTCCCGTTTTTAAGTCGTATTTCTGGAACTCTAAAATGTAATATTCGTCTTCTTCGCGAAGCCGTTTTGCAGTCTCTTGATTTGTTTTGTGTATAGGGTCCTGCAAATATTCGTAATGTGCACTAGGGTATTAATATATTTTACACCGATGGCTTCTCTGACAGAAGCTTTAAATGCTGTGCATGCTGTTTCAACTACATCTTCGTTATCCATTCCACGCTCCATATACTTGTTCATGAGGTTTTCAAAATCATCTTGGTATTTGTCGTAAGTACTTTGGACAATATTTCCTATCACAAAATTGTCTTTGTCGCCTTCTTCTTTTTCATATTCCATATCTTCTGATAGTTCCGACGACTCATCGGAATCCGAATCTCATGACCAATTTTTTTGTGCTGATTGCATTGCGACGGCTCTCTTCGATGCTCAGTTCACAAATGCCAGGTTTTTTAACACCACACCCTTCAAGTGAATTGTCGTTCTTGGACTAACTACTAATGGTTGGCATTTGCAGTATTGTAAACATTACGACTCGGGTGGATAGCGCATTGTCAAATTTCGCCTAGGGGCACAGAATTTCTTGGGACATCCGACATCAATCCCAGTTGGGAATAGATTGGTGGAGTGGGGTCCCGAGGCGCTCTCCCCTAGGAAAATGTGCTTGACAATCAATATGACATCACAATCAACATCGGATCGTACGCTGCACATCCCACAAATCAACGACATGACCGTTGTAAACTTTATCGTTGTACAGTACGGCCGCCGTAAACTGGTTACTTTCGGCGGAGTGGGCAGTATTTTCACAGAAGCAATAATATTAGATTCCAAAATCTAATTATAGGAAAAACCATCAAATATTTAATTAATGAAGAACCGGGTACAGACCGGTGCTTCATTAATTAAAGTTTTGCAGGTGATGATTTTTATTACCTGGTAAACGCATGCGTGGACATCACTGCACCCGCCTGGGTTACTACCACTCCACGGCGGGGGGCGCTGTGGCGTCGCGGTAACCGGTTCTCGTCAGATCACCGAAGTTAAGCAACGTCGAGCGCGGTTAGTAGTTGGATGGGTGACCATTTCAGCGACTGATTCGTGCTCCCGCGTTGTGTCCTTCGGCAAGGCACTTAACCCCGGTTGCCTACATGGGGGCACGATGACGCTGTGCACGTCTATGGTGCGCATGTCTTCAACCAATCTAACTCTGCCTGTGCCGCGGTGCAGAGTTAAGAGTTACGATGTTGGAGAGCTGACAGCTGCTCGTCGTTGCTCGGTGGTTCTCACCGGGTACTCCGGCTTCCTCCACCTGTAAAACTGTCACCGACATGATATGACCCTGGCGGTTAATGTGTCGTTAAACCCTAATAAAAAAAAAGTCCACGGCGACTGCACTGTAATTATGACACACAATTACGCGGTAGACTTCGTCCATTAACATGATCGCGGTTTTGCCAACACAAACGAACGAAACATATTTATCGATAGGGCCGAGGATATCTGTCAATACACCGACGAGTTTTATCAACTTCTATAAAAAAAATCCTCTTTTATGTACGATCCGTCTTTTTCCCTTAAAGTGGTTTATCATTTGCTATTTTCCTAATCCGATGCTTCTATGGGATCAGCTGAGCGATTTCCGGTTTGGTCAATGATACCACCCCTTTCAAGATATTCGGGGCACAATCACAAATACATTTTATCAAATCATCATTAGCCATCTTGATCACGTACTTGTCTTCATATCGGCCAGCATGAGATATGATTCGGAGTGGATCTGCATTTATGTTTAGTCTGTTGTTCGTTTATGACGTTTTTCTCATGGAACAGTTATCATCTTCGTGTCTTTTACGCGTGAAGCTCCTGGAGAGTTCTTTGTCACAATATCTGCAACGATGGACTTTCATGTCTTCACTCTTTCGTGGGCGTAGAGCAGTTAGTTTTTTTTGGTGTCCGTAAATCCCGTTGTACCCTTTTTAGCTCTAAGACCGTGGCGAGGCGCGACGAAGAGTAAAGGTGTCTGTGTCATGAACGGTGCTCAGACTCAAAGATGACTTACAAATACAGATCTTCAAGAATGATGCTGGATTAAAGCTGACTTCCCAAGAATTGACCTAATTGAATCGTGTGGTAGATGGAGCCAAGAGAAGAAATCTAGACCAGCATATAAGTGCTGGTGGAAAGATACGAAGATGTGTAGATACTGGCAGATTATTAACTACAAACAAGAGAACGAAGGCAACTCCGAACGAAACTATTTTCAGTCAAACTACGAAGAAGAATGAAGGTTCAAGGATGGGCCAACTTTCAGACCAAAACATGAACGACGTTATGAAGCAGCCCTCATACAAGAGAACGATGCCAGCTCCCACCAAGTACGAAGTTTCAACTACGAATCTGCTTGAAGATTTAAGGATGTATCAAAACAAGAGTCTGAAGGTCAAAACAAGAAAGAAGTTGCATATCAGTTTGAAGGCAAAAGCATGATGTCAGATCCTATTAAGAACAAAGTTACCACTACGAAGAAACCTGCAGACAAGAAAGATGCAAGACAAGAAATCAAAACAACCAACAAGGTCAAGGTACCAGTGTTCTGCCAGCTAGCACACAAGGCTATAGACAGAGTTAAACGATGGGAAGAAGCTCAAACCAACACGAAGATGAGATGGTTATCCTATGAGAGAAGTCAGAAGAAGAAAGATTTAGAAAAAGATGCCTGGATCATTTAAATTTATAAACTGCATACTCGAATAAAAATGAATGAAAAGTTATATATTGTTGTTGTTTTTAATCAACTATCACAACGAAAGTACTGTAGCGTGAATTACTCGGATGTAAAAACCCGTTTGTCAAGCATCCTCTAAACAGTATCCTCCAAAAACTATCTTCCAATAGGTATCCTCCAATAGTACATCACCATATCATAGGTATCCTTCAATACCCGTATGTGCACATGTGATGTACACACATTGTTCTTTTGTTACACAAAGACATATCAGCAAATTCAGCATGTGCCTACGTGCTAGATGTAATGTGCCCACTAAAATATAAACAGGTCTAGGGTAGTCGGAATACTTTATAAAGAGATGGGGGATGTTACAGTATAACATAGTTTGAAGATACGTAGGTAGAAACCGATGATTTAGTCGGAAATCCGCGCCAAATAAAACATTTGTCGGGTTGTTTGTGGTAATTCTACAAAGTACACGAGGATTCTGAAATCAGAACCAGTATAGTACTCATATGTAAAGGAATGGTCCTGTTATTGGGTAAAATTCTCATTCTGGGGATCCGACAGGCGCATTTCGGTAGTTTTCGGTGATTGAGAAGTTTATTTCGATAATTAGATTTACTCTTGTACAAAGGAACATATCTCTGTCCTATAAGACGGTTTTGGGTCATATAGCAATCACGTGGTACCATAAAAACCAAGATGGTGGCGTTCAGCATGCAAAATGGCCGACGGAAACACGTTTCACCCTAACAACACGCGCTGCGGATGCGCACTAAGACCACGTATCACTATGGAGATGACGTCAAAAGATGGCCACTCATATGGGCTACCAGGATAACCAAACATCACTCATACCCCTCCCCCAATGTAGATTGTTCTCCACATCTCTTAGTCCTGAAGTGTGACCCCAGTGTGTGACTTCCTAAACGACTCTTCGATTCATCTGAATTATAATATTCATCAAGAAACTCTGCGTGTCCCGCAATTTCGGATCACTGATCACAGATCACTGGGTAGAGTGGAGGAAGATTTAGGGCGGAGAGGGGTTCTGGAAGAAGGGGAAGAGTGACTTAGTATAGGAGGCCCATTAGGAGAGGCCCCAATGAGGTCTCAACTCACGTCTCTCGTGGCTAGGAGGGCTCAACTCATGTCGCAATGTCCACATCTGGGGTAATTGATCAGTGGTGATCGCTTCAGTCAATTATCGTGGCATAATTAGTGATCAATTTTCCTATGTGCTGAGGCCTCATTTCATAGCCCATGGCCCCCAAAGTCATGTGAACTGTGCGGTGAGACCTCACTACGTCAAATACTGTGTCATCATAACAGACCAAGTGACAAGCAACCAATCAAATCCGTGCAGCTAATCAGTTTACACGGATTACGAATCCGTTTAAACAGATTAGCAGTCGGTTTAAACGGATTAAGTAATCCATTTAAACGGATTACCAATCAGTTTAAACGGATTACCAATCTGTTTAAACAGATTACTAATCCATTTAAACGGATAACTAATCTGTTTAAACGGATTGCTAGTCTGTTCAAACGGATTAAGTAATCTGTTTAAACAGATTGCTAATCTGTTTAAACGGATTGCTAATCTGTTTAAGCGGATTAAGTAATCTGTTTAAACGGATTTCTAATCTGTTTAAACGGATTACTATCACAACAACACATGGCGCTTCTACGTTGCCGTACCAATCTTATCGCCCAAGCCTTGTATTATGAAATCAGTGCCATCGAAATTGCAGATCAACATTGAACCCACAAAAACAACATGGTTGCAACAGTTATTTTTACCGAAATGAGGCCTGAAAGCTTATAAATGAAATTACAGATACATGAAATCATTAACCTAAATAATCGTGGTTCTACTCACGCCTTTCGTTGACCCCTAGAAAACTGGATTCTCTCAACAAATAAGCTGTCATTGTTGTAAAATCGGCCGTTTCTAATCAATTCCAGCGAACGCACTACAGGAGGACGATAATTTCAACAGATTATGCAAAGTAAAGTATATAATGAACAATCACACACTCTGAACCAAATCAGTTTTTTGTGTTTTTTAATGAGGAACTACCAACTTTGATGGTTGTTTCAATCTTTGTTGCCATAATTCATTTTATTTGTGTCAACACCTTGATCCGTGTGGTTGGGTGGCATTAAAATATTGGGGGACTAGCCAGCAAGGAAGGTCGGAATCCGGGCACGGACCAAACTCGGCTCGCAGAGCTGAGTTGGGACCTCACTATGATTTTCGTCCCTGAACTCGAAATAGGTTCGTTCTTCGTTTGGTCTGATTCTTAATCACTTCAGGCTGCGTAAAGGAAACAATGATCAAATTAATAACATGCTTCATGAAGTCTGTGACCGGAGAATGTTAGAGAAATCTAACAAATTAATAGGGATTTTGTCTATGTGACATGAAAGAAGCCGGTTGTAACAATCGATGGGTTATTAGAGAGTGCCTGTTCAAATTTATCTTTCGAAACAAGTGATGTATCAGTGATAAGCAGTGTCAATACTGATTGAGTGATTGATTTATTTTGCAGCATAAAAATATACAAGATAACAATAAAACAGGTTATAGTTGAATGCGCTGCAAGGACATGGCATAGCCTGAGAGGCTGTCTTCCTGCCATTCCTCTTTGACGAAACGTATATTCATGACAGCAAGATTTCTGTTGATGGCTCATTAGGTTTAGTGATGGAACCTCTTCTTGGAAAGATACTATGGGGTATAGTAAACAGTTTGTGAGAGAAACGCTACCAATGTACGTGTGGGCATATCAACCCCTCGAACATAGAATACAAAAAGCGCCGATGAGCCGTCGGTTCACGAACCGTTGGATAAGACCAACCCCCACGACCGAAAACACATCGCCAGTTCCTGTGTCCTATATTCGCCAGTTATTAGAAACTTGTCGGGTAGATAAATTCACCACTGATACCTCTGTAGCGTCCTCCCTCACCACTCTACAAGGATGTGGACAACGGATATGACTTTTTTGTTTAGTACGATAATTAATACAATAAGTAATACACTAAGCAACAATTCGGTACTGTGAGCTGTGACAGACCGTTATCGACCGCATTTTGAAAGGCACAATGTGCATTATTCAGTATTATATGTGTTGGCCTGTACTTGTGTGAGGCAGTTAGATAAGTAATAAGGGAAAGAAAGAGGAAATTGAAAGCAAAGAGAAAGATAAAAAAGTGTTTGATACATTTGCAACTGCAAAAACTAGGCGAAACACCAAATCTGCAGTTGAGGTTCGAAAGTATTATTACTGTCAAGGTATTGTTTGGAACCGAAAATTCGTTTATCTATATGCATACATGTTAGAGATATGAATATAAGGAAAATCACAAAATGAAACCATCGCGGACCACCCCTCAGAAGGCCACACACATATATATATAAGCAACTGTACACACACATATAAGTATATGTGTATATACACAAACACACGCGTGTATAGCCCTCCGAAAGGCAACTCACGATGATCCCATCCTGCGACCCTTGAACTATACATATATAGCCCTATAACTAAATAAGTCTCGAGAATATAGACAGAGATCGCAAAATGGGCGCATCGTGAGCTACCATTCACAAGAGCAGGTGATACATTGTAGTTCTCGTGGGGTTAACCACATTTTAACCTGACTTTCAGTATTGTATGTCTGTCATAACTCTCCCGGGATTTGAATATGTACTTTGAAGTTAAGCGTTAGAATTGAGGTCAAAACTACTTTGCACGAGCCGCATGTCTCTGCCGGGATTGGACACATATTGGAGACCGTGTTAGTGTTCTTAGCTGTTTGAGTAAATATGTACTCTTGGTTATAAACAAACTGGAAACAAAAGAAAAGAAAAACAAAAAAAAAAACAAAACAGATGGACGCACCGTGCGCTACCTTCCACAAGGTAAGGATTTTATGCTTGTGTGTGTTTGGACGCATACTGGAGATCGTGTTGGAATTCTTAGCAGTTTGAATAAATATATATTCAGAAAACTGGATCTGGGAGGTTTCATATGGATAACGGATTGACACTTTTTAAATGGTAAGACTTGAATTAAGGCTCCGTATAAGCAGAAGAAAGCCAGCCCGAAAATAGGCCACAAGCTATTCCCAAGGTCCCCGGAGATCTAAACAAAGTAACTTTTTTGCTGTTAATTCGAATTGTGAACAACGTTTCACAGTTCTTTTAAGGGGCTATATTAATAATGAAATTTTGTTTATTTTGAAATTCGTACCTCTCATATTCCTCAAATTCAGATTAAATATACACAAATTATACATCAAAATGAAGGTTGGGATGTATAGAACACGAAACACATATGTAGTCAACTCATAGAGTTGACAGCAGGCACCACTGCTTCCTGGAAGTCTGCTACCGTATTCGCACCAGAACTGATAATAAACTATTATTTCGCAAGAACAACTCGTGGCCGAATGTGCTTCAGATATTCAATAACAAAGCTAGGCATTCAAAACACTTTCGAGTGTAGAGACAGGACTGCATTTTGGAAAAGGACAACACTGTCTGCATTTTTTATTGAAGATGGTTTCCATGCTCGACAGACATGCGCAAATCATTCGATACCACGAATTTCCATCGAAAAACAAAATCTTAATTCTAAGAAATTTCAACGGGTATCATGATACCTTGAAATGAATATGTCAACTGTGCAGTCTCTATCTAATAATAGTATACTGTATGAAGGCGATCTTTTTCATTATTTGATTTTAAACGGCGTTGTTTTACATGCTTTTTCCGTCCGATGACGTCGACCGGAAATCGAAAGTATACTCATACGTAAACAAAAGCAAAGGCTTTGGAATTTTACCCCATGCAGCTCTGTCGTCGAGTTTTGATGCATTTTGATCCCCTAGCTTTGTTCTTGGATATGTAAAGCACATTTGGCTACAAGTTGTTTTCGTGAAATATTATTAAATTATCAGTTCTGGTGCGAATACGATAGCAGACTGCCAGGGACCAGTGGTGCCTACAGTCGACTCTATGAGTTGATTACACATGTGTTTCGTATTTTATACATCCCAACCTTCATTTTGATGTACAGTTTGTGTATATTTAATTTGAAATGAAGGAATATTAGAGGTGAGAATTTTCAAAATAAACAAAATTTCTTTACTTATATAGGCCCTTAAGAAATTCCATATATCCGACCCCCATGAAAAACAGCACATCACCGACCCCCAAGCAGAAGCTACCACCACCCACATAACGCCCCAAAGCTGTCATTGATTGGTGAGATATTCAAATGCTTACATATAACTAAATATAGACACAAATCTAAAGAATTGTAATATATATACAACAGTACTAATCAGTGGGCACTCCAATATATTCCCACTTCAAATCACACACAGACAGGCACATACACATACATACACTCACAGACACTCATATAGACACCTCCCCCCACACACACACACGCACGCACGCACGCACGCACACACACACAAACACACGCCCCCATACATACACATGTAAAAAGAATGCACACGTGCACAAGCATACACATATCCTCCAACACAGCCCCAGCTCACACCGAACACTCGAACCAATACATCCCCTATAGGAAGGATGCGATTCTATGTATCATTTACCCAAAAACATTCCCTTCTTGGGAATGGTTGTGAGCAAACGAAAATATGTGGTGTGGAAAGTTCACTCACATCGAAAGTGTGCACATTCCAGGTTCCCAAAACGAGACAACAGGAATGATATATGGCACAATACAGAAGCACACGCACATGTAAACAAGAACGCACAAGCATGCCCATATCCTCCAACTCACCCTGCCAACACCGAACCCTCGAACCAATACATCCCCTATAGGGATTATACGATTCCATGTATCATTTACCCGCAAACTTGTGAATGGGCATGAGCAGTCGAAATATGTGGTGTGGAAAGTTCACTCACATGGAAAGTGTGCACATTCTAGGTTCCCAAGACGAGACAACAGGAATGCCATATGGCATAATACAGAAGCACACGCACATGTAAACAAGACCGCACAAGCATGCACATATCCTCCAACTCACCCTGCCAACACCGAACCCTCGAACCAATACATCCCTATAGGGAGTATACGATTCCATGTATCATTTCCCTGTAAAGTTGTGAATGGGCATGAGCAGCCGAAAATATGTGGTGTGGAAAGTTCACCCACATCGAAAGTATGCACACTCAAAGTTCCCAAGACGAGACAACAGGAATGATAGATGGCACAATACAGAAGCACACGCACAAACATATGCACGTCGAAACATGCTTTAACGAACATCAGCAGGTACACTCCCAAACACTCATTCTTACACACAATCAACAGGAAAGATAGACAGATGGCAGATCTCACTGAAGCATACATACACATGTATACCAAAATATGCTTGGACACACATGCATATATATGTCTCTCGAACGGCAGTTATTGCTATTTTAAGGGCCTATATAAGTAATGGAAGTTTGTTTATTTTGAAATTCTCACCTCTCGTATTCCTTAAATTCAGATTAAATATACACAAATTAATTATCAAAATGAAAGTTGGGATGTATAGAACACGAAACACATATGTAATCATCTCATAGAGTCGACTGTAGGCACCACCGGTTCCTGGAGGTCTGCTACCGTATTCGCACCAGAACTGATAATAAAATAATATTTCCTCAGAACCACTTGTGGCCAAATGTGCTTCATATATCCAAGAACAAAGCTAGGCATTCAAAACACTTTCGAATACAGCGATAGGACTGCATTTTGGAAAAGGACAAAACTGTCTGCATTTTTTATTGAAGATGGTTTCCATGCTCGACAGACATGCGCAAATCACTCGTTACCACGAATTTCCATCGAAAATCAAAATCGTAATTCTAAGACATTTCAACAGGTATCATGATACCTTGCACTGAATATGGCAACTGTGCAACCTCTATCTAATAACAGTATACTGTACGAAGGAGATTTTTTTCATTATTTGATTTTAGACGGCGTTGTTTTTACATGCTTTTTCTGTCCGATGACGTCGACCGCAAACCGAAAGTAGACTCATTCGTAAACAAAGGCAGAGGCTTTGGAATTTTCCCCAATGCAGCTCTGTCGCCGTGTTTTGAAGAATTTTTATCCCTTAGCTTTGTTCTTGGATATGTAAGGCACATTTGGCCACAAGTTGTTTTCGTAAAATATTATTAAATTGTCAGTTCTGGTGAATACGGCAGCAGACTTCCAGGAACCAGTGGTGCCTACAGTCGACTCTATGAGTTGATTACACATGTGTTTCGTGTTCTATACATCCCAACCTTCATTTTGATGTGCATTTTGTGTATATTTAATTTGAACTGAGGGAATATCAGAGGTGAGAATTTTCAAAATAAACAGAATTCCATTACTTATATAGGCCCTTAACTGATCTTTTTTTCAAAAGGGTTTATTGCCTAACTGTGTAAACTACGATTTACAAATTTAACAACTTGGCCCTCATGTATTTCTTCTCATCCAGAATTCAGTGGAACAGTTCATCTGTACCAGGCCGAAACAACACACAGAAAGAATTCTTTAAGAAATGTTCTCCTCAGAACTATTCAACTATCCGAATGGAAAGAGTGGGTATCTACCAAGGTACATCGGTATTAGATGAAAGGAGTCTTGAGGCTACTGGTAATGCAAATGGCTGATACCGCAGCTCAGAGACATGTGCCACATTCCCAGTTCTCATTGCGTCATTAAGCCTCAAACATACGATGCTGTACTAAAAGGGAAAGGGGATGAGTTCCTGGATAAAAAACATGTTTCGGACGTCGGAATAGTGGTGAGTACACTAAAGGTGTAAAAAGACCTTTTCAGCAGCCCCGTGCCTGTATGCCCTCCCTCACCACTGATTCGATGTGAATTATATTTTGCCGATTCGATTCGAGCAAACAATAGCGAGTTTTCAGGCTCTACTAGCGTCATCAGTTGGATAAATTTCGAAGACTTCTCGGCTCTCTCATGCCGGGATACACGATTATTTCGCGACCTTACACCCCCATTCTCAACTGACGTTACCGGATGTTTACCGGACCAAACAAATATATGTTTCCCTCCTCCCTGGAACCTGTTCTTTGAGAAATGGTCCCCTTTGCCTTACCTCTCAAAAACTGTTATGTGGAGTAAGTTCTCAAATAGGCTTCCACCAGGTAAGAACGTGATACAACAGATGTAATTATCGTCGGCTGAGAAACGTGATGTTCTAACCACCATCCTCTTTTTTTATAAACAATAATTTATTTCACTTAAATGAAATGGGCTTCGGCGAACAGACAAGGCCTATCATAACGCCTCCGCCTTACATGTATTAAACAGCAGTCAGTTACAAATGAACGAATGGAAATTATACAACTTATGACACAAACACGTTTATAAATTTAACAGTAGAAAAAACGAAGTATAAGATCCAAGTTTGAGATTGGGTTGTTTTGAGGTAGGAGTAGTCCAGATATCTAATTTGTCAAATAATATTTGAACAACGCACATACTTACACTCTTTGGACCCACTCAACCTTGACAGCGAGTGTTAATATATCGCAAGGGGCATCAAAGTATTGCAATATCACACGCAAGCGCGAAAGGCAGCCGAACGAAGAAAAAGCAAAACCTGCCCCAATACCAGTAGTTGCTTCCCTCGTTTGGCAACCTTCGGAGCTTGCGCTATGGGGTTTGTTTATTGTTTTTTTTTTGTTTTGTTTTTTTTTTCGATCTTTCAGATTGTCGTTACTTCAAATATTTTTTTTATTCTTGGATTCTTGGTGCCCTCGGCGACATCTTGCGCCCCAACCCCCCCCCCCCCCTCCCTTGGTGTAATAATCCACCTCGACTCACCAAACAAAACACCAGCTTGTTAAACACCAATAAATAAATAAGTAATAACAGTTCCTGATGGAACAGCCTCAAGCATATCTAACACACTTTAACCCTTTGCCTAACATGTAAAGCAGACGACGCTTGCAAACAAAATTCTTGAATAACTAATTTGTTTCATTTTTTGTCTCATAAACATAGGATATGACCGCTCGTTGGAACGAAAGCCACTTATAGCCCACTTGTGGAATCCGCTTTTGTGAAACGTCGGGGCTATAGAATTCCTTTTTTGTCGTATGAGGTCATGAGCAGTATGTGCGAGTCACTGGTTCGAGCAATTGCTCGATAGTACATTTGCTCGATGGGCTTCGAGTCGTTTGAGCAATGTCTTTTCAGTAACTGCTCGATAGCTTATAAGGGGAATTTGAAATAGGTATGTCGTGGGGTAGTCAAGAAGGCTGGGCCAAACAGGTAATAATATCCTTATATAAGTATCCAATAAAAGGTATCCTCGAAAGGTATCCTCAAATAATACAATACCAGGCCATAAATACCGAAACGAAGCTAAGAGTCGTATGTGCGAGTCACTAGAACGATCAATAGCTCTTTTGCTCGATGAGATTCGAGTCGTTAGTGATCAGTAACTACTCGATAGATTCATGGGTTTAGTAATGATATAAGCTTTTATTATACACAAGGGAGACACATTTGTATTGATATGTGTAAATTACGGAAAGTGAATCAATATGATTGGTTAATCAGCGTCCGTAAATTGAACTGATTGAGTGATCTGGATAAATGAAATAAGAACAAATGCACTTGGAATGGAGTAGGAAGTACTGACATTACGTACCACCTTACCAGTAATAGGGTGATACAAAGTATTCGGTAGTAATACTACCAACGGTTAATATGGGACTTACAGGGGCATATACCAACCATACCCTGCTGCCGTTATGCACTACCAGGCATTAACCCCACCCCACAATACCGCTTGTTAATATGAAGCATATGGTGGATTAGTAGTACCAAGGGCTGACAAGAGACCTACAGGGGTATATACAGCCTATGCTATACTACCGTTCTAAACTACCAAGCATTACCCACAACCCCACAATACCAGTTGACCTACCATAACGTACTACATATTCCAGTCATATAATAAAACAAATCAATCGGTTGGTTAATAGTACCAAGCACTAATGGGAGGGGGGGGGGGGGGCTGCGGGGGTATATACCACTCATACTATACTACCGTTCCGAACTACCAGAATTTATCCCTACCCACAGTATCACTTGGCCTAGCATTACATACTACCTATACCAGTCAAAGGATAACATGAACCATTAGGTGGATTAATAGTACTAAGGGCCAACATGGGAACTGTATATCAGTCATAGGACAGTACAAAGCATTAAGTCGATTAGCAGTACCAATGACTCTCGTGGAACCCACAGAGGTATATATCGTCCATACTATACTGCCGTTCTATACTACTAGGCATTACTCACACCCTACAATACCACTTGACCTGCCACAACGTACTATCTATACCAATCATAGAATAATACAAAACAATCGGTTGGTTAATAATACTGAGGACTAACAGGGGGCCTACAGGAGTATGTACCGTGCATCCTATGCCCCCGTTCTAAACAAACGATTATAATACTGTCTGACCTATCATTACGAACTACCAATACCAGCGGTAAGATAACACAAAGGATTCGGTTGGTTAATAGTACTAAGGGGGTAATACACCAACAGACCATTCATCCCATGCTGCCAATCTAAACCACCAGCGACTATCTCGCAATACCGTACTGCGCGACCATGCATTACCCCATCCCCACAATACTGCTTGACCCAGTTATAGCAGACATAGGATAATAAGAAGGCCCAAGGGCTGATAGTATACCAACATGGATATATAGCACTGCTTCCAGATATCCCCTCCCCCACTACCGAGAAGTCCGATACTCCCTGACACGAACAATCTTATGTCGGATTGTATAATGGACAACAACAGTGGTCAACGTCTCTATGACGTCGCGTGAACGTCAAGACGTCACGGCGTCAATAGCAACGTCAACCGTTTCGCGGAAGAAAACCCAACTCCCCATCAATTTTCCATTACATACCCATAATATATACCCGTAACCCATGTGTACATATATTACTATTCATATTATATCATACTATACTACTCAAAGTTTGCTAAGCACCAAGTACATCCAACTACGTGTTTTACGTTCTAGTTGAAATATTGTAATGAAAGGTGTATATATTTTTTATTTAATTATATCTTTAATGATTTAAGTGCAGAAATTAAGGTTTTATTTGTGTTCGACATTATTGTTTAGCTTTTGAATACGATAGCCATGGAAAATGGATATTATTGGTAACAGAGGAAATTTTTCAATATGCCAAAAAGTTCACGGGGCGAACTGGTCTGCCATCAATATCAAGTATGAGGCCCATTACTGTTAATTACAGCTTGACAACGCCCTCTCACGCTCCAAATCAGGTTCCTGGTGGTCCTTTTATGAGATGTTGTTCCATTCTTGGACCAGCATGGCACCAAGCTCCTGGGCACTTCTTGGCGGGACTCGACGGGCTAAAATTGCGAGCTGCAACTCATTCCAGACATGCTCGATTGGATTGAGGTCAGGAGATCTTGCTGGCCAGTCCATACGCTCAATTCCCTCCCTCTGTCGGTACTCCCCGACAGCATGGGCAACATGAGGACGGGCATTACCGTCCATCAGAATGAATTTATCACCCACTGCACCTGCATACAATCTGACGTGGACATCCAGGATCTCATCAATACACCGTTGTGCAGTCAATGTATCACGTTCAAGGACACAGAGCTCTGTACGTCCATCCCAGCTGATGCCGCCCCTGGGCATTATTGATCCTCCACCATAGCGGTCATGCTAAACAATGTTGGCTGCATGGAATCGCTCTCCTGGTCTTCTCCATACCCTAGAACACCTATCTGTGTGGTCTAGGCAGTACCTTGACTCATCTATAAAAAGGACAGGTCGCCAACCTTCTTTGGTCTATCCAACGTGGTCTATGGCCCATTCATATCGTGCCTGACGGTGGTTCAGGGACAGCAGAATGCGAAATACATGGTCTTCTCGATCGGACACCACGTTCGTGCAACCTTGTCCAGATAGTCTGGGTCGAAACATTTACCCCGTGTGCATTCTGAAGGTCACTGCGAAGCTAGATTGCTGTGGCAAAGTGGTTCTTACGGGCCTGCATTGTCAAAAACCGGTCTTCAGCTGCAGATGTTGCCCTGTCTCTGCCATCACCATGCCGTCTTACTGGTGTGCCATACTTCTGAAATCTTGCCCAGGCTCTGCAGATCACCGTTTGGTGCACACCAAGGGCTTCACCAACCGACGATGCGTAGCCTCTTACTCCACCATCCCTACAGCCCGCCACATTTCTGCTTCATACAAAGATCTTCTTACTTACATTTGCATTAGCCATATTCAATCATTAATTACACGGGTTTGTGTTGAAATGAAGATTGAATACCCTACACATGTCATGTACATGTAGACAGTACACGAAAACATCATGAAAATCAAGGGGTACATGTTTTCCTTGTAAAAGTCTGCCTGTCAATAGAGCTAATGTAAACAGTGGGGACCATCTCAATACATTCCTCAATCATATCCACCAAAACTATCGCAAATATGTCACAAGCAAATTTCACAATGATGTGTCAAATATTTGGTGCTTAGCAATCTTTGAGTAGTATATGTATGCAGTAGCTACATCACTTGTCGGATCTAGATGGGTGGAGCCAACGTTTTCCACAGGAAGAAATTGCTCCGGCAAAAGTCTGGTTGTATGGGGAATTAACACTAGCTGCTCCGGCAAAAGTCCGGGTGATGAGGGTAGATCGGGTACATGCTGTACTACTCCCGTCGTGGTCATATCCACTTCTCTGTAATGAGTATGTAGGGGTTATGTTAAATCCCTGGTCTCGATGTGGTAGTGGATATGACCACGACAATGCAACATTGCATTGCACAATTCAAGTAGTCCTAACCGCTCTTCACGACTTATGTGGCTGTCCTGCCATTCTATACTGATACTACAACAGACCTTTGTGATTCTTTCACTATTGCATTTACCGGCACCGGAACGAGGTTCCTCTCATACTGGTTTTGTCCAGAATGTCCGTCTTCTGCTAGGACTGCTGCGCTCAGAATACTGCTACAGGTACTGCCACCTCCCGATTCATGCTGTGGCATTCTGACATTAGTGTTAGCTACAATGTTAATACTGGTACCGCCTTCTGTCACGATAACTACTGAAGTAACCGTGTTCGTGCTGCTACTGTTTCTCACCATCGGGAAACCTGATGACATTACCATCACGCCTCTGTCACAATTACTGCCATAGGCTGCTAGCCATCATCACTTGTGTTGCTCATGTAAACGTTTTCTGTAATAACTACAACAGTCACCGATCTATACCCGCTGCTCCTGCTGCCGTCCCTACGCCCAAACCACCAATGATGCTTCTACAGTTTTCACTACTCTCCTCCTTGACCACCTCCTGACCACCCAGTTTAAAAGTGGTGTCCTACCCTGTATGGATTTGGTATTTGTTCGAAATTGATCATCTGAAAGACGTTGCAAACGTAGCGATCTTTTATTCGCTAGTTTTCGACAGAAATTCTATTATTTAGAAACTCTCTAGAACATGTCATCCATACTACCTGCAAAGCAGACATTCAGCGATAAAAACGATACAGTCAAGTGAAAATTAACTTAAAAATATAAGCAATTCGCAAACTATTGGTCCAGCGTTTTTGCCGCTCTAGCAGTTAATGCCTTTACGCTTTGGCTATCCTGCATGTGCAAGTGGCCCTGAAGTGATGCGCTTTACGATTGCTGAATACATAAACGTTTCTAACAGGTCACTGTGGATGGGGGGAGGGGGGGGGGGGGGCTAAGACGGCAACGTAGAAGCGCCATGTATAATTGTGATATTAATCCGTTTAATCGGATTAGTAATCAGTCTAATCAGATTAGTGATCCGTCGTTTGAATGAATTCGTAATTAATCGGATTAGTAATCCGTTTAAACGTATTAAATGGGGCGGATTTGCGATAGTAATACGTTTAGTCGAATACGTAATTAGCTTAGTCGTATTAGTAATTCTTTTAAACGGATTACTAATCTGGTTAAATTCATTAAACAGTGGATAAAATGATTACTAATCAGTTTAATTGGATTAGATAACTAATCTGATTAAACGGTTTACTCTCACTGCCGCATTAGTAATCCGTTTAAATGGGTTAATTAAATCTGACATTGTAATAAGTTATTCGGATTAGTAATGCGATTAATCTGTTTGTTTGTTGATCTGCTTAAACAGATCAACAAATCCGTTTAAATATGCGGAAACCCCATTATTCCTTTTGATTAATACGTTTACGGATCAGTGACCTTGATTAAACGGATTACTAATGAGATTAAACAGACTAATACCACAATATCACGTGGTGCTCAGCATTGCTGTATTCAGTGCGACTGTATGGGTACAAACATTTTGTTGAAAAAATGAGAGGTCATTATCACATCAGACCACGTCGGAGTATTTACACAAGACAGCTCCACAGTCGTATTATCTGTCACGACCCACTTATATATAACAAGAAGTCCCACGTGCATTAAAATGACATTTACAGTTCAAAGTTTATTAGACAGTCACCTCCTCACATTGTTTAATGACAGAAACATCTCTCAATTTTGTCAATAACTGAAAGATGCCAAAGTACAAGCTAACATACTTCGACGCACGCGCCAGAGCTGAAGTCTCAAGGTTCCTGTTTGCAGCAGCAGGTGCTGAATATGAAGATGTCAGAATCCAGTTGAAGGACTGGCAAGATGAGAAAGCAAGTAAGTAATGTTCAGACGGGGAGGGGGGTGACGGAAATATTTTGGAAGACCCAACGTCCCCCAGATGGGTGCGTCCCTAGAGGCCGGACACCTGTATTTTCCGGCTGATGTATTTGTTTTCTAAATTGATCTTTTTACTTCTTTATCATCATTCAAACGAATACTGGAGCTCAGATTCACGAATTTACATGTTATAAAGCATGCTTGGAGTATACCCAGTTGAATTATAAATGTTGGTAACAAAAACATATTGAAAATTGATTTTAAAAGGGGTGGGTGGCTGACAGAGTGCCGAAAAAAGTTTACAGCTGAATTTGAAAATAAATCCAAATAAATGCTTTAAATTGATCACTGGCTTTACAAATGCGAGGGTTTGGTCTTATAAAAGCTTGATAGAAGCATTAAGAACTTAAACAGACGTCTTAATGTCAATATATGATTACGCGCCTAATGGCAGCATGGATATAATTATTGAAGCAGTTTACCGTTAACATATTGGATTTCACTTGATTGCAACAGGAAACACCATTTTGAATTGATGAAAGATTCGGATATGTCTCACTCTCTGTCAAGTGTTCTTGATTAAGGCACAGTATACCTCCCCAAAGAAATTGTAAACAACTCAATCAGATGAATATGAGGTTTAAGATCAAATAGATATTGTCAACTAGCATGATTAATAAAATTAAGTAAGTTAGAATCTAAATTTGAAGGGAAATATTTCCTCGTCTGACCAGCCCAGAATCTGATTAAAATGAAACGCAACAGATTTCGTTTTTGATCATGTCTTGACATTATGAGGTGCATTACTGTGACAAAACTTAATTAACAACGCCTCTTACTGAGTCTTTTGAAGCTGTTCTCAAACAATGACAACCCTTATTGGGCCTTGTAAGAGGCACCCTTCAGCAAGTGAAGCCGGTTTGCGCTGAAGTAGTATCGCTAGAGTGGGCGAGTGTCAACGTTTTTATGGAAAAAATTACATGCGAGGGTGGGTGGGTTCTGAAAATAGGGAAACCAAAAATTTCCACCTTGCGTCTGCAGTGTTTTTTCGCCCCCCCCCCCTCCAACCCTCTATTCAGACAGAAAAAAATCGCATGTTTATGCTCAAATATTTGGGAGCACGATGGTTCTGTAGTTACAGCAATGGAGTTTAATTTGAAAAGTCGACGGTTTAATACTGACCAGCTTTAGTACGTTGTTTCCTTGTGCAGGGCTCGTAATCCTGATTGCCCACATGGGACATGGCGTCGCTGAGTACAAATGCGTAATGCACATCGATGATGCACTTGCTTCAACCGCAGCTAACCCTGCTTGTGCAGACTTTGTAAGGGTTGCTTGGCGCTGTTCGGTATTTCTTTCGGGTAATGTCCGACACGATGTTATCCCGGCTATGAAAGTGTCGTACCCCCCCCCCCCCCCCCCCCCACACACACACACCACAAAAAGAAGAAAACTCAAAACAACAATGCCCAAATTTATCATCTACAAGGACAAGACTTGGGGAGCTCGTTGGGATATTAGTAGGAATTATAGTTAAAAAAACTCCTACTTCTTGGAAATTCATTTGTGGATAAATATATATAGCAGTTGTGACTACATCCATTTTTCTAGATTATTTTTGATGGTCCAAACTTGTTATTCAACATTTGTTTTATTACAAATTATTTGTTTTATTACAAATTATTAAATAGTGCCCATGGCACGTTTTGAAGAGTGCCGTGGACACTCTTCAAAACGTTATAATAAAACAAATCTATATGAACAAAATAATAGTTGCATATGACTGAATACGAAACATGTGCTAGGAAAATATCGGCTTTTGCTCCCCTCTTTTTCGAGAGCCCTGACAGAGGCTTCTAGGCAACCAACCAGTTAATTAATTAGCAAGTTCCGTAATCAAATTGGCCACGCCTGAATGCCCAACATCCCGAATCGGTTCTCCAGACCTCCATTCGTATCCCCAACTGTGTCTGCGATTTAAGTCCAAATATCCAATCTAGATTCGCGAAAAAGTACATGCTTACTGGCAAGAGCGAATCGTTATCTGTTCTGCTACATATATCTAGACGAAGGTGTCTCAAAAGATTATGGTGGGGGGGGGGGGGGGTGGGGGTGTACACAATCTACACTCCATATTTATTACCTCACCGATAACACATGAATTCATTCTTGAGAAGTAACTGCGATCAACTTGACCAAAGACCAGCTAGCTTTTATTAATTGTTTTTGGCGTTTCGGGTAGATTAGCGAAAAACTTTTGAATGTGCAGACACATTAGAATACATATTCGAGCCCTTTTAAGCGCAGGGCGTTTTGATTGGTTGAGATGTTGTGCGTTTCACCAATCAAAACACATAGTAAGAATTCTGGGAGTTTTCATATGTCCGGGACATTCATTTCTAGCCAGATGCTTGACAGGCTCATGTCGCACTTTCATTTTGGTTTGTTAGGCTAACAAGTTATTTTAAAAGGTGAGGATTTTACACCTTAGCCTCGGTAAGCCACGCATTGGCTTCAGTCACAGGTTTCCAGTGGTTCACTTTATAACGACTGCAATAAATAAATACCTTACTGAATTGAAATTCTGTTTTTTCCTGGCCGGCTATGTTATCAAAACAGGGTTTTTGTTTAAGCTGATCAAACCTGCTCCAATGTCACCGTATGTATCAGAGTTCATTTACTGTTTATATATACTGTTTATATACCTCAACATGTTCCTATTCGTTGTCAATAAATTGCGAGCTCTGTCAGTAGCACTGTAGCAGTCTCTCTGGCTATCGATCACCCAAGAGTTTGTGTTTATTATTCGGAGTGAAAGACAGACATAAAAGTTCTTCACCATATTAGATACTGAATCATATCTGATAACCTCTTGAATGCACCAAGGTGCCATCTGCAATACTGAAGCTGTTGTAAATGTGATGAAAGCTGTGAAAGTTTGGCTGGCTGTGAAAGTTTGGCAGTGAAATAACACTGAAAGCGCTAAGCGTGTACGTTCAACTTTTCATGCATTATGTAATCACTTTCTGAGGACTGTTTACTACGAAAGCCGGTTTGAGCCACTTGTAAATCGATTTTTCATATCGTAATTACCACATAGAATGTCGTCATCAGGACTTATAGAATGTCGTAATTACGACAGATGCAGAAATATACACTAATGAAAAAATTACGACATAGGTTACTGGGTATCACGTAATTATGATATAGTTTGGCATAATTACTATTATTATTAATTATTATGCACTAATTACGACATAGCTAACTCGTAATTACGACATGTCGAAATCACGACATTAGAAATGATTTAACAATACCATTTAGTTTAACCGGTTTCTGCAGTTTCTAGTTTTTGATGACAACAAAACAACTTTGTTATTTCAGAGACTCCGTTGGGAAAACTACCTGTATTGGAAATAGATGGCGTTGAGTACCCACAAAGTGTCGCTCATCATCGCTACTTAGCATCTATTTTCGGTAAGTATTTTAATTGCTTGTAAACAAATTTATTTACACCTGCATGTTATGTTACTCCCAAAGCACAGTCAACCATGTTTATAGCATACGAGGTGGTTGCTTCTCAGAGGTAAGGCGGGTGTGGGGGAGCTGTTTCCTAGTTTACTTTAAATCACCAGTAATCGTCCTTTTTTATATTCCGAAACGACAATATTGACTATAAGGAGAGTTTATAATTAACTAGCGGGTCTCGCCGTCCCAGAATGGGAAGCTACGAATGCGCGACGGAAAAATAGTCCATTGCATATCAAAGGAGGTAATTAAAGCTGGAATTTCTAGGTGAACGGAACTTTACGGAATTACAGACTTCCCATTTATATAACAGATAATAGATAACTACAATAAAACCCCCGGAATCGCGGGAATATCAAGTAAGAAAAACAGATGAATAACACAGTTTCTATTCCAATTTTGTTTATTGAAAATGAAAAAAAAACACTCCAGCCTCCCCCACCATACCCCGGGGAATATTTTCTGAAAAGATATGCAGCTGGTGGCACTATCTGGAAATACTTTTGAGGCCCAAGAAAAATAGAGTGGCATGGGGCAACACGCCCTGCAAATTTGTATATTTCTCTTATTCCATGCAGTGTTAATTGCCCCTGCACGCAGATCAAAGTAGGCCAATTTGAGAAATATTTTTGCATTTGCAAAATGGAAGCCGCGAAAGGTTAGGGGTGCAGATCGATGAATATTATACAATTATTAACTTTCCTTGAGGTTGATACATAGATATTATTACGCCAGTAAAGTGATCTGGTTTGACGTATTCCGCCAACGAGACGGAATGTGACAAACCAGATCACTTTACTGTCGTAATGATCTATTTATTAAATTGTTCCGAAATCCCCAGTGTCTCAAGAACTGACCCTTCCTGTGGCAAATGGTTAGCCAACGAACCCGGTTTGTCACGGGGTTTTTGGTTTAGTGTCGGCTCCCAAGGAGATGTCTAACATGACAAATGTTAAAACACCCAAGTTTGTGTAGTTGATTTTCGCCTAGACGTGTTAAAGTATATTCTTGGAGATTTCTAAAAGTTTTTTTTAAAATAAATAAACAACGAGTAATGGTCAAATTATATCATACGGTTTTAATAAAATTTGTGCCAAAGCAAAGTTTTAAAAATTAAACTCAATTCATGAACAAAAATCTCAAAATACTTTACAGTTTGTAAAAAACAATTCATGGATATAACTCAAAGTTTATTCCATTTAAACAGGATTCAGAACTGAGATTCGGGGTGTAAGGCTGGCATTAAATCAGAACTTGAGCTCTCCAGAAGAGCTCAGTTCTACCAATAAATAATTTTAAATCTTACACTAAGTCTTACACCAACACTACTTTAGCACAGGAAGAGCTGTACCCTAACATTTAAAAAAAAATACTGATCTCCTAACAGGCTACAGTACCCAAAAGTATCGTTAATATCAACATTAAAGAGCTCAAGCAACTAGAGCTGTTAGTTCATTTGCAATAAGGCAAAAAGAGTTTAGATCTGGCCGATCTATTAGAGGTAAGTCCAGGCAAAACTATTCATCGAATTGGGAACTGAATGTTGCTTATATATGTTACAGTCAATGTGTCAAACTAGGCATTTGGCCAAATGACTGAAAATCAGAAGAGAAAAACACAAAACTGTGCAGTTTTTTAAAATGTATCAAAGACTCGTACCAAGATACTTATCAGGTTTAGTTCCTCCGAGGTTATCTGTTTCTCATGCGTATGACTTCCGCAACAATCCAGACTTGTCGGTACCGTTTTGTCGAACTAATTCACACCAAATGTCGTTTCTGCCGAGCGCGACGAGAATGTGGAATTCCTTATCCAACGAAGTTCGCGAAAACTACTCATTACTCCAATTCAAATAGTATCTCAACCGGAACAGGATGTTGGTGCCAAGTTTCTTTTTTTATAACAAGTCACGCAGAGCACAAATCCTTCACTGTAGATTACGACTGTCATGTAGTAATCTTAATGATCACCTCTTTAAAAACCACCTGTCCACCACAACACTTTGTAGATGTGGAGCCCATGAAACAACCGAGCATTACCTTTTCGACTGCCATTTTTATGTGAGAGAAAGAAATAACACAATCAAATTGTTGAGTCACTTCATTGATGTAGACATTCTACTAAACGGCTGTGTTTCGTATACTAGCGAAATTAATAAAGAAATCTTCCAAAGATTACACGAATATATTCTTGCAACAAAAAGATTCTAAACTGTGATACATCCCACCCCTTGCTTCCATGAATACTTTGTCTTTGGTGATTGCCTTATGTGCATATCATCGTATTCCATCGTGTTGCAGTAGTCAGTAGAATGCCAAGCATTGCTTTTCCCCTTGGGTGAGTTTATTCCTCCTTTCCCATTTTCTTTAATTCCAGTATGAATATCATTACATGCAGTTTCTCCTTTGTACCTCTTTCCTTTATCTTTCACTCTCTTAACACTAATATTTTATTTCTGCTACTAAAATTAGATTTTGAAGCATACAGCTTTCTAGCCATATCTATTGTATAGGTAATTCATAACCGGAAACAGCTTACATAAGCTTCTAGCTTGCTGCTGAATCCGATATCATAACAACCAGTATGTGAAATGTCAATCTATGTCTTATCTGTATAATAATGTGAAACTGAGTTATGAAATAAAATATTGTTTAAACTAAATGACTAAAACAGTCAGTCATTTTGTCAAATGCCCGTGGTCGAATGCTTAAATTTCCAAGTCATTTGGCCAAATGACTAAAATAAGCTTCCAGTCATTTGGCAAAATGTCCACGATCATTATTTGTTCATGAGTTCATAGAAGAGAAATTGACAAAAGTTAATTGTAAGTTTATAAGAACAAAAACAGAAATACAACACAAGCAACGTATGAACAGAACAAATCGTAGGGATACACGGTTATCATTATTAATCTCATTTATGCTCAGTAGGCTTTGTGGGCAAATGTCAAATTGGTCGCGACGATATTTGCCCTTCAATATATCAGAGGGTTAAGCAATAGTATAATGTCCATTTTGATTTTTCAACATTAGTAATAACCCCAGGAATGTTTCTTGGATTGCCACGTCCTCTATCGACTAATGGAATTGGAACAGCCACGTTATCTCCAACAACACCGTCCTTCAAACATATCTTACTGCGCTTTACTACGCGTTCGGCTTGCAGTTGTTGGGCTAAAGCAGCAGCTTTTTGCTTCATCGATTTTTCATGCAGGTTGTCGCAATTTGCTGGTTCTGCTGTTGGTTCTTCTGGGTGTTGGGGTGTCATTATTTTTATTGTTGGTTCTTCTGGTTGATGGATTGCTGTTACTGTCGTTGGTTCTGTTGTTTGGCCTTCTGGCTGTTGGATTGTCATTGTTACTGTCGTGTCTGCTGTTGGTTCTTCTGATTGTTGTTGTTGTTGTCGGTTTGACAAAACTGCCATCAACTCATCTTCTGTCTGGAGCTTTTGAATAACTTCATGTGGTAGCACAGACGATGTTAGGCTACCCTAGCTTCAACCCTAAGTATGTAATGCCACAAATAAAAGAAAGATGTCTAACAGTTGATATGCAACTGCTGAAGCTCTCTGATGTCAATGGACGAATAATGGAGAATTTAGTGAGATGGTCCTGTTAAACCATGACCCACTTGAATGAACCACATAGCAATGATTCACATCATAATAATAATAACACTTTGGTCGGCCGCTGATTTGTCGCGGTTCTCGGATGAGAAGGCCTTGGATACCCTGTACTCCCAACTGCCTCCCTATCCCCGCGCTTTTTCTCTCCTCCCAACACTTGGAGACGAACTGCTTGATCACATCCCTTGCCCCATTCTTCCCAATCTATCCGATTAGCATATTAACCCTCTCCTTGAGTTTCCCACTAACCACATGTCCTTTATTATCCCATCCCACTTCCCCATTATACTCCCAGTGAATATTATTCTTTTAGACTGGTATTTTAGGCATTCTAGAAGAAAGTGTTCCAGGGTCTCCACCACGCCCAAATTACACATCTGGCACTCCTTTGCACTGTTCTTCCCAATTTTTCCCCTCAGCTCCAGGGACCGCGACCGCCGCTTGAACAACAGTGGCCCCCAAAGGTGCCCTCAAGGTATTCGTCAAAACCAGGCTTCTCTTTATCACGCAGGCCACCTAAAGACCTCTTTGATTTGACTTCTCTCGCCAATTAAGGTTACCATCCTCCATGACCCTTTCTCTGACGATTTTTTGTTTATCCTGGTTTGCCCCAACGTCTAGGTCCGCGATCTCCAATTAGTAGTTCTCTATTTTTTCCCTCACTTGGACCATCCACCCTGTTTTGATATTTGAGTTGAAAATTCCCAGGAACATTACTTTACACCATCGGCTGTCGGTGAGATTTACCAAATAATTAAGATAACCGAGTTTCAATAAGTCTATCCTGTCCTTGATCCGCATCCGCCCAAGCTCACGCCTGATTGCTTCTAGTGCTGCGGCATTACTCGACCCCGTTATCCATCGGCCTGCATCGTTCTGCAGGATTTTCCAAACTCTTAAACCGTCTGGTGTAGGGGTACCACTTCCGTACCATATGTTATACTTGGCAGACCCATAATTTCCCTCGAAAACTCTATTGAAACTGTTTCTCCCTATAAGTTTCATTTGGTTAAGAATTCGCCTTCCCTTCAGAATCAATTTATTTGTGTGGTTTCGGTAGATGCCTCTTCTTGTGATGTTCATATTTACCCTCACATACTCGTAGTCACTTGTCTCTCCTATACTAAGAAGTGTGCTGCTACTTTCCGGACCCGAGTGGGGTCCGCTTTGCGGCCCACGGGTATAACTTTGCTCTTGCTTTCATTAAGTTCGAGTCTCCATTTGCTACCATATTTCCGAACAATTCCTAGCATTCTCGCTACCCCCTACTCACTTTTTGACAATAGCACCATATCGTCTGCATAAAATAGCACCGGGATCGTAAAGTCCCCAACTGTTACCCTCGTCGCTATGCAGGAGTTCATCTCCTAAACTTTGATGTACAATGAATGCAAAAAGAATTGGCGAAAGGATACATCCCTGTTTTAGGCCTATTTACATGGGAGCACATTTTGTTGTTATGTTACCCAGGCTAAGTTCACTCTTAAAAATTGAGAACGAGGCAGTAGCGGGTCATTGACTTTTACTTTACTGAGAGCTTTCTTTCTTAACGTGGTGGATAAATATCAATTTAATGGACTAGTTAATATAATTTTCTGAAGATAGTTGATGTGGACATTTCAATTATTCTGTTGAGTGTGATACAGTGTAATCTTGAGATCAGTCTGTTCTTAGGCGACAGATGTTAGACTTTTGACGTTTCCTATGTTCATAATGTTCGGGCTGCAGTAGCCATTGCTCCCTTATCTTAGCTGTAACCTTTTGTAAATGGAATCTGAAGTTGAAACAACATCTTCCGATAAACGTGCAAGATATTCGAGTGGAAATATTTCGGTTGGAACAGCTTGATAAAAAGCCTAGGGAAGGAGATTCACATCGTCCACTCAGTGAGTCGTTCACGGATTTCGATCCTAGTGTCTTTGAAAATCCTGTTAGTATGGCAACTTCCACCCCAACCATCGGTTGTGAACAGCTTTATCATCGCTCTCACGGACCCTGCCGTAAAAGTTGTTTTGAAAGGCATTGTGTCCTCAGCCATCAGTGAGCATACTGGCATCTTGAGAGGCGTATTGATAATTTGGAGCTTGCAGTTGAGGCAAAGGATCAGAAAATCTGTCAACTCGAAAACGAACTTGGCGACCTCAAACAGTATAGCATGAGAAAAAGTCTACGTGTTTCCGGAATTGGTGAGGAGAACACGTATGTGGTCATTCTGGACGTGGCAAATAAATTGAATGTATCAGTTGATCTTGATGATATTGAGAGAAGCCATAGGTTGGGGCGTCGAAATGAGAGTGCTGGATTTCCTCGTTCAATTCTCGTGAAGTTTGTGAGTTATAGGACCCGGAATGCCTTCTATAGAGCTAAACGTAAACTCAAAGATGTTCAGTCTTCTGAACGGATGTATATCAACGAACATCTTACGAGTGTGAGATCTAGTATGGCCAAACGGTGCAGGCAACACGTTAAAGACAGAAAACTGAAGGAGACCTGTATTTATGATGGGGTGATCTCTGTTAAAGACGTGAACGATTCTGTTCTTCACCTTACCACCCCTCAGGCACTTCTGAAATTTGAAAATGAATTGTAAGTGCATTCGAAGTAGCTTCTCTGTTGACCCCTTGCCTAAATAAGCTAGTAATCGCCACTTGCTAAATATATTATTCAGTAACTAAAAATTTCTCACATCTCTTAGTGAAAATTGAGTATTTGTTCTGTTATATCGTGCTTGACAGAACTCATTGGGCTTTGTCAGTCGGGATATGAATGATCAAATGCCTACATTGGGCGTACAGGGACCAAATCTGTGTATCTTTGTTGGGAAATCGCTGGTTAACAGAATAAGTCTTCAAGTAATTGCAATTTTTTAAAATCAATCAAGAAGAACTTACCTTAAAACCTACATGCAATTAACAGGACAAATCTGTTCTGCAAGTATGGTAAATGGCCTGGTGCTGGTAATTATATATATTTAACAGGCTCATTCAGATAGGAGATATTCAATTAAGTGGGCCTCACGGTACAAGGTACAAGTGAATGCGACACTATCCCTGTGTCTCCCATTATTCCTAATGGGTTATTATTACTGTGTTGAGATATGGTTAGCTTGATCTCCAGTCATATACGGTATAGCCTGTAACAAAGTGTACTAATAGACATCATTAATAATGCCAGAGCATTGTCTCATCAATGCCAGATTGATAGTTTGATTTTGATGGGCCAATGATCTGACATTATGAATATGAGGCTTGGTGTTTGGAAACTGTATTCAGACAAGAGGGTTATTCAACAAGGGGATATTCAATTAAGTGGGCCCCACGGTTCTAATGAATGGCGAACCATATCTGTGTACTCCCTATCCGAAATGCGTTAATATTGCTGTGTTGTCATGTGCTTAACATGAGCTCCAGTTACATATGGTATAGCCTCCAACTAAGTGAACCATCAGACATCATCATGGCCTTTATAATGCCAGGCTATTGCCTCATCATTGTCAGATTACTATGGCAGTCTGGCCATAGCAATCTGGCAGTGGAGGGTCAGTGATCTGACAATATGAATATTATGCTTGAAATCTTGAATAATCAGTTTTTCAAGTTGTGTTATTTGGCAGGGTATTGTTTGCAAAATTGTTTTACTCAAATATGAGGAATCATAATGCCAGAGTATAGTTTCATTATTGACAGACTGCCATGGCATTCAGGCAGTGATGAGCCAATGATCTGTCATTTCGAACAGTATGCCACTAATCCTGATGGATAATTAATAGTTCCTAAGTTCAGGTTGTACCAGTCTATAGTAATCTATAATAAAATAGGTCGAATCTCCAGTCTGGCAACAGTGGGTGGATGCTCGGTCAATATGTAGATTGTGCTTGAAATCCTGATCAATAGGTTCTAAGTGCATATTGTATAAATGTCTTGTGAAGTTGGTCAAACTTTCGACTGACAAACGAAGCACCATTCCAGCGCACCCCCCCCCCCCCCCCCCCTGTCCATGGTGCTCTCGTAATATGAGTGTAACCCGTTCAGTAGCTATATATGCAATCTGGCAACAGTGTGTCAATGCTCTGTCAATATGAATAACTATGCTTGAATCCTGATCAATAGTTTTTTAGTTCATGTTGTGCAAATGCATAGTAAAGTATGTCAAGTATCCAATCTGGCAGCAGTCGGTCAATGCTCGGCCAACATGAAGATTGTGTTTGAAACCCTGACCAATTTTTTTCTAGGCTCATGTCGTGCAAATTTCTAGTAATGTAAGCCAAAACCCCAACTGATGAATGATGTTCCATACTTGTGTTCCCTATCCCAAACGGGTTAATGTTGCAGCTGTAATATGAGTGTGACTGGAGCAGTAATTATTTTTATCACACAGCCTTGTTCCCCCTGTATATGATGCTCTCGTAATACGAGTGTAATCCGAGCAGTAGCTACACACGATACATCCTGCCGGAGTATTGCCTCACTGTTGCCAGATTGCTTCAGCAATCTGGCAACAGTGGGTCAATGCTCTGTCGCTATGAATGATTGTGCTTGAAATCCTGATCAATAGTTTTTTTGTTCAAGTTGTTCAAATGTATAGGTAAGTAGACCAAGTCTCCAATCTGTCAGCAGTGGGTCAATGCTCGCCCAACATGAAGATTGTATTTGAAATCCTGACCAATAGTTTTTAAGCTCATGTTGTGCAAATGTTTAGCAAAGTAGGTCAAAATTCCAGCTTATGAATGAGGCATCATACCTGAGTTCTCCCTCTCCCAAATGGGTTAAGTCTGCCGTCGTAATATAAGCGTGAAGGGGGCAGTAGTTATTTACGACCCAGCCATCAATTTAGAGTAACATTTTGTAACGTTTTCCCCTCGATTATGTCAAAGTATTTCCTCGCTGTTGCCATATTGCTCTTGCAATATGGCAGCTGTGGGTTAATGCTCTGCCAATATGTAGATTATGCTTGAAATTCCGACCAATATGTTCTAAGCTGATGTTGTGCAAATGTTCAGTAAAGTAATTCAACACTCCCACTGATGGATGAAGCAGCACACCTGTCACCTGTGTTCCCCCTGGCTTAAATGGGTTATGTTGCTTTCGTAATACGAGTGGAACCGGAGCCGTAGCTATATACGACACAGCCTTTAACTAAGTGTATCATTGTGTAACGTTTAACTCTTAGTGATGCCAGATTATTGCCTCACAGTAGCCAGATTGCTTTTGCAGTCTGGCAATGGTGGGTCCAATGCACTGCCAACATGCAGATTATGCTTGAAATCCTGATCAATGGGTCAAATGTTCATGTTGTACAAATGTCTAGCGAAGTAGATCAAAACTCCTACGGATGAATGAAGCACCATACCTGTGTTCCTCCTGTCCCAAATGGGTCAATGCTGTTGTCGTGACATAGGTTTAACCGGTCCAGTAGTTATATATCAAACTATGAATATTTTTTTGCCTTGATGACACAAGAGCTTTGCCCCACTGTTGCCTGATTGATTTCGCAATCCGGCAATAGTGGGTCAATGCCCTGTCATTATGACGTTTATGCTTTGCTTTACAAATGTCTAGCAAAGTGGGTCAAAACTCCAACTGATGAATGAGGCAACATACATGTGTTTCTCCATGTACTAATTGGACTCTTCTTGCTGTCGTAATATGAGTCCGACCGGAGCAGTAGTTAAATACGGCACAACCTTCTAGTATGTGTACTATTATACAACGTTTTTCCTTATCGGGAGGAGAGATGGAGTGGAATATTTGTCAGGAATTTAAATAAGTACTTTTGTGCATTGTGTCGGGACTGACACAGATCTATGGACCAAGTCGGTCAGGATATATAATCAATCAAACCATGCTTTCCCATGCTGATTTGTTGGCCACGTCAGTCAGGGTGTGATCAATTAACTTACTCGTGCTTTCTATTCTGAATGTGACATTCATAAAATCTGGGTTGACAGGGATCTGTAGACCATGTCGGGCAGGACAAAGCCAACTGAATCATGCTTTCCACCCTGAATGTAACCTTTATTTATAACCTTGTTAATTGTTTCTGATGGTGGTATTCCTTTTGCTACTAAATGTGGTTGTGTGGGTATTGAGAGGGGGAGGGGCATCTGGAGCTAAATTATGTCTCCCCCACATCAATTTTTTCATAGATCTCGAGGGGAAAAATATACCCATTGGTGGGGTGTAACAATCCATTGCAATTAAATTAAGTATTCCTCACGCTTACTGCTTTACCTTACCCAGTTTATCTGAACCTTTATAGGGATGTTATTGTTTTTTGGGGGGTGGGGGGGGGGGGTGGTATATTGGGATAATTACCACGATTCTTCCCTGCTGTACTTCCTTATATATATACCAACTATTCTGAACTGAAACACATGAAGTGTGAATTCCCAGCCTAGCTCAATAAATCAACTCTCGTTTCTCCTGCGTCATTCAATCCCAGTGAGTAAGGAAGGAGTGGGGGTTAAAGGCTCGTCCAAAGTAACTTTGGTCAATTTGTTGACATTTTTCCCAATGCCTCAGAAACTGTTAAGAGAAGTAAGGAAAGGTAAATAAATTATATATCAAAATAATGAGTAAAGTGCATAGAAAAGGTACATATAATTTGTTTTAGGAAAAAAAGTGAATTTTATGATTTTGATGGACATGAATTTGCAGATGACATAAGTAACGAACCGGTAAAACCACAAAATGATTGGTAATTCGAAAGCCTTGTCCTCAATGTAATGATAACATACTACAGACTGGGAGAAAGCATTTTTATGACACACACTCTGGTGTGTTTTGATGTTGGAATGTAAAACCAACAACACAAATTTTGGATGTTCCGTATGTGGCCATGTTTCAATGATGTTTATTCCGGTCATGTGATTACAATGTGGTTCTTGCAGGAATACTTTTTTGGGGCGATCGTAAGAACGAAAGGACGTAATCACGTCCTTTATTTGCTCGAGACAACGTATGAGCAGATTAGCAAACAGGTTACAGCAAATACTTGAGCTGTTAATGTCATAACTGCAGAATATGGTTCGAAATTCCCTCCAGTGTTTACAGGCCGCCTGAACGTTTTTGTTGACAAAAAATCTGAATTATTGCGCACTAAAAAGATAACATGAACCACTTGTAGAGACATAACCGAGTGTATAAAATCTGGACGATACACATAAAATAAGGCAATATTCATAACAAAGTAACCAGAATCCTTCAGAAATTTCACAAAGTATATTCCAAGTGCTCTGGAACTATATTGAGCGTGTTGATTTCCCCCGATGTTGTGAAGTTATTTACTTCCTAGTAACCATGGATCTCTGCTTATGTCCGCAAAGGATCGATTCAAGATGGGTTGAAAATGATGCATTCGCGCATTTAAATAAGGTGCAATTGGACGATGCCGTGAATTTAGTTTTTTCTTGCAATCAACTCTACCAACACAAGCGTCGATCAGTGTCTTTTGTCATCTTTTCACACTGATACATGTGACAAATCTCCTTTACCGGAAACTCTCCCAATTTGTATATCATAATAAACGTAACCGCTGTCAGTCGTGATGGTCAAAACCCAAACAAATTATCGAATCCACGGTCACAATTAGCCGCAATTGGCATTTAAACAAATGAAATACACGAAATATTCGTAATTTCTTCATTATCCGTGCCGAGTTACTTTTTAACAAGACCACATGCGTTCAGTTTCGTTTGTCAGCATCATGTACTGCCCGCAGTGCAGATGTTTGTGGTAATAATTAATAGTACGAGAAGGCAAAAGAAGCCAAATATTTTCCCATCATCTATAAATTAATTAAAATTGATTATTTATTATTTATTGGGGTTTAAGGTCACATACTTATGCATAATGGCTAATCGTGACCGTGACAATTTTACGGGTGGAGGAAGCCGGAGTACCCGGAGAGAACCACCGAGAAATGACGAACAACTGTTAGCTCCTCAACATTCTAACTCTGTTCAAGCTTCGCTCAAACGGGGTTACAGCGGTTGAAGACATGTGCACCATCGGCGTGCAGTACGCCTTAGTACACGGCGTCATCGTGCCCCCATGTAGGAAACCGGGATAAAGTGCCTTGCCCAAGGACACGACGCGGGTCGTCCCGGACGGGGATCGAACTCGGGACCTCTGGCAGAGAAGAACAACAATCTACCACTGAGCCACCGTGCTCCCAAATCAAAATTGGTAATTCCGTTTATTTTACTGAAATTATAAATTGATAAGGTGGGTGTATTGTAATTATTATGCCCCGGACCTGGATGTTGGAAAGAAAAAGGCGCATCTAGTGCCGTGGTGACCTCTAAGTCTAACCCATACTAACATTCTCCTTTTTATCTCGACCACTGCTACTCCAATTTGAAGGATATTTGATGTTGTAATCGAGCATCATGGGAAACGGTGCCTGTGTAGCTGCTGTAGTATGTGTTTCTTCCACACATTTTCTCCAGAGTTATGGTCCTTTTTCACTCTTTCGAGTTAGAAAATTTTGTTTATAACTAGTTGATTTGTTACAATGTGTTGGAATGTGCCTGATGGCATCCTCAAATTAATTGCAACAAAATATTTTTGTGAATATTTTGTTCGTATTACTTATCAAGCAACAAGCTAATAAATATTCTGTAAAACCACCAATCTGGTGTTTGATACTTTTATCGTAGCTGTTATGGAGGTTTCTGGAACTCAACATGTTGATTATGGCAGGGTTTTTCTATTCACCCATTAATCGATATCTTAAGTGTAAACGTTAGAAATAAGAAGCATGAAAGGTCCGGAACTTAAAGTCTAAAAAGAATGTTTTGCAATGTAACATGATTTTTGCAGATACACCTTTTTGGAGGGTTACCTGTCTGATAGTATTTGGAACATGTGTGTCGCCAGGATCTTCAGAAAGAAAAAAAAGTTAAACTTTGATGAAAAAGTCATATGCCATGAGACCCGAAGGTAGAGACATACAAGGAAGGGAGCCCCCCCACCCCCCCCCCCCCCACCCACCTTCCGGGAATTTTTGTATCAAATGCAGTTCAAAAATATGTGAACGCCTATGAATGTGAGACTTACTGGATGCGCCGTCCTGATCTCAATATGCCAAAAGTACATGCAATAATGGTTATGTAGGGTTGATTTGATGTGTTTTTTATGTACATTTGATGGTTTATTGCAGTGACAGGTTACAATTACTCTTATTTCTTCTCCAACAGATATCAGGAGTATATTGGTGTCGAAGGGTAAACGAAACTATGTTACTTATTGATAAACCAGACATTTTAATCACTATCAAATTGATACATGGAATAAAAAGGGTTACAGTGCAAGGGGTTTATAAATGTATTTATTCAACTACAATGTATGACTTTGTAGTGCATTCTACATCGGAGAATATCTTAGTTTCTTTCCAACCCACCACAGTGACACATGCATCTTTATATTGGGAGGCACTCTTTTGCCCTTCCATACTTCTAGTGGACTCCTTCAAGTTGACCTTTGTTGAACTTCCCCAAATCAAAACATAAACAAATGAAAATGTCTGCCTTCAATCAGTGTACACTCCACTTACAACATTTGGTCCCAATCTTTATTACTTTCAAGAATTAGGAAAAGATTTCTTCGAGTATGTACTTCAATGTTTATAGAATACAGCTGTTATTTTATTTTGAGGTATTTTATTGTAAACATTTTGTTCTCTTACTTATGCCCTAGCAGACTTTCAGGTGGTGCTATCTACACAGGGCAGCAGTTCCATGACAAATTCCAGTTTCAACATGTTCTATGTTTCATTCCAAGCATTTTGGTATATAATTTATTGGGGTAATTCATTTTGGGTCTTTTTTAGACATGGAAGAAAATTACATGAAATTTGAGCAAGGTTGGGTTGGACGTCCCCTTAAGTGAATTGTCCGTCCGCCAGGGGTAATAATAAGTATTTGATTCGTCATATGAGTCCATGGACCATGTCGGCCAAATTATGATCGATCAAATCCTGCTTTCTCTCCTGAATGCGACATTTTACTAGAGTTTTATTAATCTTATCTGATGGTTTGTAGATTTTCTGTCATTAGAAACTGTGATAAGGTTGTCAGGGTGGAATGATCCTTTGGAGTTGAATTAATGTATTCCTCACACTAATTTATCTTCAAGAAATATAAATTATCCAGTTTATTTGTATTTCTGTATTTCTATCGAAGAGTAAACTCAGTTGAGGGAGGAGGGGGGGGGGGGGTCGGGGCTAACGAATAATTTTCCACGAGTTTCCCAGCAGAACTTCCATGAATATCTATCCAGTATACTAAACTGCAACACAAGTATGAATCCTCAGCCCAGGTCAATAAATTCAGTGTAAATCCAGTTAACGAAATTGTGAACGCAATTTTGTACGAACAAGAGTCTTGCTCATATATGTGGAAACGTCCAACACTTGTTTATAACCTCCCCTGCTAGTCATGTCCCTTAATTATTGGAACGTTTTGCTACTCATTTTTCACTGTTAATGTATCCAATCTATTCACATGGTTATGATAATAAATGCAGCGGAACAAACATTTACAAATCTACCTAAGGATAAGTGTCCTGAGTCATTGACTTTGTTGTCCACTGAGTTTTCTTGTTCTGGACAGTAATAAAAAACGATTCTAATAACAGCTGAATTTAAAGAGAATAAGCATGAGCTCGGACTTTTTTTATTTCATCTCAGCAACCCCTATCGACGTTCGTCATTGTTTTGTAAGATTTAAGGTTTAACTCTTTGCTTTCGGAGTTCTATTATTCTCTGTGGTTTCTTAGTAGTTTGCATCAGATTTTCCGGTGTCTGACATCGCATGTGTCATGTTGGTCGACCTAGTTGAATACACGGGATATTTGTGTCATGTTGGGCCGCTGTGCAACGAATATATCTTACTGACTGCTTCATCTATACACAGAAATAACAACAGTGATCATAACTAAATGTGAGAATTATCATCATGTGTGCATGTCTTTGCCTTGGTGTAATTTATGGGTTGTAGCAGTGCAAATTCAAACAGATTAAATAATTTCCCCTCAAGTACCTATTATCTTGCAGAACGCAAACAGCTCTAAATGCTCAATATTACCCCCATCACCATCAAAGAAAAAGAACTTCCAGACATTTTGACACTGCTATCTGTTCAAAGTGAATATGCTCCACTTGACTCTTAACTGATATTCAATATCAATACTTACCCGACTAGCCCAGTAACGCAAAAGACGTTGTTCTTATAAGCCCCCAGTCTACTTGTTAACAAAGTTAGCAACGCTTTACTTTTCTAACTTTCTATTTTCTTAACCTTCTTCTATTACACATCTGTATATAAGTTACTGTTGTTGTCTCACTGCACAACAGTATTTTTCACATATCCATTGCGCTATTTGCCAGCTTGAATACAATTTTGTTTCCAAAGATAATTTTTTATCTACATCAACAGGTCACATAGTAGATGATTATGTGTTTTCTTGAATCATATCGTTCTCAAATAGGCACTTACAACTTCAAAGTTTATTGTAGTAGTTTAAAGCATTGTTTGCTGGAGAGACATCCACTTGTGTCTTAATTTACTTGCTTCTGCGTCTCAGTGGGGTAGGGCTGCATGAAGGTTTTACTGCTGTGGCTACCTTGTTCCTTAGCCACTTCAGCGAGTTCGTTACTTCTCATTTAATAAATTCTCTGAATGAAATTTCATATCCACACAGGGACGTGAATGTTTCGAAGGTTGCGCTCACACTGAAAGTACAGATTTCAGCTTTCGCAGTCACCTCGTTGTTCCATTTGGCCTTAAGTTTGTTATTGTCCTGTGACATCGAAACTAACCCTGGCCTGAATTCTTTTAACTCGGATCACAACCAGAATACTTAAAACATTGTCCATCTCAACATATTAGTCAATATGAATTCGCATCAATGACATTGTGGCTTTGTGTGAGACATGGCTGGATAGCACCGATCACACATCCGATGTCCTTCTCCACGAGTTTCAAGAACCACTGAGATTCAATCCCTCGACAAAGGGAGATGGGGTTGCCATTTATATCAAAGACGTTATTTCATTTCGACCAAGGTCAGACCTACATACGTTGAATACGGAGTGCCTATGGGCGGAAGTATTTACAAAACGGAGTAGATCGTTACTGTTAGGGGTATTCTACCGGCCACCCAACAGTCCCCCAGATAAATGGGAAGCTATATCAGCATCCATCAAAAAAGCCAGAGACGACTCCACAATTGCCGACTTAATTGTCACAGGTGATTTCAATGACAACCAAGTGGCTCTCTCAAGCAGCGGCTTTTCTGAAATATTACATTATTTTAATTTAAGGCGAATCGTACGTGAGCCAACTTGTTTTACCGAGTCGTCTGCTTCATTATTAGATCTCTTTGCTCTTTGTGACACAATCAACATGAAAACTTGTGAGGTTTTCGAACCGATTGTCCCAGAGATGCTCCTTTACCACTATCGAATTTCACTCGAAGTTGAATTGTTTAAACCACCACCCCTCTCATTTAAGAGGAGAATATGGCTCTACTCCAAGTGTAATTATGAAGCGCTGAATGAGGCTTTTTCTAACGTCGACTGGAACTCTCTATTTGATAAACCATGTCTTGATACTATAGTTTCTAATTTTACCGACAAACTACTTGATACTGCATCCATCCACATACCAAACAAATTTATTACCACGCGAATAGATCAGCCAAAATGGATGAATAATGAAATAATATTACTGATTAGACAGAGAAAACGTTTGTATCGTATTGCTGAACGTTCCGATATTCCACATGCCTGGGCAGAATACAAATTGAAACGGAAGGAAGTTGTATCGGCTATAAGGAAGGCCAAAGCGTTATACTTGCTCAAAGTCCAATCCACTCTGAGAAGTAGCGAAACACCACCATCACGGTGATGGAAGACCCTGTAATCATTCATCGGCTGCGAATCGCAGTAGGAATTCCTACTCTCATCCACTCTAACAAAATATACTCCTCAAGTGTTGAGAAAGCTGACGTGTTCAACGAATATTTCAGTTCTATCTCAACAGTTGATGACTCGAATGCTTCCCTGCCAGACGCACCACCCAGTTTTGCCGAACGTATTGATTGTATTACTCTATATTGTAGTGAAGTATATTCTGTAATGAAGTCGATAAAAGTGTCCAAGGCGTCTTGTCCAGAAAACTAATAAGCCCGCGTCTCCTTAAAGAATGTAAATCCTCTTTATGCGAGCCACTCTCGATCCAATTTTGTTACTAATTATCGTCCAATATCTCTGATCAGCTGTGCTGGTAAAATATTTGAAAATGTGTATTCAAACGTTTGTGGGATTTCCTGATTGACAATAACGTTCTCGGTCAATTCCAGTCAGGTTTTACACCCGGTGAGTCAACTGTCCTCCAACTGACTGACATATATGATGAATTCTGTCGTGCCCTTGACGAAGGCAAAGACGTTAGGGTTGTTTTCTGCGATGTTTGTAAGGCCTTTGACAAAGTTTGGCATGCTGGTCTTATCTACAAGCCGGAGAGTATTGACGTTCTACTGTTCCTAAAATCGTATCTTGCAGACAGGTTGCAACGGTTAGTAATATCGTCTGAGGCATCTTCATGAAGAACCATTAATGCCGGTGTCCCACAAGGATCAGTCCTCGGGCCCTTATTGTTCCCTATGTACATTGACGACATAACCAAAGACCTACTAAGCAGTATACACCCTTTGCAGACGATACTTCCTTATATCTAATAATACAGAAAGCCTGAACAAGTCTCTACCTTAATCAATCATGATCTGGCCACAATTGATCTTTGGGCTTAAACATGGTTAGTGGAGTTCAATCCGAACAAAACAGAAAGTATGCTAATATCGCGTAAAATAAGCGCCATTTCCCATCCACCTTTATTCGTAGGACGTCCTCAGATATCCGAAGTTTCTAACCACAAACACTTAGGGGGTCATAAGGAACAGCACTTCTATAGGAAACGATCACATCGACCATATTTGCTCTAAAGCCTGGTCTCGCTTAGACTTACTGAGGAGACATAAATTTAATTTAGATCGTAGTGTCTTAGAACAAATATAATTTGCCTGTATTAGGCCTCTTCTTGAATACGCGGATACTGTTTGGGATAACTGTTCTGTAAACAAAGTAGAGGAACTGAAAAAATACAGATTGTAGCAGCAAGGATTATTACTGGGGCAACCGTTAGTGCTAGTAAGTCTTTACTTTATTTAGAAACGCGATGGGACCCATTGCAAGAAAGACGTCGCAAACACAAGTTAATCCAATATTTCAAAATGTACCATCGCGTGGTACCACCACACATCTCCAGTAAAATCCCCCACTTGCCTCTTCGACCAATCCATCGCTCATTCTCCAATCAAGTCAAAACCACCGTGTTCCTTTTTGTCGGAATAGACTGTATATGTCTTCCTTCATTCCCAGCGTTACTGACCAATAGAATAACCTGCCCCTGTCTGTCCGCGAGAACTCGTCATTCATTAATTTCAAGACTTTCCTAAACGATGGTAATCAACGACCTCCAAGGTTCTTTAATAAGGCGAAATCTCGTACAGCTCAAATATATCATTGCAGGTTACGACTGGGGTGTAGTAACCTCAATTCACACTTATATGACAATCATTTAATACCAAGCACCTTATATCAGTGTGGCGAGCAAGAGACTCCTGATCACTTTCTCTTGCATAGTCCAATTTTCGCAGACGCTCATAATTATACAATTAACGTGTTCCCTTTCGGAGCAGACCCATCTACCCTTCTTTTTGGTTCAGAGTTCTTGAATAACGAAGACAACCACCTTATCGTTGAAGTGGTACATGCCTTTATATTATCAAATAAGCGATTCTAACGATTAATCTCTAACACAGTAATAACCTAATTAAAATCTAGTTTAATATCATCATGGATATTGTTGCCAAACTAGCTCAACGGAACAAATATATCCCTCCACACCATTTAACTTTTCTTGCAGCTCACCGCACACACTATTCACAGACTTTTCATAATCTTTTACTAAACGAACTGAATGAAATTACATACTTCCTTTCGCCTCTCTCGTGTGTAGTAAATGCACATGTACTCAAGTTGGCCGAGTTTTGTTTCTTTTTATATCGTTCGTATTGTGTTTACAGTGTACTCTTAACGTTCTTACATATCGTTACCCGGTGGTCCTCGCCTCTGCTTCCCGAGATGGCCACGATCGGGTGGTCTTATTAACAAAAGCTCCCATTTAAATTTATTACGTTTCCAATTTTGGACTCGGAAACATGGCTCGTGGGCCTCCGTTGGAGTGAGCTCGTTGAGCTCGCTCCAATGGGGGTCAAGAGCTGTGTTTTGGAACAGAAAATAAAAATGTCTAATTGATCAATACGTCTTTTGTGCAACTATCGTATATTATCCGCGCTGGCAAGAGGTTAATCTGGTGTACGGGAGACGGGGCCCTTGGGCGACGATATGTGAGCTCGACTACTGACGCTTGTGTAATGTATACAAATACTGTTAAAACTAAAGACTAAAGTCACCCATACCTGCCATTGTCATTGGTAACTCTTTGTAATCTTGTTCTGGGTGGAAACGGCCCTGTATAAGCTTATAGCTTCTTGCCGAATCCACACCAATGTATGTAACAATTTTTGTATTATATGACTTTGTACTCTTAAAATAAATAATGTTTAAACTAAGTTTACTCTGTACATCTTCATATAATGCTTTCATAATTCCACCAAACTCGCTCCCCAAGCCCAGAACCTCATGCTTGAGCCACATACCCTCTCTCCATACTCTATCGTATGCCCTTTTAACATCCAAAAGGCCATAAACATCTTTTTTTTCTTTTTTGCTTTCGCGGATTCTATCGTTTGGGATAGCGTGGAAAGATGGTCAATGACTCTCTTTCCCTTCCTGAAGCCATTCTGGATCTTTCCCCAAAAAACCTTCTCCTCGATCACCTCCTCTAATCTCTCATACAGGACTTTACAGAAAACTTTTCCAATGTTGCTACTGACAGAGATCCCTTGATATTTATCCAAAACGTCTTTTTCCCCCTTTTTGTGAATAAATGTCACTTCGCTTTCTCTCCACTCATTTGAGACTTCTTGTTTTTCTATCGCTAAAATGAGTAGGGCAGTTAGGCTTTCCAAGAGTTTCTCTCCCCTTTTTGGATAAACTCGTTTGGAATTTCATCCACCCCTCTCGCTTTTTCATTCCTTAATTTTTCGCACCTCCTCCCTTTTAATTTCGCTGCACACGAAGTTCGATAGATTTTCCTCGACCTGGTTCGGACAATCCGGTGGATTCCCCATGCCCCATCGCTTATCGTTTACCTTTTCCCAGTGCTTGACTCGTTCTAATGCGATTTGATCTTTATCGTCTGTAACTCTGCCATCTACTTTAATACACTGTGGGTTACTTCCTTTGTTACGTTCATTCACCAATTTCCAAAATACGCTCGAACTCGACCCTCTGCCATTCTTATCGTCCTAATAAGACTGCTATTTCGCACTCTCCGATTATTGTCTTTAATCTTATTTACTTTATTTCGTGCTTGTTGGTATTCTTCCTTCGCTACCGTGGCCTCGTTGCTTTCCGCCCCCTTAAGTTTTCTACTTTTCCTGTATGCAGCACATTTAGCTTTTAGACCCTTTATGGCTCTTTTCAGTTCTTTGTTTACTCTGTACCCAAGTTCCCGTGTTGGCACCCTAATCTTTCCTACACTTTCCTTCTCTGCCGCCACTAGACTCGCAACTGTGGCATCGGCCATATTCTGGGAACAGCCCCCCCCCCCTCCCCCTTGTGTACGGTTGCAAGCTTTGGTTTCAATTTTTCTTCGAACTTCGCCCAGTCAACATCCTTATTGAGTTCCCAAATCTCCTTGAAGCTTCCTTTGCTTTTTTACAAGTTTTTTGGTCCTGATCGTCACTGTAATCAATTTGTGATCACTATCCACCTCCATTTTACCCTCATCATCCACTTCTACCCCTATCACCTCTCTCCATAACTTAATATCTGCGAGAATATAGTCGAGTATTGATTTATGTCGTTCCTCTGCCAAGTCCATTTCCCCTTTCACTTCGCGTCCCTGTTCAGAATCATCAGACCGAGCTCATTTGTGACGTTCAACAGCTTCCTTCCATTCCTGTTGACTTTCTTCTTCCCGCCCTCTATGCCTTCTCCATTCTCACATATGTGTCCATTAAAGTCACCCATCAGAATTATACTGATCCCCCTGTTTTCTAGTTCTGTGATATTGAACCTTAGTGTTGAGTATATCAAGTCATTCCACTCGAGTTTGCTTCCCTCCCCAGCACAAACACGGGAAATACTTTTGTTTCTTAAATTGATCTTTACCCATGCAATTTCTTTCGATACGTCAGCCAATGTGCTGACATCTTCCTGTTCTGTGATCAGCGACGGTTTTAAATCCTCTTTAATTTGCATGGCTACCCCTCCCTTTTTTCTGGTCTTCCGTTCGCCCTACACTTATCCACACGCACCCCCTTACTTGGTCTACCCGTTCCTCGTGCCTTACCCATGCCTCGCTTAAGCCCATGACATCAAAGTACTCTGCCGCGATCAATGTCGCAATTTCACTTACTTTCCGGTGGGGACCCGGGATGTTGCTATAACCCACTTTCAGGGTACCGAGATTCACTGGATTCTGCCTACTGGTCTCATTGTTTTCTGGCGCTAGCCTTGGTAAACTTATTCCATCTCCCTCGCTCTTATTCACCCCACCTGTGTCCACTCTTGTTATACTTGCCTTTGGCCTCCCACCCCGCTCCTCTCCAAAAAGGCTCCGCTACCGTAGAATTTTATCCCCCAATACCCGTTTCCCCCATCCTGATAAGATTCAGCCCGTCACGCCCGCACATGCTTGCGTTGCTCCAAAACGTGTCCCAATGGTCGATAAAGGGTATCCCCAGGTCAACACAGTAGACCTCCAACTCCTCATTCAGCGCCAAAATCCTTCAGTTCCATTCGTACCCACCTCCTAGGACAGGAAGGACCCCGGATACAACTACTCTTGCATTCCTACTTAGCAGTTTGCTGACTAAACCTCTATACGACTTCACCAAACTTACTGACCTTCTCTCGCTGATATTGTTGGTCCCCTGATGGACCACCACTACCGGTCTCGATCCTGACCCCCTTCCACAATACCATCTACCCGGTCCCACAGATCATCCACCTTTGCCCCCGGAAAGCACAAGACTGTTCGATGAGAACTATATCAATGAGGTCTACTTGCCCACGAGAATAATCTTTAAACAAAATGGGCTTAACAACTACACCTTTTGTCAGTGGTCTTACACGCTTCCGCTGGCAATCAATGCACATTGTCCTCAACAACTCTACTGCCTCCCTGGTCACATTTGCGTACTTCTTGTCCAATTCCGTTATCATTTGATCACAACCACCGTGTCCTGTGGCAACACGTGCACGTTTCATAACATCAAATGTCTCCTCGATGTGAACAACATAAAGAACCGGATCAATCTGAGATTGGCGTCGCTTAAACAATTATTTCTCTACGTCATCGCCTTGAATAATCTCATATTTGGAAAACAGATTGTATGACTGATGTGGGGAGCGCGTTGGCTCAGTTTTAGACTGTTGAACCGTTATGCTAGAGGTCCCGAGTTCGATCCCCGTCAGGGACGACACGTGTGGTACCCTTGGACAAGGGACTTTATCCCAGTTGCCTACATGTGGGCATGATGACGCCGTGTATTAAGGCGTTCTGCACGTCGATGGTGCACAGGTATTCAAACGCTGTAACCCTGCTTGAGTGGAACTTGAACAGAGTTAGAATGTTGAGGAGCTGACAGTTGATGGTTGATGCTCAGTGATTCTCTCCGGGAACTCCAGCATCCTCCATCCGTAAAACTGGCACGGTCGCGATTAGCCATTATGCATAAGTATATGACCTTAAACACCGATAAATAAATAAATGACTATGTGACTTAGTAGGAGTCTGGAAACTAACTTGTTTCAGTGTATCTATTATTGTGTAATACTCTGATTTTGGTATAAGCATCTTCTTCAGAATTTCATATTTCTTATATAAATCACGCCTGAAACACTCTTCCACTGATAGCTCCATTTTGACAACGGACGACTCAAACACATATCCCATTTATTTATAGTACTGGTGACAGGCTATCACAGGGGGCAATGATTTGTATTCAGACCAATAGTTTCAATCAAGCAATCATGTCTACAGTTCACATTCTTATGACTGGTGATCTGTTACCAATCAGTACGTTAACAGTTCACTCTGTGCAACGAAAACATTAAAAATTCAAACAAACTGAAAACTTTAGTAGTCATAAGTAAATTTTACACATTGCCTGAATTGATAACGTTCCGGGCAATATGTCAAACTGCAGACCCCAAAATTCAGGCATTTGGCCAAATGACAAGGAAATTTAGGCATTTCACCAAATGACTAGCGGTCACGGGCATTTGACCTGACTGCTTCAGTCATTTGGCCAAAATGCCTAGTTTGGCACATTGACTGTAACATATACACCTTTCAAAACACGATTGCGTCATCTTTTTAGTTTAACACTATTAGTAATAGCCGAAATCTGGGGATCTAATTTATTTTACTATAGGGAAAGGTTGGCGGATTTATGCATGTTAAAATGTAATGCTACTACTACTGACCCGCCTCCACTCATTAATGCACTGTTACTAATCTCAACCCTACCTATAAATAATTTAAGATTTTGCACCAAATAAGTCTTACACCAACAATACTTTAACCCAACCAGAGCTATACCCTAGCATATATAAACTTTTCTGAGCTTCTAATGAGTTACAGTACCCTTAAGTATAATTAACACCAATCTTAAAGAGCTTAAGCAGCTAGAGCTGTACGTTAATTTGCAATAACTGTTTTGATCTGGTAGATCTATTAAAGGTTAGTCGTGGCCGATCTCTCCATCGAATTGACGACTGAATGCTGCTTATATACAATTTTCAAAACACAGCTGCAACATCTTTTTAAATTAACACTATTTGTAATAACCGAAATCTGGGGGATCTAATTTAATTTACTATAGGGAAGGGTAGGCAGTTTTATGCATGTTAAACTGTAATTGAACTACTGGTTCCCTACCTCCACTCACTAATGCACTGTTACCGCTTGACAATTTAGAGAGTTTTATGTAAACAATTTCCAGGTGAAATTGAGAACTGCAGTAATAACCCAAGTGCAGTGGAATGTTACTTTATATCTGGAAGCACAATGAAATCATGCCTATTGATATAATGCTTTACTACCACAGTATTTTCAACTATATAAATCTAGATACCAGTACATTAGTAAGAATTGCTAAAAAAGCTTGATTTCACATGCTCCTAGAGCGTAGCATAAACCACTTCATCACAAACCTCCCATACTTAAGAATTTTAATACGAAGTGTGCAAAGTACCTCAAGTCTGGTTCTCAAATAAAATTTCACTTGCATACAAGAAGTATGTGAACTGCACACAGACCAACACAGGCCCCATTCACCGAAAGGTTTATTTCACGTAAAATCATATGTACAGTCTCACCTCACAGTCAGCACATCATCAGTGTAAATAAGAAGAAACAAAACTCCAAAGATAAGAATAATAAAAGATCCATTTGTTACTAATCATCTGCATATAATGGTGAAGAAAACCACCGTAGGCAGAAAAAATAGTACCAGTAGGTCATTGGGTCCGGATTACAGAGTCAGATGCAGCATCATACAGAACGGTGGGATACAAACTAGGAACATTAGTGTGGGTAGACTGGGCATTTTTCCACGAAAGGAACATCGTTATTTCTCAGCACCTGTTTCGGCAAACAGGGGGGTTCAGAGGATTCACTACAAGAAGAACGCTTAGAACCATGAAAAAGGCATAAAAAAAACAATTTCGAACAGCTATGCGATGCTGTTTCCGAACACACCAAAAACAACAACCGACAGCCATCCACAAGAGTAGTACGCAGAAAGCATAAAGCAATTTAGGCATATAAAAAGATACCACTGTGCGAAAGTTAAGAGAGTCAAGTTCATGAACGAAAGTATCCATTGAAATCTTAGCCATATATCTTAGCTTAACTGGAACTTTACAAATGCAGTTTTCCGAAAGCAGGTTGCCAAACCAAAGAATGAGTGACATTAAAAAACAGGTAAAACATTTTTATTAGTAACATACAATTTATCGTACACAGCATGAGAATGGGAAACCAATTTCAACTTGTTACTAGTGGCAACACAGGAAGATTTTTGAGAAACTATACCACTAGGAGGTTTTATTTTAATAGGTCGGGCCAATGCACATTTGGGGCCTGTCATCGAGAATCGTAACGGGTGCTGGTACTGACATACCAAACCCAATCACTGATTCTCGTGGCATGCAGTAAAGTACTACGTGGCCAAATTTCAGATTTACACAAAAAAGAGATAAGAGTATGATCATTTAACTGGTAGAGTGCTAAATTATTTTTGACCATCAAATCTTGTACACATATTTTTTCCTTGTTACAATTTATGGGAGATCGTATAGAGCGCATGCACTGAATATGAGCCTTCAAATTGTGGTACCTGCACTTCAGAATAAAGCCCAAGTATGGCCTTCCAGCACTCTACCAGTTAAAAACAAAGATGTTAAGCAAGTTGGTTTGCATGAAACATCTCTATCTCACCCGTAGGAGGACAAAATAACTTAGAGTTAAAAGCACAATCAACATCATCGGATAAATGTACTTCCTGTGTTCGTTCATTATTGATAATCTGTGCATCTGACCCAAAATGATAATAAGCAACTAAATTATTAATATCGTTGCCTGTAGGAAGAGATGCATTTACAAAAGGTATCAGCAGTGAGATCACTTTCAATACATCAAAGTGACAGTGTGTGTTGATAAAATGTACCTGTATCATAATCAACAATGTATGCTGCCCAGACAATGTAGTGGTGGCTAGTAAATGGCAGTAGTGATATAGTTCCATTTCTGGATCTATTGGTAACTTTGTACTGGGCATAAGTTTACTGGCCAAATCGTTAAAAAAAACAGAAACGTTAACATTTTGGGATTGATAATGTGTGGAGTAACCTTAAGATCAGACAAATAGTAAACTAATTTTGTAACCCCACTAAATATAGTTGTGCCTCAGTAACCACAGCACACATACTTTGCACAATCAATTCTACTTTGTGATACACCTGGAAATGGGTTTCCAAATATGATAGTCGTTTTCAAGATAGAATCAAGTCTTCGTATTAGAAGAATATCTATGGAAGTAATAACTTTGTTAATCTTTTCACGGTTCTCCTGGACTTGTGACCTTGTCACATTTATCATCGAATAATAGTCTTGAACAGAATGAACGAGCTGTTCTTGTACAATTTATTGATATTATAATTAATGTAGTCCAAATCATCTACCGAAACAGTTCCAAAGAGAAAGCTAAGTGCCTCATCAACAGACGGGAAGACAGAGCGATGCTGTTGACATCACCATGTTATAGTTTATAAGAATTATAATTGTTAGCTATATATACAAACTGATTATGTGAGTAATCAATTTCGCCTGCTATCTGCTGTAGCATCAACACAGCGTTATGCCCCAGAGAAGTGTTAAACACTCTTTCAGAAGAACTTGGCTTCCATTCTTCTAGTGAACCTTAAAAGTGTTTCATATTATGTTTTTAGACTTTAATCTGTTCAGACATATAAACCAAATAACTCAAAAGGGTCCAGATTTATGTCGAAACTTAATGCCCAATCACTGGAAACCATGTATATATTTTTGACCTTTTCAAAAATTACATTATTCTAAACTCCAGTTCTTATAGCACACTCTGTTCAGAGATTTACAAATAACACCATGAATAACACATGACCAGCCACGTCCCTGTAACAGAAGAAAACAATGCTTAAAGTCACCTCTTTTGAACAGTTCACAAGAATGACAAAAAAATGTACCTAGGGATTCATGTAAATCCCCAGGACATTTAGGACATCTCACCACTTGAGTAGCTCATTCAAGCATGGTGGACCAAAATCAATGGACAAATAATGGTCAAACCCTATTCGCTTGTCCTTCAAACTACGTTTTCAATAACCTCACAGAAATTTGGTCCATATCCTTCTTAATCCCAATTGCCACTGAATTAGTACCGAAAGAAATCAGAAAATACAAAAAAACATGTTATATAATACATAATATTTCAAATGTACAAAAGAAGAGGATATCTTCAATGTGTCTTGAAACTTCTGAAATTATCTCTGGTAGCTTTATATGGCCGATATGTTGACAATGATCATTGACGTGTCGAAACTGGAGGGGGGATCCCTCAATTTCGACCTGGATGTCTTGGTCCCTAGGACTGATGTCAGTATGGCCAAGAATAACCCTGTGTCCCTGTTGTGTGGCTTCTCTCCTCCATTGGTGCTGTTCTTCACGTGAAAGGATACGACCCATAGAAGGCACTCATGACGGAAACAGAGTATCTTTAGGATCAACAGAGTTCCTATTCTGTACTACAAACTTAGTAGCCCTATCTGTCACATCGCGGGCGGATGCAGCGTGGATCTTTTACAATGTTGGCTAAGCATATCCCGGCGGCAAAGGTATTACCACAGCATAAGTAGCGGTGTAAGATGACAACCAACTCATGGATCTTAGTCCAGTGTTTATGCAAGTGGTCGTACTTTCCAAAGTGCCTGGTTAACAGACTGATCATACAGCATGGCACTGGACATTCCATTCCTCCCTCCCCCATCTTGGCAAATCATTGTCACGTTCCTCCATCTCAAAGTGAGTGGCATTGATTAAATTGAACCTCCTTCTGAAAAGAGGATATTGTTTTAGTAAATACATTACTATATGAACTGAGTTTAAGTCATTACTGAGAACCACTAAAAGACACGAACACGACAACTTCAATCAGCCAGATCAGTTATGAGCATCACATTACAGTCCATTTAAAATTAAGCTCACCCCCTGTACTGAGTAATTGCATAACAGGGTGTCTAAAAATAGAGCACTCTAGGTGATGGAAGTACTTATAGGGTAGCTATGGTAATTACTCCAACAACACAACTCCACTTGTTAATGATAATCATATGATCAGTCAGATGTGTGGATTCGTTGTTTGGGACAAGAGATTGGAACAATAAGACTTTATGGAAAAGATTTTTTTTTTAATTAATGACTAGCGGCACTATATTTCTAGCAAGTAACTATATGCAGTTAAACATATGAAGATATGTATATTATCTATGAAAAATGTACTTGCACTTTTGAACATCAGAAATAGAACTTAAAATACATGGAGGGTTGAGAACAGTTAAATCATTTTGAAATTATGAATTTTGGGTAACATTAAGGCCGTGCTTATCTTATTACTTTCTTCAAGGGGACGTCCAATATAAATTTGGTCAAATTTCAGGAAATTGTCTTCCAAGTCTAAAAAAGGCCCAAAATGAATAACCCCAATAAATTATATACCAAAATGTTTGGAATGAAACATAGACCAAGCAGAAACTGACATTTGCCATTGTTTTGCTGCCATATGGTATATAGCACCGCCTGAAAGTCTGCTATAGCATAAGTAACCGACCAGACTTTAGACAATAAAATACCTTAAATTTGTTGAATAGTTCGATTCTGCAATCCTTCTAGTACAGACTCGGAGAAATCTTTTTATCATTCTTGCAAGGAATAGACCACAAGACCAGTTATATTTTAGGATGCCTACATTTCAAAAAGGATGCCATTTTCCTTGTGTTTGTTTACCTTTTATGAAGTTTACCAAGGGTCAAATGCACACAGTTCAGAAGAATAAGTATGGAGTCACAAGAGAGTGCATCAACGAAAAATGAAGAATGTCCATTGTGGCTTTTGTGAGTCTGCTGTGACCATACCGCCCCCCCCCCCAATCCTGTGCCATTTTGCATGAGATAAGTATCAAGTTGGTAAAATACGATGGGACTGATACACCAAAAGAAGGGTGAAATGCCAAACTTCCTCGTTTAGTGTTATATGTGTCCATTGTTGTGGTTGCATGAGCAATGACGGCTGCCAAGTGTCATTTGAATGTGCAAGTGTGGCCAAAACAACAAAAAATGAATGACCTGTCCTGCATGCAGACTACTTTCACCAATCGGCTACACTTAGTTAGAAATCCTGGCTTCCAATTCATTTATGTTCACGATTTGGTATGCTTCATTTGTTTCGGAACTATCGGCCTTCCATAGTTGCTGTCGGGGAGACTTGACTGTTGTTGTGTCATGAGATTTAAGAACATTAATAACTGATCGATGAATGAAAGGTTTTAGCACGCCGAAGGCGCGCAGGGACGATGTGGCATTTACAAATCCCTTGCGACCCGGTTAACCTTATTTTATTTCACTCAGATCACACCGGCCTAGCTTTCCTATTGCCTCAAATGGGGTCTGAGGGGGTATTCACGCGGTTAGAATTCCTGACAGTTTATGTTGGAAAGATAGATTGTCAATAATCAATCCCTCAACACCAGTGAGACTATTAGAGAGTAGGGTCTATTCGGTTCCAGCTTGGCGATGGTACAGGTTTGAGTCCCACCATGGTGGCGAGCCAGAATATAATGTTGTGCGTTGGCAAATTTAAGGGAGGAAGAGAAAAGAAAACCAAACAGCAACGCAGGTTTGGTAGCGGCCCAGGTATATGACCATAGCTGTAACAAAAAAGGAATGGAGAAAGATCCAACAGTTAGTTTCACCCGGGAGTCATCCATCAAGCCTTCTGGGAGATAGGATGCCGTAAGTGATTATGAGGTATCTGGTCACCTTCGGGAATTCCAAATGACCTCCCCCCCCCCCACTCCCCACCCCTACAAAAAAAACCTTAAAAGGGCTGTTTGCAAGCAAGATTGTTTCAATCCTTGCCTTGGTCTTGTTAGGTTTTCTGCACATCTTTGCATATCTTTGCATGAGGATTGTTTCAATCCTTCATAGTTTGTTATTCAGTTTGGTCGTGTGTCTGATGAGATAGAGGAGGTAGAAAAGATAGAGACCTGGAGATTAGAGCAATTCGGTTTTTAATTTACAACTGTTCCGACCGTGAGACATTTTTTCCCCAAAATTTATATCTCGGGGAGGGGATACCCGGCAGCAGGTGGAGAACTCCCACTGGTAAAAGAGGCAAGCTTTCGTGCGTATCGTGTCACCCGCAGCCAGTTCTGAATTTATGTCACGAAATGCCTGGCTCATCTCATCGCAATGGTGTAATCTTTAACCCTTTCGATGGGCACGCCCCAGTTTATTTAGTTTTCCTATTGAGGACGCGATGCGCATTGAGTTCTATTATTAATTCGCTGTCTTGAAGTCTATTTAGAGTTTTGCTTTGAAGATCTTTTAAGCGCATTTTTATAGTGTCTATTTTTGCTATCTCGTGAAGTTGTTTTATCGATGTCCACGTGGGCTTGCGCAGAGCCACGCGCAAGGCATGATTTTGGACCCGTTGTAGTTTTTCAATGTTGATTTAAATCAGGTCACTTGTTATTATAGCCCCGTACTCTAGTACTGGGCGTTTATATGATTTGTAAAGCTTGAGGAGAACTTCTCTATTGGCTCCCCAATTTTTACATCTAATCATTTTGAGGAAATTGATGCATTTAGTGGCTTTGACAGTGACTGAGTTTACGTGATTGTTTAAATTGAGAGTGCTATCCAGGGTGAATCCCAGAAACTTTGCCTCATTACTAGCTTCCAGTTTATGGTCGTAAAGCTTAAGCTCAATATTAGGGGTAGGTTTTGTCCTTTGTTTTTTATCGAATGTGATTCTTTGTGTTTTCGCGGCATTCAACTTGATGCGCCACAGAGCGCACCAGTCTTGAAGGTCGCGGATGGTATCCTGCAGGCGGTTTTGTATTATGTTTCGAGACTTACTGGCCGTCCACATTCCTATGTCGTCTGAGAATTAAGATAATTCAACATGGTTCTTCCCCACTTCGTCAATGTCATTCACTTATATTATAAATAGAAGCGGGCTAAGGACCGAACCCTGTGGCGTGCCCGCTTCGAGTTTTAGCTCGTCTGACACCTCGCGGTTGACCCTCACTTTGATTTTTCGATCAGATAAAAATCATGATGTGATCCTTTGAATTCTGGTAGGTAGCCCCATTTTAGCTAGTTTGTATCTCATGCCATTGTGCCATACAGAGTCAAACGCTTTTTCTACGCCGAGTAATAGCACGGTTCCTATTTCATTTTGACTGAACGCCGTTTTCATATAATCTACCAGTCTATAATCATGCTCGATTCCGTCTCTTTGGCTTCTGTAGGCCCTTTGCCACTTATTGAAAAAGCTGATTGGTTCTAGATAATAACTGATCTGCTTACCAATACTAATTTTATAGGCGAAGGGTTACAGGCCGGAACAATATTGGAATTGTGTTGGTTATTATATTCATTTATCTGAACACTTATGAAACGTTGTGGTCTCATTTCGGTAATTCATCATTGTCATGTGAAGTTTCGTCCGCCTAGCGGATTTTTTTTCTATTTCTGTCCACACAGTGTCAACACACATGGATTTTCGCAACCTTCTGTTGTTAACAGCGCTCAAAATCGACGTTGATCCGTCTTATACACAATGTGGTTGTACGAGGGAGATATTTAAATTTACGATGGTATGAAATTTCAGTATAATTGGTGAACAGGAAGAAACCTATCTGATAATTCTCCTTGACATTGGTCTTCTTTTTTGTAGCAGACTTCATCAAGCCTTTTTACGTCGCTAATATAGCTCGGCGACAGAAAAATTATTTTGTCGTAAATATACAATTGTGAGGACTGTAATGTATGTTGATGTGAATATATTTTTGTTTACAAATATAATTTTCTACCTTTATGTTTTGATCATCGTCACCAACCAAATAATAGTAGTTCGAATCGGTGGCGTATTAATCCCTTGCTGACACATGCGTCACATTGTACAGATTTTGATCTCCACAGCGCTGCTATGGACGGACTGTATCTCGCAATTATCACATTGTCAGTTGAATAGTTTCTTATGAATGTGTCGTGAGTTGTACATTACATCGCCTGCCACATTCAAAAACAGCAGTGAAATGTTTGAAGATTTCAGATCGTGGGGAATCAAATCATTTCACAACTTTGCCCCCCCCCCCCCCCCCCCCAAACCCAAGTGATCACAACACTGTCAACAACAAACGTATCGCATGAACAGAATCAAGCGTGTTATCAGCACGTTGGTGATAAAATGATAAATATGCTTTCTCCGCGTATGGAGTGTGGAGTTTTTTATTTACACCTCAGACATTCGAATTACCGATCTATTCCTTATTAATCCTGACGGTTACGTATGCGGCTGGCAATTTCCTTGTCATCCAAAACGAAAAAATAAAAAAGTATTTTTGAACAGGTGGATAAATTCGGGTTTTGTATACTTTTGTCATTATTTTGGTATACAATATGTCGTTATTCACCGCTTTAATTCGTATTTAGGGCATTGTGAAAATTTCCCTAAAAATGTCCAAAGTTACGTTGGACGACCCATTAAGGCAGTCGATATTCCGTGAACTCCCGAGGAATAGCCTATAGTGACCAGCTGAAATAAGTAGTAGGATATTCAGTAGGACACTTAATTTCACAGTCTTCCTTTGTTGATAATTCAAGTCCAAGAGAGAGGGAGAGAGAGAGAGAGAGAGAGAGAGAGAGACTTCTAAAAAACAACGTCAAGTGTGGGAATTATCAACAGGAAGGAAAATATGGTTAATATGTTTTGATGGTTATCCCTCATCTTATTTCAGCTGACACTGTATTGGCTGGATAGAAGAATACAATATAAGTAAAAGTTAGGTTTTATTCAGATATATGATAAATTAAAAATTTGTGGATGTAGTAAGCCAATTAAACATTTAGCAATTCCGGCAGACCACTCTCTCAATGCTGATACAACCTCAAAGTCAATCAACGAATTGATTCATTTTGTGATTACAGTGAACAAAAGAAACCTCTGGGGCAATACCTTAATAAGTGCAATTGTATAATCAGAGGCGCCACAAATATCTAGCCTAATTGCACACACACAAAGGTTAATTGCTTTTTTATAGTAGTCTGCTTTAGTGCAATAAAGCCTTTGTTTAGTCATCATTGAGTGAATGATAAAAAATATAGAAAGCTTCTAATTTACAATTCTGTTACTGATATATAGAATATAAAATTCGGCTGCAAAATGGGCTCTTCCCAAACCAACATTCTGTTTCGTATCTTTTCTTTCCCCTGAGTTCAAACAATGAGGCTTATTTACAAAATCTAATTAATACATTTATCCAACAAGCGCAGGGCACCAACTGTACAGTAGAATGACATTGAGTACTTGGAGGGTAGAACACAACTAAATCACGATGAGGTAGATTTCGCCTATTATTTACAGATCAAAGGAAAAGAAACATCAGCAAACATTCAGCTCATGGAAAACCGGGGGTTCACGAGTGGAAAATTTCTTTATGCTTGGATGTGTATTTATTGGAAAATCACCTCCATCATCATTTAGTTGTAATCCACCCCCATGTTCTCAATATTCAGAGGCTGTGGAACCAGGGGTGGGACTGAGGTAATACACGTGACTCAACAAATTTTTGAATAGATATGTTACTAGATTCTTCATCAAGTTCGCAGTTTTCTGAAATTGAAAATGTAAGAATATATACAGAACTCTACATGGGCATACGGTCTGGTGGTTGGGATGGGGTGGGGGATGCACCCACTCGCTCAGTCGATCAAAACAGAACTTTTAAAGCAAATGACAAATGTTTTGGCAATGGCAGAATCGTAAAAAATAAAACTTTATGCTTGGTTTAAAAAATTAAAATGCCGAATTGGGATCTTTTATCTGACTATTCAGTCTAGCCGGTATACAATGCATTTTTCCAGTGGAAGTGAAATCTCAAGTCCCTCTCTATACGTTGATGAGATTAGATTTTCACCTCAGTTGGAGCATGCACCGCATACTGGTATTGCACCAATCACTTAAGTAAAGGGTAAAATTTTCACTAAAGTTTTCGGATAATCTCAAGATTTTTCGGGCATAACGAATCCCCCTCCCCTCGAGAAAATCAGCTCGTACGATTCATGTAAAATATTTTTTTATTTAATCTTATTTGTTTTATAAGGATTGGCGAACAAGGTATGCAACTTATATTAACGCCTTTCCTTGGCCCAATGGCATAGGTGTGTGGGATGACCTTTATAGCGGCAACTTCATGGCCTAGCTCTTCTCGAATACAACGAAAGTGTCTCTCTCCGCACAGAGGACAGCCATCTTACGTCCCGACCCGATAAGACGGTACATGTAAAATATTGAAAGCAAATGTATTCCATTTTTGACCACTCTATTTTTTTACTTCAGCCATCTTCCAACCCGAAGAAGGAAATGACATTTCTATTGATCTGTTTTTCAAATTTGCTTGGTGGGGCTTGGACAATTGCCAGATCTCTCCACACTTTCATTAAACATCATCCACTCCTGCAAATGTTGTAATATGAGAAAAGGATTGTGCGCAACTGATATCACGATAACAGCCCACGGTACCCAAAGCATGCAAATTTTGAACCTCATGTACATATGGGAAAGAACAATATTTTGTAAAAGAATAATGACGATCTCCCAACCCCAACAAAATAAACATAAAGGAAACAATATACGATCTGGTGAAAACGTAAAGTATTTCAGCTGCCGAAAGTGTTGTTCCTTTGCCAGTTTTGCATCGTTAGGACTATTTGATGCCAGGTTTGCCATTTTGGTGCCATTTTCGTCAACAAAAATTATGCCTGATCGGTTTATGTGTACATGTGCATTTCGTCGCCTGAGTGCTAGAATGTCCTATGTCCCCTATGGGACATAGGACATTCTAGCACTCGGGCGACGATTTATCAACAGACAAATCTCCATAGTACATTTTGTGCTTCCCTCTTTCCAACGAACTGAGTTCATCCACTGTGTTGAATGTCTAACTGGACTTTTCGAATGTATCAGTATGTTTAAGGATAAGATTCCTAAACCCTTGTTTATAAGGATACAGAATGCGATCAGATATTATCGCAACATTGTATGTTTTGTATCTTTTGGCTGATACCTGTATGGAAACTGTGAAGAGGCCGTGCTTTTAATCATTGTCTATCCGATTTTATACGCAATAAAAACTTGTTTACTGTGATTTTCATCGCTTTCTTTTTAATACAAAAAACAAACGAATTAAAGTCGAAGAGGATACTTGAATTGGTATATACTCAGTCTTATCCTATTAGCAATCAAATAGGTTTTTAATTGCAAAAATCTACTGCTGTTTTTCGTAGGTGCAAGAATATCTGTAATTCATAATGTTCACGAAACCATCTACCTTTGATATGTGGTTTTTTCCGGCATTTTCCCGAGTTCTCAACCTGCAAAGACAATGTATTCACCAGGTGTGACAAAATGGCGTTTTAAATGGAGTGTACACGTAATGGCAACTAATGACAAGAAACAAAAAATTCTCTGGTTCACTCTCCTGAACCAGTTTCTGGTGGACATATTCATCTTGCTCCATAGCAACCTTCAATCTCTTTTGTAATTCCATTAAAGGTATATCCTCCGCTGAAGATGTATTTGACCTTTCTTGTCGTTTTCTTTCAACCAATTTTTGTGATGGTTCGTCATCCCCAGAAGGAAAACTACTATGTTCAGATGTTCCAGAATTTTCACTGCCAGGTTCTGCCAATGTCTGTTGTCTCAAATTACGCATTTGGTCACCATTGGGAAATTCCCACTTTTGTGGTGCTAAATGGACCTTTTCAGAATGGAACTTAACCTTCCAGTTAGTTGATTTCTAATAACATAACTGACATGCCCAGTCTTTCCGAAAATGCCTTGTAGTCAATTTTGTGGCACTTCTTCTAGTAAATTTGTGTGGCTCTTCCCTTAAATACTAACGGTGAGACCTAAGAATATTACCTAATGGCAAAGGTGGGTCTTTGGTAAATAACAAGTAATATGGACAAAACCCTGATGACTCACAGCCATTAAATCTCTTATGGCATCGAGAGCCTGGTTGAGATTCAAGTCCAATATTTCTGGATCATTCATTGACAATTTGGAGATTACATCGTTCAGAGTATGATGAAAAAGCTTCACCTTACCGTTGGACTGTGGATGGTAATATATTATTGTTGTGTGGCTAATATTCAATTTCTCTACTACCTCTTTCATAATCTGATTAACATTCGCAGAGCCATTATCAATAAGCAATTCCAGAGTGTAGCCAAATCTTGGAAAAATCTGATCAAGAAGTTAACTGGCAACTATATCAGCTTTCTTATTTTTTGTGGCAAAGGCCTCTGGCCATCCAGAATATAAGTCAATATAGGTAATGATATACCCATTTCCCGATAAAGTTTCAGGATTGGGTCCAATCACATCCTGCGCTATTTTAGCAAATGAATAATGTAGCAAGTCCATCTCCTGTATTGGCATGGTTAATATTTCTAAATTCCCTGCCTTACAACCTACATATTTGTCAATATATAGAGGATATGGAATGAGTGTTTTTCTCATATAATATTTATGAACCGAGTCTAAGAATTTTCCGTTTTGGCGAGCCTCTGGCGAGACCAAACGGAAAATTTGGACGAGTTTCATAAATATTTTTTGAGAAAAACACTCATTTTATATTCTATTTATCATATGACACACATACGCCAAAATTAGCCACTTAGTATGACTTTGTAACCCATCACCTAACTTGAGTTGCGGACGGCACCTGGAAAAAAACATCCTGGTATAACTAAAAATTTTCATTTTTGTGCTTCCAAAACATAGGTTATGACCCCTCATTGGAACGAGCTCGTCGAGCTTGTTCCAATGAGGGATCATAACCTATGTTTTGGAAGCAAAAAGTGAAAATATGAAAAAAATGAATGGCGTTTTTCTTGTAGGTAAAAGATTAATACAATATAACCCATCCTAAATAGGACAGATAATGTAAATTCTCTCTACTGAAATTATGCAAATGTAACCCAGTTGTATTTTGTTTAGCCAATCAAATTGTCCAGATTTGAAATTGACCAATGAAAGCTCCCAACTCTAATTATGCAAATTATGAAAATGTGCCCCAGTTTTATTTTGTTCAGCCAATCAAAGTGTCTAGTTTTGAAATTGACCAATGAAATTGACAAAAGGCTTTATTTATCACTGATCAATATGAAAACAAAATATCAAATGTTTTAAAGTGAACAAAACGGACCAGTTATATGATAAAAGCATATACGTCCTTGTAATATTCTTGCAAAATTATCTTTTGACTTATATTCCAATATACTTTGTCAATACCCATGTGCCATAAATCATGAAATTGACATAAGACCTTTTTGTTTCAAACGCTCAGGGATATACAGGCGTATACTTGGTTCTCCATTCATGTCACTTATAAAATACAAAACTCATTAATAAGGTGATATTTACGACTAGTTCCTGGTGGCGTATTCACCCCTTTATATTTCTTAATAATCATCAATAATCGGATCCTCTCCTTTTCTTTAACCATATCTAACTTTGGAATACCAATATCCTCAATTTCTGTTAGTGGTTCTGGTGCACAACTTACACCCTTTTTAGGATAAATTTTGTTACAGCTGATAACATCGACCTGGAAGCTTTTGTTTGTTATATCAGGTCCAGCCTCCTCTCCACTGTTATCACTTGATAAAGCGGGTTGCGGCAATCACTTGAGTCAGGAAGATATTCAATTTTACAATGTAGCCCGAAATATTTGGGGCCGACTTCTGAATTTTCTTGTTTTTCTTCGGCGCATCTAGAATATACTGTAATAACTCAGTGTCAAATAGATTCTTGGAGCCAGTTACCTTAACATTACGTAACGCAGCTGACTGAGGTTTTAAGTGAACTTCATTAACCAACCGGGTAATGGTTGAAACATGTAAATCTTTTACAATGGGAACCAAAGTATTCTGTAACCTCAGTTTGTTGAGATCATAATACAATCTTTCACCATTTTTATCTAGCCAGTGCAGTCCTAAGATCATACACCTATGCATGTTATCTACCGCATACAATTCGTATATCAAAGAAATATTGACCTGCCTTGCACTGTCCCAAAGATTAGAGTCGACTTCCATGGGCTCTTCTGATTTCATAGCTTAGTTCAATATGGCATCCCCATGACTCACGAAGCTTGAATTATCCTCTGAATCTTATCGTACCATATACCTATGTTGTACATTTTCATAACCGATAGACAAAGTACAGGCCTCATCTAGTGAGTTGACCTTTTTGTATGATCTTGAATTTAAACTGAGTCTTCATGAGACCATCGACAAAGCAGTCTATTAGCTGCCTCTGTATGAAGTTATCTTTTAGATTCTCCTCACTATAGATATCAGGTGCCAAATCTAGAAGACGTTCACAATAGATTGCAACTATTTTAAGTTACTTTATCTTTCTTAAGTGGGCATTGGCCATTGCATGGTCAGTTATTTCAGCACATCTCAAGTACATTCTCTCTTTAACTGTTCCCACGTTTTAATGTGCTAGCATCTCTTGAGCTAAAAATAAAAAAAATCAGCTACAATGGGCTTTGATGTTTGTGCTTGAGCTGACATAATTGTGCAAGCTTCATTGCTCGTTTGACCTGTTAACTTGGTGTATTTCTCTAAGGACTCAATCCGTTGTTATTCTTCTTAGCATTACCATTAAATTGCAATAGCCAAAACCTGAAACATACCTGCATCAGCATTTTGATTTGCAATTGTATTGCTTTCGATCTGACCAGCGATACGATATTCCATGGCTACCACCTGAGCTGAATGCATATCCACCTCATTAATCATTTTCAAAGTCTGCAACAAAAATACTTAGATGCCTTAATATTTAGTAAGCTGTATAATTATAGATACTATTGGCACCTATAACTGAATTTCTTTTTTCTAGTTGCAAACATTTTCTTCAAAAATGACTTATGATTTCTACAAAAACTTTCTTAAGTTCCCAGTTGTTTCTTGAGAAGAAACAACAACAAAAAATATCCTAAAAGATCAACCGGCGTCTCCAGAACTGTCCATTTCTTGGCAAAGGGTTAACCAAGGACTGCAGTGGTTATTCACACGGTGGACACACTGTTGTGTATATTTTGTTTTAGTGTCGACTCTCAAGGAAATGTCTGGTAGGACAAGTGTTAAAATACCCAAGTTCGTGTAGTTGATTTTGGCCCAGACAGGTTAAAGGATATTCTTGGAGATTTCTAAAAATGTTTTGTAATAACTGAACAATGAGCAATGGTACAATCATATAATGTGGTTTTAGTAAAATTTTTGCAAATGCAATTTGTAAAAAATAAACTCAATTCAAAAACAAAAATCTCAAAACATTTTACAGTTTGCAAAAACCAATTCATGAATATAACGTCAAAATTTCTTCAATTTAAAATAGGATTCAGAAGTCGGATTCGCGATACAAGACAGGCATTAAATCAGAGCTTGAGCACTGCAGAAAAGCTGAACTGTACCAATAAATAATTTTAAATTTTACACCAAATAAGTTTTACACCAACAATACTTTAGCCCGGGCAGAGATATACCCTAGCATATATAAACTTTTTCTGATCTCCTAATGAGCTACAATACCCTAAAGTATCATTAACACCAATCTTGAAGAGCTTAAGCAACTAGAGCTGTAAGTTAATTTGCAGTAACAGTTTAGACCAGATAGATCTATTAAAAGTTAGTCCTGGCGAACTCTCCATCGAATTGGCGACTGACTGCTACTTATATAAAATTTTCAAAGCATGACTGCATCATCTTTTTAGTTTAATACTATTTGTAATAACCGAAATCTGGGGAATTAATTTAATTTACTACAGGGAAAGGTATGCAGCTTCGTTTATGTTAAACAGCAAATGAACTACTGCTTTCCTACCTCCACTCACTAATGCACTGTATCGTTTGACAATTTAGAGAATTTCATGTAAACAATTTCCAGGTGTATTTGAGTACTCTAGTAATAGCCCAAGTGCATTGGAATGTTACATTATGTCTGGAAGCACAATAAAATTATGTCTAATGATATAATGTTTTACTGCCATATTAAAAATCCCTCATAAAGGAACATGGCCAGATAAACGATAACTATTGCATATATAGATAGAAGCAGACAATTCTGGAAGAATTCGAAATAATACAAGTTGTCGGGTTGTTTGTGGTAATTCTACGAGTCGAGAAAATACTCTTCTACAAAGGAACATACCCTCCGAACATACCCCTGTCTTGTTAGAAGCCATTGGTAACATAGCAATCACGTGCTACCATAGAAACCAAGATGGCGGCCTCCAGTATACAAAATGGACGACGGAAACACGTATCACCCTAACAATGCGCACTCACACCACGTATCACTATGGAGATGACGTCACAACATGGCCGCTCATGCGGGTTACCATGACAACACAACATGGCGCCACTACGTCACGTGACATGACGTCACTTCCGAGGTCCTGCACCGAGGTCCTGCCATTGAGGGGGTGAAGGGGAACATACACTATTACTTTCGGTGATCTGACGAGAACCGGTTATCGCAACGGCCCTCCGCTCCCCTCCCTCAGTAACACAAAGATGAATTTTTACATGATACAAATATGCTAAGTGCATTGTAAGGCGATGGGATAGCTAGAATGGCCGTCTTCCTGCCATCACCTGGAAAAATAAAATATATTTTAGGTAGGGCAAGACAAGCAGACGTCGGCCGACATGTATAGCATCAGTCACGGTGACTAGTGTGGACTTGAACAAAGATGTCAAATTAAAGCAGTGCAAATCTGCAGACAAAGGGAATGGACTTTTCGCAATATTGCTCTCCGCTATTCCCCTGCATCTTCTGAGACCACCAACTACCTTGAACATCCACATCAGGCACTTCTCTGTCGTTTGGTCGGAATAAATCCTATCCCAAAACTATTCATACCTTCTGATCGTGAATGCCTTGTCATCGGCGGGCATTGTTCGGGGCATGTGGAGATGGGATTAGACAGAGTAGAAGATCAAACTGTGACAAAGTCGATGAGAACCAGTTTTGGGAGTAGAGTTATGTTTTTACAAGTCCTGACCACTTACGATAGAGGTAGTCACTAATTTCTCATATTATAATGGTATTATCGTGAATGAGAGATGTCTGTGCAGTTTTTAAAACAGATTGCTCGCGTCAATGTTTTGAGACGCCCGAGAAATCCGCCCATCGAATATGACAGCTGTCTGAAAAAATCGTCATTTTTGGAGTCATTGTGTTATTTCATATCCACATCTACGAAATTCATTATCTCATTGGAGAACTGTGTATTGAACAATACTGAGTGACTTGTGTATATTTTTAGGCTGAAAAAACTGTCCTTTATAGCAGTTCTACACTAGCCTGTTCAGAGTTTCACTGCTAGTGTCGACACAGCACTACTGCCACTACGACTACTACCACTACTTCTGCTGCTACTACTACTAGGACCACTTATACTACTACTGTTACTGCGGCTATTACTATGACTGACATCAAATCTCCACCACTACTACTACCACTACCACAACTGCTACGACTACTTCCATTACTAACACCACCACTGCTACTGTTACCACCACTACTACTAAAACAAAACAGCAACTACTACTATTAATTCTAAAGCTACTACTAATACGACTACTACTAGTACTATTACTAGTGCCAGTACCAGCACTGATATATGTCGTCACTATCGCAGTGGCATGTGTGGCTAAACTTGAACACAAAAATGAAGAATTGGGCACAGGGATTCATATTCACGTGTATCAGTTTTGAACGCAATCTTCGTATAATCAAGAATGTTGCCAGCCTCGAGACGGGGTTAGTTTTTATAAATTTTGCCAGGTTACAAATTTCCTTAAAATTCAGACTCTGAAACAAACTTTGAATTTTAAGCATATTTGGGAATTGCCAATAATAGGGTTTTATATATCTTTTCGTATTTCTGCTAATTCTTTACAGACAAGAATATAATGGAACTCGTCTCCTATGTCGGTTCCACACAATGAACGTTTCATCTGGGATATTTCTGCGGAATACCAGCTGCCAGTTTCTATTGGTAGTTTGTGATTCCGCGTTCTGAACTGAAGGAGTGGGATTGCCAATGATTATGGGAGTTTTTTTTATCAAAATTTCCAATTCAAAGTCTAATTTAATCCAGTTATATTTACTAGAGTTAGTCAGGGTTGCCCTCCAATTTTGTGTGTTCATATCTGAGAATCTTTGCGTCAGAGTAAGGCCAAAACTCCATGGGTCCCTGCCAGACTGATCCACCCAGATATTAGTCATACCCAGGGAGTCTGATAGTGATGAAATATTTAGGAGCCAGGGGCTTGAGTACAAACCATGTATGTGGTTCTAGTAAAGAATACCATACAGAGATCTGGAAATTTGTTGTTTATATCCCGTTCATATATTATCTTGGCCCAAAAGTTAAGACATCGGATTTTAATTTTAATCTATTTTGGAATAAATCCTAGTTCCCCAAAGAGAAAGCTAGTGCCTGTAGACTTTTTTTCAGATTCAGAATAAATTTGAGAAACCATCACTTAAGCTTTTTGATTTTAGTAATATTTTCGTGGCCCAAAATTTCACAGCCATACGTTAAAATAAGGATAATTGGTTTCTCATAGAGTTCTAAAACAACATCAATCGGTAATTGATTCCTCCTCATCTTGCTTTTTATGGAGTACGTGCCTTTATTCGCTTGAGTACATCGGATATTTTCTCACTATTGAACGAACCGTTCTTAGAGAATGTTACACCTAAATATTTATAACTGTTTAATATTTCTCTTGGGGTATCTCCGATTTGAAATTTATCCTTTCACCCAAGAAGTGTGCCAAAATTAATAATTTTCGATTTACTTATATTTATGTCAAGTTTCCACTTGTTACAGTAATCGTTGACTGCGTTCAACATGAGTTATAACTCTTTGGCTGTAGTTGCAAAAAGTACAGCATCGTCTGCATAGAAGAGAACAAGCAGTTGTAGAAATAATTGCCCCCCCCCCACCAATTGGGGACCAGGAATGTTCGATGTCCAAACCATTACACTCATTCGAGTGCAGGAAACATTCAAGATCGTTTATTTATAGGTCAAAAAGATTTGGCGACAAATTTTCCCCCCGCCTCACCCCCATTATACGAGAGAAGAACATTGATTTACACTCACCACTCTCCACAGTAGATTTGATTTTACCATACATATTTTTTATCACGTGCACTATTTTCCCATCGATATGTGAATTTAAAAGCTTTTTCCAAACGACTACTCTCCAAACCGTATCGAATGTTTTGGAAAAGTCTATGAATGCACAGTAAAGGTTAATTTTATTTGCCTTCAGGAGTTCGGATAAGGTTAGCAAGACGAATATGTGATCGGTTGTAGAGTAGTCCTTTCTGAATACAGCCTGCGCCTCACTCAACAGGCTGTTATTATTGAGAAACGACGAGATTCGGTCCCTGAGAATACTAGTAAATAGCTTGGATATATTACTCAGTGGGGTAATTTTACGATAGCCTCTCTTTTGTTTGTATTTTGTTGTGATTAAACCAGTTGTCAAGTCTTCAGTTAGGAGGCCAGTGTCTGATATCATGTTGAAGATTTTCAGATATATTAGCTGAAAACGCGGGATGTAATTTTAATATATTCATTACTTATTCGATCGATACCTGGGGCTTTGCCGTTTTAAAGTCTTTTAACCGCTCTTGCTCTCTCTTCAGCACTAGTTTTTTCGTTCAGTGTTGTTTCATCTACGTCGATCATATCGGGCATGAGCGGGTAGTTATCATTATCGTCAATAGGGGTCTCGCTGGTTTCAGTCTCTTCTATCCGTTTGTAATATTCGTAGAATTCGTTTGAGGATGGCATTTTGCGATCTCGTTCCTTATTTCCTAGTAGTTTGTTTATTCTCCAAAACTCTTTGGTATTTGAGTCTTTAAAGTGGCGGAGCCTGTCCCTAAGTTGAGAATTATACCAGATCTTGCCTCTTCTAAGAGTATTTTTGAAAAAGTTTCCAGGGAAAGGTAAATTTGTCCTATTATCATCACTGGGATATTTTTGTGTAGCTTTCTCCCTCATCTTAAGTCACTTCTAGCCTTAAGGCAATTATTTGAAAACCAGGGCTTACCAATTTTAATATTTTATGACCAAGCTTTAGAAGTTTTCATATTATTAAAACCAAAAGTTTTTGTTCCGATTTATAAATAAGAGAACAAAGTTCTTTATTTATTTCACTAATGTCATTTAGACATATATTGTTCGGTATTTCGAGGGCAGTAAGTTTGTTTTCCAGCAGGGAGATACCAGATTCCGGAATGTTTTCATCAAATGTGTTTCCTTTTTCAGGGTCTCATGGGCGAATAAGTTGAGCATCATTTAGAGTTTTTGTTTCCGCCACATCGGTTTTGTTGTTTCCTTGATTGTCAACAGTGATGCCGTTAGGTTTTTGTTCTGTTAACTTCTTTGTGTGATCCAAATAGTTATGTGTTTGTTCAAAATTCATATCGACAGTCAAAACAATCGGACAATGGACATCGAACAACATTTCATTGAAGTCATCAACCATGAAATCGGTAAAGTTTATAGCGAACTCTGTCGTACAAATCAAATAGTCAATGACGCTAACACCCTTACAGGTGGTCGCCCCAACGTACCCATCCTTTCCGAATCTACCATTAATAATAAGTAAATTATTATGTTCACACAGTGCTACAAGTTTTCAGCCAAAATTATTTGCAACCTGGTCTTTTGATTTTCTTTCGGCAGATATTCCATTTACATTCTGATCAGCGAGTTCATATCGCAGAGCTTCCGAACGCTCACGACATTCACCAATAGCGAGTTAAAATCTCCGATCAGAAAATAAATGGAATCGCTTTCTACAAGTTTATCAGCTGCAGGGACGAGAAGACGATCGTGTTCACCTCCCTTATCGTATTTCGAGCCTTCAAATGGCAGGTAGACATTCCCTACAAATAGTGGTGGGGCATTCTGTTTACCGATTTTCACCCATAATATATTTTCGTCTCTGTCAGGTACAGTTGTGAACAATGATTTCCGATCACTTTTAACAGCTACACATATCCTTCCGGATCTAATATTAGCAATTTTCTTGCGGTTTTTCGGTGCGAATACATGAAAACCCTCAATACTGACTTCATCAATGTCATCGGGTTTTGTTTCTTGAAAACAAAGAACATCAAATTCCGTGATGTAGTCTACAAATTTGGGGTTTTTCAATTTCGACAGAAGACTGCAGACATCCGGTGAGAGGATCTTTAAAATTAACCTTCCCTCGCTGGCCTATTCTACCTGTCCGCCGTGGCTGCGTTTCCAACGCCCCCCCCCTTCCGTCCCCCGACTGTTGCTGAATGATGAAGTAGGGTGGGGGTGTTGCTGGATAGATTTGCCTATTACCAATAAAGAGCTTGTCTGTGACTACTTTAACCCATTTTCCACTTGATCTAGCTTGTTTAGATCGTCTGTAGCCTGCAACTTCATTCATTAAGAAAATAATTTGTGGCCTTCAGTATGTATGATCGGTTTCGAATACACTCTCGGTCTTTATATTAAATGAATTTTGCCACTATTGGCCTGGTTTTGCCTGATTGTCTCCTACCAAGTTGATGAAGTTGATGGGCCTTTCACTTTTCATTTTGTCTTTTATGAAGTCAGTTAATAGCTCCTCAGAAGAAATTTTATCTGTCTCTATTTCCCATATACCACTGAACAAAAGGTTTTCTCTCATGGACTGCATTTGCAGGTCAATCAGTGATTCATTCACATTAACACACTGTAAAAAATACCGTAATTTTTTACAGTCATATGACCGGTTGCTAGTTTCCAGTCACAAACCGTAAAACATTTTTCACTGTCATTTGCCGTATATTCCGGTAATTTTTTTCACGGTCTGCCGTTATTTGTACGGTCATATGCCTGGAAACTAGCTGCCGGACAAATGACTGTAAAAAATTTTAACCATCATTTGCCTTATTTTCCAGTAAAAATTACCAACAAAATAATTACGCTCAAAGTGACCGGTGGAAGTGTTCCAGCCAAATGGCTAGAACACTGCCTCCGGTCATTTTGACCGCAATTTAATTCCATCTATCATTAACCGCATTTTACCTTGAACCAATAAAAGCACATGGGTTTGCCGGCCTCAGCGGAGATCCGTGGGCCACAAGCCATAAGATCCATCGAATATCGGTGGCGCAATACAAACAGTCTGCTACTCTGCATGATTACCGAAACAATTATACGCATAATTGACGTTGTTTGATTTTCATGTCCAAGACTGCAATGAACATGATTCACTTGGCCACAACCTTACAAATTGATAGTAATACGTTGTTGTTCGTCTTCAAAAGCATCGGGCATCCTTCTTTCTTGGAAATGGCGACTTCCAGGGCGGCATATGACAAGGCCGACCCCATAATTCACCATTTTTACCGCCGTGCGACGTAATTGGATAGCGTGACGGGAGAAATACGTTCACTGGATCAAATTCGCGGGATTTTCTACGGCAACACCGTTACAATTAATTAACGACCTCGTTACCGTTGTATTTAACAGTCATCTGACATCAGTTAACCGTAGAATTACGGTAATGTTTTACAGTGCATTGTCCCGTTGTCCAGACGACAAACATTCACACACTCGGGAATTTCCTTCCCGAATAGCACTCATTGCACACTCCGTCCAACTATTTTTGTCCTTCAGTTTTGACAGTTTCCGATCTGAGGTCTGTGTTTTGTCTTCAAGGTCACTAACCCTCTCATGTACTTTATCAATACTATGTTCAATGCCACTCAGTCTTTTATGAACCAATTCAAATTCAATTTTAATTCATCCATTGCAGATAACTTAGCATTCATAGCATCTAACCTATCCACAATCCTTTCTAACATAATACACACGGTGTCCTGTCCTATCGGAATCATTTCATGAATATGGTGGGTGGAAGAATTGGCATTTTGTGACTTTCTATTACTGGTACAGTTACGCACAGAACTGAGTGTTAATTCATTATCTTCAATGATGATGGGGGTAATTTGGCACTGCGCATCACCATCAATAGTATCTAAGAATAAACTCACATCCCGTTCAGATTGTAAGTTATCAGAAGAGGATGCAATATCAAATTCAGCGTCACTCACAATACGTAAACTGTCAGCAACCGTTGACGACAGGTCGCTCAATGCAGTGCCCGGTGATCTCACCGAGTCCACCAGTGGTTCCCTTCCTCTTGTTGGTGTAGTTAATTCTTTTGACGACTTTCTCTTATTTAGTGACATGACTATACACAATCTGAGCGAGTGAAGTAATTAATAGGTTCCAACAACTACTGCAGACAATAATACTGAACTATATATATATTTTTCTCCAAAAATTGTTTGTTTTACCAATTTAACAGAGCAGCTAAAATTTCATGTTCTCACACCACATGCAAAATAATATGTATGTAAAAACCTTTGTGGTCCAAAACGCCAGAGTTTCAACTACGTTGGTGGATGCAGATATCAAAGATTGCGGCGTATAGACTGCATAGAAACAGCGGGGGTAACGGAACGCGCATGCGTGTGCCTCGATGTTTCCAGCAACCACTGATCCAATTCAATATATTGTTCTCGAATACAGTTTGAATCCTCTTCTGGCAATGTAGAGGGCGAGAAAGTGAACAGAATCTACCATCCAGTTCGCATGGACATTTCACGAAAACTGGACAGGAGCAACAGTGCTGTTATCGAATGAGTGACATTTTGGTCAATCAAATAGCGACACAACAAAACAAAACTAAAAAATCTAGACTTAATGATTCTGGAGAATCGTGGCTTTTCCAGATGAGATTTCATGATTTTCCATGACCCCAGAATGTTTCGAGAATTGTTTTTAACTGTACAACTGAAGTTCCCATTTTTGATGTCCACAGAAAGTTGGGTTCAGTAGTCTCAAATACCTCAGTTTGATAAAAAAATGGTTAGGTTAAAATCATCATTATTGTTGGAGAGGGTTAATATAAATATCGTTGTCCGACAAGTCTAAATCCGACAAAATGAGTTAGGTTTGTTTGACACATACCCACTGTGTGCTGTGGTTATTTGAAAATAGCCCATTTTTTCCTCAAATGTGTCTAAAATTTGGATATTTGGCAGCTTGTAGAGGGTTAACAAACACAAAGGGGAATATGTTTTCCATGCAACTTGTACTGGCACACCAAGACCTGCGATTGGCCATTTTTTCTTGAAAATCTACAAGATTTTTTCAGAGAAATCCAGGGAAAACATGAATTTTAAGCTTTTGATGGGTGTCATTGTTTAACCAGCCCAAAACGGGTTAAGGATTAGTTTTTTTGAATTTCCTTATTAGTTACAAAAATAATCTTCGGTGAATTCCACTTCCTATAAAAGAAGTTATGTTTCATCTCCACGCTACACGTTGGGTGTTTTGGATACGAGAACACGGCCCATTTTATCACAATTTTTATGTTTGAGAGCCGGCAGAGGGTTGAAAAACGTATACTGGAGTATTTTGTCCATGCAGCTTGTAATTTCACATCTAGCCCAGTGAATGGCCATTTTTTCCTGAAAATCTGCAAGATGATTTTAGAGAAATAGTCGGAAAACATGATTTTGTTTTAGCTTTTGAGAGGGAGCGCCATTTAACCAGCCCAAAACGGGTTAACGCTCGGTTTCATGAAAACCTTTAATACATACAAAAATGATCATCGATGAATTCCAGTCTTAAGCTAGTATGGTATGTTTATCTCTCATGTACACATTGGGTGCTGTAGATGCCCGAAAACATGCCAATTTCTCAAAATGTTGATGTTTGAGAGTCTATGGAGGGTTAAAATCCGCTTACTGGAATATTTTATCCATGCAACTTGTAATGGCACACTATGACCTGCGAATTGCCAATTTGTCTTGAAAATCTACATAACTCATTTAGAGAAATCCGCAGAAACCATGAATTTTTAAGCTTTTTTGGGATGTGGGGGGGGGGGTGGAGTGGCATGTCACTGTTAAACCAGCCCAAAACAGGTTAACGCTTGTTTTTTGTAATAGCCTTATTACTTACAAAAATTATCCTCGTTGAATTCCAGTTCCAGTAAAGGAAGTTATGTTTATCTCTCGTGTAGGTGCCCGAAAACAGCCCAGTTTATCAAAATTTTGATCTTCTGTAGCCTGAGTAGGGTTAACAAATACTTAGCGCAATATCTCTTGTATATCAATTGCAGTGTCACAATCAGGTCTAACGGTGATGAATGTTTAACATAAATGTACAGGAGGCGTTTTGAGAAAGTGCCGCTAAATCCTGCCGATAAACCCTAAGTTTGACAGTTAATTGCCAATTCTGGCGAATAAAGGGGTCGAAAATTCCGCTTTTGTACATTTTTAGATTTTGTGCCTCTCTATGCGTGTGCAAAGTTGTGTGAAAATCGGTTCGAAAATAAATTTTCATTATTTTGGCATGGGGAAGCCTCCTTGTATTTTATGAGGGACGCCATATTATTCATTAAATTTTATAAAATACACAATGCCACTAAGTCAAGGTGAATTGTTTATATCCCAAACTTTTAATTTATAAAACATATAGAAATATATGACTTTAAACACCCATAAATAATGCTCAGCCTCGTCCCTCACTGTGCACAAGCGCGTTAGACCCTCATCACAAAAATAAGTAACCGCCATCCCATCACGCAAAGTATAGAAAAATATGGCTGCTGCACATAAAAGCATATTTCGAGAAACAAGTTCAGACACGCCCTGAAGATAACGCACACCTGTGGGGCTTATTAAATCTATTTATCAAATAAGTGTTTACACAAACAAGATAATCCTCTTAACTGAGTACTTTGAAAATATCTCGGTACAATATTAACCCAAACAATTGTATATTTCGGAAAACAGGAATGAGATTTTTGAATTTGAATTTTTTAATTTTAATTAGTCTGTGTAAAACACACAGACTATTGTTTTTGTACGGTTTATTTTTCTTTTTTCTTATTTTTCTTGCAAGGAAATAGATTATAAATTATTCAGTTCAATGCTTTTAACCCTCTCAAGACTTCAATGTGGATAGCACATATTTTATTTCAGGCAGAATAAAGTTAACCCTTTCCATAAAACTGCACTGAATAATTGTAAAATTTGTTGTAACCTATCTTATTCAGTTCAATGCTTTTAACCCTCTCAAGACTTCAATGTGGATTGCACATATTTTATTTCAGGGAGAATAAAGTTAACTCTTTCCATAAAACTGCACTGAATAATTGTAAAATTTGTTGAAACCTATCTTATTCAGTTCAATACTTTTAACCCTCTCAAGACTTCAATGTGGATTGCACATATTTTATTTCAGGCAGAATAAAGTTAATCTTTTCCATAAAACTGCACTGAATAATTGTTAAAACCTAACACAAAACTGTCAGGGTGCCGGTAACAATGCAATACTGACATGGTCGACTGTACTGTTAACTGTGCTAGTGCTATGACTGTTTAAAACTCATTTGTTAGAGGAGTTCTATTGTCTTTCACTGCGCTCGGCTCGGTCTCACCGAGAGTGCAGAAACCTTTGGTGCCAAAGTGCCATTAAGAGAATGTCTCTGATTTGTGCCGTTCCATCCCTCCGGAGTGCAAAAGCAGGTACTGTCATCTGAGAAACTAAATGTTTTTCGCTTTATTTTCTTAACATTTAATTCTATGTAGAATGGGACACCCTTTCAGTGTGCCTTCCAAAGTAAGATATTCTTAACCCTTTAGCCAATGTAACGGCGAAAACTGGTCAACATTATTCACAGAAACGTTTATTCAGTTTTAATTACCTTTTCATTTTTGCTTGAAAAACATAGCTTATGTCCCTTCACTGGGTTGAGCTCATTTTTTAGAGGATTATTTATTCATTGGTGTTTAATGTCACATATTTCTGCACAGTGGCTAATCATGACCACGACACTTTTTCAGGTGGAGGAAATCGGAGTACCCGGGAAGAACCACCAGGCAACAACGATCAACTGTCAGATCCCCCACATACTAATTCCACAGAAGCAGGGATAGCACTGGTTGGAGACGGGTGCACCATCTGTGCCCAAGGGCAGAGTGCGGACCTCACGCCTTGCAGCCTGCACCTCTGCCAACTGAGCCACTACGCCCCCATTTAAAGGATTAAAATGGAGTATCTAAGGGGAATATTTTAACCCTCTGAAGATCTTAATATGGGGGACATTATTCAGAAAGACCGGGAAATGCATTTTAATACACCTTAATGCATTTCAAAAGTTTATGAATGTATTTCATCACTCAAATTAGTGGGCAGAGCCAAAAATGTCCATTTCTGACTCGTGTATCAAACCCTTTGAATGCTGGTCACATATATACCATTTCTGGTTTCTTATAAAAATCTTCTGATTCCTGTATGAATATCTGTAAATACTGCTAACGAAAACCCATTTCTGATTTGTTCAAAAATATTTTACTCCCGAAAAATAAGCCTCTATGAATTCTCTTTCATTATAATTTATTCCTGATACTTTAACCCTTTTCACACAGACTTGAATTTACTGGTGGCAGTAAATTCTGTTTCTCTTGTTTTAATATTTAAATCACTGGCAGAGTAGCTTGTTTACGTCACAGATATCATAGGGGAAGACGGCATCTTGTCATCTATCATCTTGGTCCCCAGTGGGCTTTTGGGAACGGGGAGGGGGAACCCTCCCACTTTATGTATTATGGTAGCCACGTCACAGATATCATGGGGAAAGCCACCATCTTGGACCGCCATCTTGTCATCCGCCATCTTGTCATCCGCCATCTTGGGTTCCAATAGGCTTTGGGTACAGAGAGGGAGCCCTCCCACTTTATGAATTATGGTAGCCACGTCACAGATATCTTGGACCGCCACCACGGGCACAGTGAGGGTGCGTATGGACTAAATGGGTTCTGGGCACGGCTAGGTGCGCCTAACAGGTTTTGGGCATGAAGGAGGGACAAACTGGCTTTGGGAGCAGGGAAGGTGCGTAAGGGGCTTTGGCACAGGGAGGTGAAGGTGGCCTAACGGCCGTGGGCACGGAGAGGGGGTGAGGGGAGCCTTAAAAAGGCCTGGGCGCTTTGGGCGCAAATGACCCCGAGATCCGGGTAAACCTACATGAACGGTGCAGCTCCTACTACTCACTTGCAATGACGAAAAAGTTGTCAGCCATGTAATACCAAGCGGGTGTAGTTTGTTACTTCCTTGGTATTTTTTTAATGTTTATGTGGAAGTGTACGAGGGATTGTTAAAAGAAGATGGTGACGTAAAAATTTCTTGATTGATATTTCTCCTACTAACAGAAAATTGTTCTCTGATGCACTGTTGCACAAAGCCGCGGAAATATTGGATGATGCACATATATTCATGTTGCATATTTCTGTAACTCTGGTTATCTTTCATTTGAAGGTTTCATGGGAAGTAATGATCTGGAGAACCTCCAGTGTGACGTTATAGTCGACACCTGCAATGATTTAAGAACTCCATACTTAAGGGAAGTTATACTTCAGCGTATAAGTTCAGGAGACGTTGAAAAGGTACTATTATGGCTCAGAGTTTGTAATTTATCACTTTCGAACAATATTATTTATTATTATTTATTGGTGTTTAATATCACATACTTATGCACAATGGCAAATCATGACCGTGACAGTTGTACAGGTGGGGGAAGCCGGAGTACCCGGAAAGAACCACCGAGCAACGACGAGCAGCTGCTAGTTCACCATCATTCTAACTCTGTTCAAGCTTCGCTCAAACAGGGTTACAGCGATTGAATGCGTCATCGTGCCCCCATGTGGACAATCGGCGTTAAGGGCCTTGCCCAAGGACACAACGCGGGAGTGCGAATCGATCGCCCCGACGGTCACCCATCCCAGGATTGACCGAGGTCGACGTTGGTTAACAGCGGAGATCTGACGAGTACCGGTTACCGCAACTCCACCGCGCCTCCTTTTTCGTACAATACACATTCGTTATTTCATTTATTAGCTAAAATCTTCCCCACCGGTCTGAACAATGAGAGGGTCTTAAGGTATTCGCATATCCGTGCACACGTATTCGTACACACATCGACTGTGATCCACGGGCTATTTGATTGGTTTCTGCCGCATCTGACTGGGCAAAACAGCTAATTCAAGAGATCCGGACGAATCCGAAGATAGGGGCGGGGTGTGTAAGAGATTCTGGGTATAAGTTAAGACCGGGAGTTTACAACGTATCATAAACTGTAATGTGATACTCAATAGTCTTGTGATCATATACGTATCGTCCCTTGGGGGAACGTGATGTTATCTGCGATGCTAAGGCATTGCAAATGGCTCCTTATTGCACTCATATAGAATTTTCACTCCCCTGGGTGCGCATGCGTGTAAACAGTGGTAAAGATGACAATCTAAATTACTATAGCGATCTATGGGAGAAAAATGAAAAAAGAATTATTCGCCAAAAATTTCATGACGGACATGGGATGAAATATTTTATAACATACTTTTTAAAATGGTATCAAATACGTTTTGTTATAATTAGTTTTTAATGGTTCCGTTTTTGTTTAAAATTTTCACTTTTTATCCCAGTACACTACCTTATTAATTTGTTAGAAATGACTGATTGGGTAACATCAAAGTCCTAAACATGTACTAAATCCTTATGAGAAAATTTGGCCGGACATAGATTTGATGAAACCAAAAATTAATTTTCTTTGTTATATAAACATATTTTGAATATGTTATTGTTTTAATGGTTTCATTTAAATTTGAAAAGTGGTCTTTTTCTCTATTTATGACCTTGCGACAAATAATACCTTTCCTCTATGGAGACAATTACATGTGAAACTAGAAGAATTGAATCGTGGCTTTTCCAGATGAGATTCCATGATTTTTCATGACTCCAGAGTGTCTGATGAATTGTTTTTAACTGTCTCACTGAAGTTCGTTTTTTGATGTTATGACAAAGGTTGGTATAGTAGTCTCAAATGACTCAAAGTTTGATAAAAAATGTTTAGGTAAAAACCATCATTAATAGTGGAGGGGGTTAATATCAATATCGTCGGCCAACAAGTTAATGACCGACAAAACTAGTTATGTTTGTTTGACACATACCCACTAAGTGCTGTGGCTATTTGAAACTGGTCCATTTTATCTCAAATGTATCCAAAATATTGCTATCTGGCAGCTTGTAGAGAGTTAACAAGAGCTAACAGGATTATTTTTCCATGCAGCTTGCAATGTCACACCAAGAACTACGAATGACCATTTTTTCTTTAAAATCTAGAAGTTGTTTTCAGAGAAATCCAGGGAGAACATGAATGTTAAGCTTTTGATGGGTATGATTGTTTATCAAGCCCAAAACGGGTTAAGCGTTGTTTATTGAATACCCTTATTACTTTCAAAAATAATTCTCAGTGAATTCTACTTCCACTTATGTTGATCTCTCCTCTTATCTTTGGGTGTTGTTGGTACGCAAACACAGCCCATTTTATCAAAAGTGTGATGTTTGGGAACCTGCAGAGGGTTAAGAAATGCTTGCTGGAATATTTTGTACGTGCAGTTTGTAATGTCACACTGAGATCTGAGAATGGCCAATTTTCCTTGAAAATCTACGAGATGTTTTGTTAGAGAAATCCTCGGATAACATGAATTTTTAACCTTTTGAGGGGTATCGCTCTGTAACCAGCGTTAAACGGGTTAATGCTTGGTTTTGTGAATACCTTCTTTACTTACAAAAAATATTCTCGTTGAATTCCACTTCCAATGCAGGAGGTTATGTTTATTTCGCAGGTGCACATTTGGTGTTATGGGTGCCCAAGTACAACCCATTTTCTCAAAATGTCCATGCTTGGCAGTCTCTGGAGGGTTAACAAATGCTTACCGGAATAGTTTGTCCACGCAAGTTGTAATGTCACTCCAAGACCTGCGAATGGTCAATTGTTCTTGAAAATTGTTTAGAAGAAATCCACAGAAACTGGAATTTTAAGCTATTAAGGGCTTATCTGCTTACCCAGTCAAAAATGGGTTAAGACCTCGCTTTTTGAATACCCTTACTACTTACAAAAATGTTTCCCTGTCCGTTTGCGTCCGGTATAGCAAGTAACGTTTCTCTGTGGCATTCCCATTTGATGTTGTTGGTGTCCAAAAACATACTATTTTTTTTTTAATTTTTGACATTCAGCAGCGCATGGAGGGTGAACAAATGCTTACGTGAATATTTTATCCATTCACCTGGTAATGTGACTCCAGGACCTATCAATGGCCATTTTCTCTTGAAAACCTACGAGACGTTTGTAAAGAACTTCAGGGAAAACAAAATTTGTTAAAGCTTTTGATGGGTATTGCTATTAACCAACCCAGAAGGGGTTTATGCTTGTTTTTTTGAATACCCTTATTACTATCAAATTTGGTCCTCGGTGAATTTCTCTTCCAACAAAGTAGATTATGTTTATCTCTCGGGTTTGCATTGGGTGCTGTGCGCGTCCGAAAACAGCCTATTTCAACAAAATTACGATTCTTAGCAGCCTGTAGAGGGTTAATAAATGCTCATCGGAATATTTTGTCCATGCAACTTGTTATATCACACGAAGACATGCGAATAGACAATTTGTCTTGAAAACCTACAAGTTGCTTTCAGAGAAATCCACAGAAAATGGGAATTTTAAGCTTTTAAGGGTCATCTCTCTTTAAACAGTCCAAAATGGGTTAAGACTTCGACTTTTGAATACCCTTTACACTTACAAAAATGTTTCTCCATCATTTTTGCGTCCGATAAAAGAAGGTGCCTTTCTCGGTGGTATACCCAGCGGGTGCTGTTGGTGTCCAAATACAGCCCATTTTATCACATTTTTTACGTTTAGCAACCCGGGTAGGGTTAACTAATGCGGACCGGAATATTCTGTCCATGCAACTTGTAATGTCAGGCCAAGACTTGGGAGTGACCTAATTATCTTGCAAATCTACAAGACTCGTTTAGAGAAATCCACGGAAAACATGATTTTTTTTAGCTTTTGGGGGATATTGCTGTTTAACCAGCCCAAAACGGGTTAACGCTTGGTTTTCTGAACACCCTAACTACTTACAAAAATGATCCTCTGTAAATTCCAACTCCAATAAAGGAAGTTATGTTTATCTCTCTGTATCGTTTGGGTGCTATGGAGGCCCCAAAACAGCCCATTTCATCAATATTTTGATGTTTGGCACTTGTGGAGGGTTACCATATGCATTGCTTAATATCTCTTGTGTATATCAATCGTTGTGTCACAGGCAGGTCTAGCAATGATGAATGTTTAAAACAAAATCTACAAGACGTGTTGATGCGATCATATTATTTTTTGCCTGAACGTTATAATGGTCCCCTAGGGAAAAAATATTTTGTTCTCTGATACCATATGCAAGGGACGATACCCAGCTTTAGAAATTATCAACTGTGTAGCTTCTTTGTTTGCTGATTATCGACCAAACTCATCATTATACCCGATACCCCACACCCCTACTCCCTCCCCATAAACTGGTATTAGCATTGACACGCGTAAAATACGTTAGAATCCAAAACTCGAGAGTTTCTCAACTACAAGAGTTTTTTTCTTCCACTAGTGCACTTCTGGCGAAAAAGGCACGCGCTGGCCCCAGCCTCCGTGCAAGGAGGGGGGATCTACCGCTCCCGGTTACCGCTTAGGCGCACCTTGCTCATCGGAAAAGGCGATATACAGCTTTAAAAATCACCCTGCTGATTGTGATTGTATAGATTCTTTGATTGCTGATTATCGACCAAACTCCATCATTATATACGATAACCCCCCCCCCCCCCCCTCCCTCCCCCAGATGCATCAATTGGCATTTGCACACGTAAAATACGTTAGAAACGAATACTCGAGAGTTTCTCAGCTAGTTTTTTTTCCCACTATTGCACACACGTGCTGCACCCCCTCCCAGCCTCCGGTTAGGAGTGCTCTCCTGACCCCCGCTTAGGTGCAGTTGAGTTGACTGGTTAAATGTGAGAGGGTGTCAGCATATTACTTGGATATTCGTGGATAAAATGCATCAAAGTACAACTATATTGATCTGGTAACTGAGCTGATATCTCAGTTAATATCCTCCGAAATTCTTAGTTGCATTTCTCAGCAAAAAGTCTCAATGAGGCCTGGAATTTTTAGGCTTTTCACTCTGGAAAAGACTATTGTTTTTCTACGGACTATTAATCTTTTCCCTCTGGAAAAGACTCTTGTTATTGTACGGATTATTATTTTATTTTTATTTTTTTTGGGGGGGGGGGGTGGGGGGTGCGGGGCGGGGCGGGGCTGGGCTGGGTTTTTTTTTCGCAGGTCGTTGTGTGACATTACAAGTCTCTGGAGAAAATATTCCGGTGAGCGTTTATTAACCCTCTAAAGCTGCAAAGCATCGCAATTTTGATGAAATGGGCTGTTTTCGGACACACACAGCACCCACGTGTACCTGAGAAATAAACATAATCTCCTTTGTTGGAAGTGGAATTCACCGAGGACCATTTTTGTAAGTAATAAGAGTATTAAAAAACCAAGCTGTAACCCCTTTTGTGGTTGTTAATAGTAATACCCATCAAAAGCTTAACAATTTATGCTTTCCCTGGATTTCTTTACAAACAACTGGTAGGGTTTTCAAGAGAAAATGGCCATTGCTAGGTCTTAGTGTCACATAACCAGCTGATTGGATAACTTATTCCGGTAAGCATTTGTTAACCCTCCATGGGCTGCTAAATGTCAAAATTTTGAAAAAATAGTCTGTTTTTGGACACCAGCAACATCAAATGGGAATGCAACAGAGAAACATAACTTCTTTTACCGGACGCAAAATTGACAGGGTAACATTTTTGTAAGTAGTAAGTGTATTAAAAAATTGAGGTCTTAACCCACTTTTGACTAGTTAAGGAGATATACCCCTTAAAAGCTTAAAACTCCAGTTTTCTGTTGATTTCTCAAAAAAAAAAAAAAAAATTCAAGAAGCATTTACCATTCGCAGGTCTTGGAGTGACATTACAACTTGCATGGACAAAATATTTCGGTAAGCATTTGTTAACCTTCCAGAGGCTGCCAAGCATAGACATTTGGAGAAAATGGGCTGTTCTTGGGCATCCATAACACCAAATGTGTACCTGCGAGATAAACATAACCGACTTCGTTGAAAGTAGAATTCACCGACGACCATTTTTGTAAATAATGAATGTATTCACAAAACCAAACATTAACCCGTTTAGGGCTGGTTACAAAGCGATACCCCTCAAAAGGTTAAAAATTCATGTTATCCGAGGATTTTTCTAAAGACATCACGTAGATTTTCAAGATAAAAAGGCAATTCTCAGATCTTAGTGTGACATTACAAGTTGCATGTACAAAATATTCCTCTAAGCATTTGTTAACCCTGTGCAGGTTCTCAAACATCAAAATGTTGATAAAATGGGCTGTGTTTGCGTACCCGCAGCACCCAAAATTAAGAGGAGAGATCAACATAAGTGGAAGTAGAATTCACTGAGAATTATTTTTGTAAGTAATAAGCGTATTCAAAAAGCAACCCTTAACCCGTTTTGGGCTGGATAAACAATGGCACCCATCAAAAGTTAAAATTCATGTATTCCCTGGATTTCTCTGAAAACATCTCGTAGATTTTTATGTAAAAATGGCCTTTCGCAGTTTTTGGTGTGACATTACAAGCTGCATGAATACATATTCCTGTTAGCACTTGTTAACCCTCTACGAGCTGCCAGACATCAATATTTTGGATACATTTGAGATAAAATGGACCATTTTTAAATAGCCACATCACTCAGTGGGTTTGTTCTTAAGCAATTTTCTCGTCATCGACGATATTTCGAGTTTATATTTATTATCATTGTCGATTTAATATGGTTGGGATTGCATTAACTTGTCTGAGTGATGCCTGGGCAATGAGGACTTTATTCCTTAGGTAATTCCAACGTAAATAAAGTGATTTCGGGAATTATGTAGTGGTCATTATATTGAAGCTACTTTATGCAGCAAAGATTGGCTGTCTGCCTCGCACACACTTACCATGTATTTAAAAGCGCGAAAAATAGCCTCACGAGCTAATGGAAATCTACCTAGCTCTGCTCGTATTGCATGGTTTGAAGACATTTGTTTCGTGCCAAGAGGACATCTACAGATGATGTCAGTGGCCGATCCAGGATTCTGGTTTAGATGGGGGAGGGGGCGGCGCTACATTTCAATCGTGGATCACGATGCGAAGCATCACAAGACGATCGTAGTAGCAAAGTAGGGACGAGCACGAGAGGAATATTCCACTCTTGTCAACGGGAACCGGGGGATCTCGTGGGAAAACGTTGGCACATGGAACGTCAGAGTGGCCCTCCGTTGGCTCCATTGCACAGGATTGCAATGTTTTTCAACCAAAACATTCCAGCATGCACATTTTGAAAAAAAGAAGCCAATTTAAATCCATGACCCATGTAGGAGCTAGGCCCAGAGCTGTATTCACGGGGTACGGTATTATAGGCGATAACACATGGACATTCACTACCAAAGGTAGTGGATGTCCATGCGTTGTCGTCGATAATATCGTGTCTCTCGCTCTTTTTTACTGGTTAAATTGGACCCGGTAACCAATGTCTGCGAAGAAGCCCTCTAAAATGGGCAACGTGAGTATAAACGAATGGCTACATACATCCATGTTGTAGTCACGATTAGCAATAGTGCAGAAATATGCGACCTCAAACAGCAATAAATATATAAATGTTGTGCCCCTTGGTATTGGTGCTTGTAAAAAGAAAATGGATTGCAAAAACAATAGGGTGCGCCCCCTCTGAATCCTCTCTTGTGATGTTGAGACTTAACGATAGCATATAATGTATTTGAGCCCTTTTTGGTGATATTAATTTGTGCTTTCTTGAATAAATCTGCATTCAATATACTCTTTCAATCTTTCAGTGACTGTATTACTACTTCAAAACTCTATGCGTCGTTTTTCGAAATACTACATATTTAGTTTTCCTGTATTGATAGCTGATATTTTCCTTTGTACGCAATTTTCCAAATTGAACAGGCAGTTATTTAGTCCTTCTGTTGACTCGAATAAAGAACCAAGTCATCTGCAAATGGAAGGTGAGTAAGGGACTCGTGTTCGATACCTTTTGGGGAACATGATCTTCCAAATGCTTTACCAATATCGCTAATACACAGTTTGATTTGAAGAATGTACGTGGAATTATCAATCCATGTTGACACCAAAACAGCTGTTCGGTTCACAGCACCAATATCAATCTGCGTCTGCGCAGAATCTGTACATATCCATAGAACCCAGAATTTTAAAGGTGTACCCACATTTATCTATTGACTAAAGTGAATTTTTTGATTTGATTGGTTGATAGATACGTGGTATGAAACCCACGATACGTCCGCCCAGCCACTGACAAATTTCCCATACCCAATGGGAGCCTCGTTCCGAAATCTACAAATTGTCCATACCCCGTAGAAGTCAATAGATACATGTAAATTTGTTATCCCATGTCTGATCACGGCCTGCACTATTCGCAAAAAATCGTCATTCCAGTTTTACAGTGTACATGTATTATATTTTAATTTTTTATCTCCAAAATATAGCTCATGACCCCTTATTGGAATGAGCTTGTCGAGTACTCTCCAATGTGGGGTTCATAAGCTATGTTTTTGAGACAAAAAAGAAAAAAAGAAATTCAATAATTTGTTTATACTAGTCATATCGGCTTAGTTTCACAAAAACTCTTTTGCACAAAAATTCCACAGAAACCTGTATGGCTCAACAATGGAAGATAAAAGATCTCATGCTGTGTGTGTTCACACATGAAATAGATTGTACTTCTAAAACGAAAAGTCAATAAATAAATTCGTTACCCCGTGTCTGATCACGTGGTACGGGTTTTTACCTACCCGAAGCCAGCCGTATCCCATTCGGCCTTCGGCCTCATGGGATACGGCTGGCTTCGGGTAGGTAAAAACCCGTACTACGTGATCAGTCACTGGGTAACTAATAATACCAATACATTCAATTTTTCAAACAAATAGAGTGGCCGACTGAATAAGATGCCCTGCACAAGTTTGTACGGGAACAGTATAAGGTGGCCTTCAATTATTCTGGTATTTATTCATTGTTTTTATTTATTGTTTTTAAAACAAATACACTATCCCTTGTACTTCTATGTTTTTTTAAATCGACTTGGCTCTAACTTGCGAAATTTTTAATTTTCAGAAAGTCGCTGCAACGTCTGTTAATTATGCATCGAGTAACTCTCCAATTGACTTTCTCGAACCAACAGCTCTGTAATTGTTAGGGTATGTCGCTTGGACCCCCCCCCCCCCCCCTCTCTGTTTTAGGAAGTGATCTTAAACCTTTACCCAACGTAACGGCCAAAACCGGACAGCGCTGTTCACAAAAATCACTATTCAAGTTTCAACATTTTTTATATTTTGTCTCAAAACATAGCTTATGACCCTCTTTGGAACAAGCTAGCGGAGCTCGTTCCAATGAGGGATCATAACCTATATTTTCTTGACGCAACAATTAAAAAAAAAATACTTATTTACTTTTATATTCTAGCGGAAAAAAAGAAACACAAGTGGTAAATATTTCAAATGTGTTATGGATGATTATTTCATTATTTGGATTTTGATGTTATTTCTACATTACTGATTAAATTGTGACGAGTTTTGTTGTCTTAACACAGATGGCGTTTACATGGATAACGTTCACACGTGGGTACCCTACGCCATTTTCTGAACAAAAATCAATAGCGGCTGTGCCCGCTCCGGGCTTCAGTCGCAGCTCCAACTCTCCTTACCATTGGCCCCATCAAGTTGTTTGTGGTTCTTTGTAAGATGTTATTCAACTTTCACAGAAGGGCCTGCGTGAGCTAAGCGACGTTGTTTGGGACACTGACGCGCTTCCCGACCCACCAGTCCAGCTCGTCCCACAATTTCTAGATCAGGGACAGATCTGGGCTGTAGGGTGGCCGATCGAGAACTGGGACATTGTTTTGGTTACGAAGGTCACGACAAACCCCAGCAAAGTGCGGCCTCGCATATTATCCTGCTGCAGCGTAAAGGTACGCACATGAATAAGTGGAAGGACGTGAGGCATGGAGACCCGATCCCGATATCTTACGGCTGTAAGATTGCCCTGGATGACCACGAGAGGTGTTTTAACGCCATCGGAAATCATCCCCCAAACCGTAACAGTCTCTCCCTCGAATCTGTCGCATTCCTTAACACACGCGTCAGAATATCGCTCACCTCGACGTCGACAGCAACGTTGCCGTCCATCGGATCTGTAAAGTGTAAATCGAAACTCGCCAACGAAGAGACCGCGTCTCCAGTGGGCAAAGTGAAACCCATTGCAACCGACTTCTAATTGTTCATGGACACACTGTGACCATGAATGTCTACAACCTGATTCGCCGTCTCCGTCGCAGCATGAAATCGGTTTCGGTGGTGTGAGAAACGTATGCCTCTATCTTGACCTGGCGACGTATCGCGCGGACGTTCGCTCCTGAACGGTAAGCTAATATTCCCGTGGCTCTGAGACGCCTAACCAAACGTACTCTCGTTGACTCGTGGACTCCAAATTGCTGGATGACGAGACGTTGCGACTGGCCCTGCATAATTAGAGCAATAGTCCTACCCATATCAACTTCCGACATTCGCGGCATTATGCTTTTCAATCGAGTTGAAATAAAATATTGTACAATAGATGTGTACTGTTCAAAACTGCGATTTTGATGTGGTTTTTAAGCCATAGCACGTGGGAGTGCCCGGGTGAACGCTTTGTCGAAAAATGTGTTGAAAGCATGCAGCGCCGCACCTGGTCACGGTGGACTAAATTTTAGATATATACTCTAAAGACAGTGCACTGAGGTAGCTATGTGTGAACTTTTACTACATTTCGTCTACGGATAAAAAAATTATATTACTAAAACTGAACTTGCGTTTCTTTTTTTCGTCAGTATAGTTTCACGTAATTTCTTTTGTTATGTTTTACTGTTTGGTGGTTTTTCAGGGATTGTCGGGGAATGGCTTGCTGTCACGCTCAGTTTGGTCACAATGAGGTTTGTCATTTTTGAAATAAAAAACGCTAGTTTTTGTCAAAACTTTTCACTTTTGAAATAAAATCGCCAGGTTTTGCCATAAATTGAGGTCACCAGTTATGTAATAAAAATTGGCAGGTTTTGTCATAAAAATGTTTCGCCATTTTTGTGATAGAAATCAACAGGTATTGTTTGACGTTACTGTTTTTCACTCGAGAACAAAAAACTGTTAACCCCGTGCACAGCTAACTTATCTAATGCTTCACACCATTGTGCTGTTGCCCACCGATAATACGCGATTCTAGGTCATGTGATATTATTGAGGGTGTGTAGTTGTCTGCTGTAATGTCTATCGGAAAGTGAGTTGTCGTTCTTTGACTAACTACTTCCGGTTCGTACTGGCGGTATTGCAAACATTACCACTTGATTTGATAAGACAATTTTCAATTTTTCCTAGGGGAGAACACCCCGACAAACTCTTCATCAACCTACCCCAATCAGGATAGAACCCTCCATGAACCCACCCCAATCGATGGTGGGTTCCCGGGGTATTCTTCCACAAGAAACATGTGCATAGCAATCAATACAGTACGACCGCCATGAACAGGTCACTTTCCACAGGTAAGCAATATTTCCACTGACCCAATAATATTAGCTCCCAAACACTAAATATGGGAATGATCATCAAAAATTTAATTAATGAAGTACCGGATATAACCCGGTGCTTCCTTAATTAAAATTTTGCTGATGATTTGTCTTAGCTGGTACACATGCGTGGACAACACTGACCAAGCGTGGATTACGACCAGAGTAGTATTTCTCGCACGTTTGAGGTCTAGTTTGGAGGATCCCGGTGGGGTACCCCGGAAGTGACGTCATGTCACGTGACCCAGCGACGCCATGTTGTTTTGTCATGGTAACCCACGTGAGCGACCATGTTGTGACGTTATCAACATAGTGATACGTGGTGCTAGTGCGCATGCGGGTGTTGTTAGGGTGATGCGTGTTTCCGTCGTCCATTTTGTACACTGGAGGCCGCCATCTTGGTTTCTATGGTAGCACGTGGTTGCTATGTTACCCAAAGGCCTACAACAAGACAGGGGTATGTTCGGAGGGTGTGTTCGATTGAGCAGGAGTAATTTGACGATTCGTAGATTTACCACAAACAACCCGACAAGTTTTACTTATTCGAATTCTTTCAGAATTCTCTTCTTCTATCTTTATATGCAATTCCAGCAGAGTAGAAGAGCCTATTAACTGGAACAGCTTTGCTTATTGTTACTATATTTAGCTTTTCTAGTCTATCCTTGTTAGTTCTGACCCTATTTCGAGCACGCTTGTTGTTTCATTTATCTAGATCATTTATATAGATTATGACTAACCAATCAGATTGCTTGATTTCCCATAATCTGTATGCAGAGTTATCTCCCCTTATTACAACGAGGTCTCGTTTCCTATTAAAAGGTCATTTGCGAGGTTATCGGATATCCTCCGCCAAATGGCTATTTTGAGCAAACGCTTTAGTTTCACGTGCTTTGGATTTAGTAAATAATTCTCATTAATGATGACATGGCCAAAATAATCTGTTGATGGTCTTGATTCTGACTGTGTATTGTCAAGTGCATTTCAGTTGGGGGTCAAGGTCACACGGGAGTGTTAAATTAGTAACCCAGACCTGTTTGGGACCTGACAGTTTGCATATTACAAATGGGACAATTTTTGCGTAAATTTGCTTTGAGAAAGCTTTCTGAAAAAAATGGATAAGAAACCCATATGTTTTGTATTCGTCAGAATGACCATCTTATGCTGTAAAATTCCCCGTGGAGGAATGAGGAATTCCTATAACACAGTTTTATCACTCTCGATGCACGAAAATTGGAAATTTATCTCCAAAATGAGAAAATATGGACCATTTTTAGCAATTTTTTAGCCATCAACTGTGTCATTAAGCTGAGTGTATTTGAGTGATATTGTAAGATTTTTGTTGTTTGCAATTGTCTACAGAAAAGGCCATCTTCAGAGCTTCCAGAAATTGTATACATTTTAAGTATTGTGAATAGGGGAGGTAATATAAAAGCGAAATATCCTCGGCCGTGTTAATGAGAAGCCGCACATTTCTTGAAAAGCCAACGTTTTCACCTGAATAACTGTATCGAGACCTTAAGTGGAAAAAGTATTTGCTTTCATTGCATTTTCCGGCCTCCAATCTCCATAGCAACCAACTGTATTAGTGGGAATATGTTGCAGGATAACTGAAACAAATATTAAAACATATTTTTCTTTTTCAGTGGTACCTTGTACATATATAATTTAATGGAAAGTTCTCCCTCTTGGGGTATTTTAAGTCGGGCAACAGTATTATCAAGATAATTATGTAGGTTTTTTTGCAAAATTTTATTTGACAATGCTGTTGACTGGTACAGTCATGTGGAGAACTCTTTCTAAGAACGTTCCAGGGAATTATCAGAGTGTGGTCTAATTAGTAGAGATAATTTGGGACTGAATATTCTTAATGATTACACTTGTACAGCTCCTTTCAAAGAGCATATACTTTAAATGTCAGTCTTTTGGATCAGGTCAGGAACTGAAATGGGTCTATTTTTAACCCTTCAGCAAACACAATTATGCTATGCAGGAAAATGTGGTTACAAGAGATTTATAGAAATCTTTCTTTTATAATTACTTTATATTATAAATGATAGGATCGGGGAATGATGCTTGGCTAAACGAGGAAGGTGAGTTGAGGATGCTGTGGAGGAGGTGTGGGGGTGGGTCTTAAATATGGATTTTGAGGGAGGATGTAGTTTACAAAGGAATGTAATTTCGGGGGGGGGGGGGGGGTAAAAATTTAATCAGTTAATGTGTGATCCTGATGTAGCTTTTGGTGCTGAAAGTGATTGCACATCAAAAATAAATAATCCATCACCATTGGGTTAGTCTGATCATTGGCAATGTACCAACGTAGCTGCCTTGAGAGCTACTGTCGTTGGTGATACAACTGTGCATCTATCTAAATTGAAATCTAACTTCTTTCTCTCAGGTTAAAGCACACTGCCTTGGCAGAAAATGGGAAGCACTGGTCTTACGTGCTTTCATCTAATGTAAAGTTCAATCTACAAAGCTTTTATCAGAGTCAGAAATGTGAAAGAACAGACTTTCTCTCATTGAACATTACTATGTAAAGAAACATAAAATATTGGCTATCAGAGTGCTCGGTCTGCCGCTATCCATAGGGCTTGAGGGCACTAAGTTAACATTTTTTCATATGTGCCATACATCATCTTTCTCAGAATTAAATACAGATACACATATACTGTTTCTGAGAGTGAGAAGATTTTTTTTATTTTTCACTTAAGGTCTCGTTTCCTATTAGAAGGTCATTTGCGAGGTTATCGGATATCCTCAGCCAAATGGCTATTTTGAGCGAAAGCTTTAGTTTCTCGTGGTTTGGATTTAGTAAATAATTCTCATTCTTGATGACATGGCCAAAATAACCTGTCGGTGGTCTTGATTCTAACTGTGTATTGTCAAGTGCATTTCAATTGGGGGTCAAGGTCATACGGGAGTGTTGAATTAGTAACCCAGACCTGTTTGGGACCTGACAGTTTGCAGGTTACAAATGGGACAATTTTTGCGTAATTTTTTTTGAGAAAGCCTTCTGAAAAAATGAATAAGAAACCCATTTGTTTTTTATTTGTCGGAATGATCATCTTATGCTGTAAAATCCCCTGTGGAGGAATGAGGAATTCCTATAACACAGTTTTATCACTATCGATGCACGAAAATTGGAAATTTATCTCCAAAATGAGAAGATATTGACCATTTTGATTAACTGTTTTAGCCATCAACTGTGTCATTCAGCTGAGTGTATTTGAGTGATATTGTAAGATTTTTGTTGTTTACAATTGTCTCTAGAAAAGGCCATCTTCAAAGCTTCCTGCAAACGTATACATTTTAAGTATTGTGAATAGGGGAGGAAATATAAATTCGAAATATCCTCGGCCGTGTTAATGAGAAGCCGCACATTTCTTGAAAAGCCAATTGTAACGAGAATAACCGTAACGAGACCTGAAGTCCTATCCGAGACTCATCACCTCTATATCCAATGGCCACGCCCCATGGAATCCCATTTTTGGAAAAACATATGGCCTTCGGCATCCGTTTTTGTCATATGTGCTTATGTGGACAGGCACAATGTGCTCTAGCACACAGGCACATGCTGGATGTGCAGATATGTGCTTATATGTGCTTATGTGAAAAGGCACAATGTGACACAATGTGCCCTAGCACATAGGCACGTTGGATATTTGAGGATACCTATGGCCTGGTATTGTATTATTTGAGGATACCTACTGAAGAATCCCTTTTTTGTCATATGTGCTTATGTGAAAAGGCACAATGTGACACAATGTGCCCTAGCACAAAGGCACGTGCTGGTTGTGCTTATATGTGCTTATGTGAAAAGGCACAATGAGACACGATGTGCCTTAGCACGTAGGCACATACAGGTATTTGAGGATACCTGGTATTGTATTATTTGAGGATAACCTGTTGTAGAAACTTTACATCCGGGTACTACATGCTACATGCGGGTACTTATGTTGGGAAAGGTATAAAAAGGGTGTTGATACGAAAATAGAAATACACTCATTTGTATTCTGTCCGTCGTCGAGTGCAGACATGTTACCGATTCGTTGCAGACACTGTTCCAAATTATTTTCTAGATCGGATAATGCTCGAAGACACGAAAAGGACCATCGACGGCTCCAATGTAGATATTGTACTAAGTTGTTCGCCCAACCATGCAATAGGAAGAGTCATGAAGAACATAACTGTCCAAGAAAAACAGTGGAGCAGAGAGATGCTGGAGATTTAATGACTGACCAGAATAAAGCACTTTTGGAATTTTTACGGAATGCTGACAAGGAGGAAATCGATGCTGTTCTCCGCGCTGCTGATGAAGATTTGATTACCTATTTATGTAAATGTACTACCAACATCCTCGAAAATAAGATACCACTGAATTTAGCTGAATTTGATGACCTGCGAAAATGTATTGAAGCTGCTTACAGATGATGGAATTTCTACCGATATAAAAAAATGTATATTACGAAAGAGTTGCTTTCTCTCGGCGCTTATCAACCCAGTCCTAGCTCTGAAAATGTTATAAAAGGAGTGTTGGTGTGAAAATAAACTCATTTTGTTCTACGACCAGGAAAGAGTGAAGTCATGACAGTCCACTGCTACAAATATTGTGATAAAGAATTCTCCAGGAGCTTCACACGTAAGAGACATGGAGATGATTACTGTCCCATGAGGAAATCGGAAAAATCGAGCAACACTACAAGATTAGAGAGAATGTTAGATGCACTGCGAGTCATATTTGATGCGGAACGATATGAAGCCAAAACCATACTCAAGACGGCCAGTGATGATTTGATACAATGTATATGTAATTGTGCCTCGAATATCTTGAAGGGGGCAGTACCTATAACCAAATCTGAGAGAGCTAAGCTGATTCCATACAAACATCAGATTATGAGAATTGCCTTACCAAGGAGCGAACTATCTCATCGGAAAAGAAGATGGATAAAACAGAAAGGAGGATTTTTAGGATAGTTGATCAAACCCATCATCAATGTTCTGTCCGATATCCTATAAAAGGGTCGTGCTCATAAGAAACTTGTTATTTGTAATTTGGCCTTCGAGAGAGCGGGCACAATACAATCCAGTTGAGCACCAGAAAATTGGACAAGAGATTCGGACTCCGATGAATCGTCGGAACTATAAGAATATATGGAATATGAAGAAGAAGAACACGAAGAAGAAGACGTTTCTGTGATGGGAACTATCTCCCAAAGTTCCTATGACAAATACCAAGACAATTTTGACAACCTCATGAACAAGTATATCGAAGAGGATAGAGAAGATGCAGTTGAAACAGCATATAGAGCACTTCAAAAGAATGTCAGAGAAACCATTAGTGAGAAATACATTAATACCCTTGTGTACATTAGACATTTTTGCAACGACTCAATTCACAAGAAAATTCAAGAAACAGCCAAGCGTCTTCGTGAAGAAGAGGATTTTGACTTTGAAGAATCCCAGAAATAAGCCTTGGAAAAACGAATATTACAGTTCGACACTCTTATGACAAACTATTCATTCCGAGTAGAAGATGACGATGAAGAAGAAGAAGAAGAAGAAGAAGAAGAGGAAGAAGAAGACGGTTAGAAAGAAAAGTATAGAGGGAGTGTTGGTATAAAAATAAACTCATTTCCGTTTTTGAACGTCGAATAGTAGAGATGTATGTGTCAACAACAGTGCTCAGATTCAAAGATGACTTACATATACTGATCTTCAAGAATGATGCTGGATTAAAACTGACTTCCCAAGAACTGGCTTAAGTGAATCGTGTGGTAAATGCAGCCAAGAGAAAAAAATCTAGACATGGATGCTGGCGGAAAGAAACAAAGATGTGTGGATACTAACGATCATTAACCGCCACTGCAACCAAGAAAATAAAGATAGAAGAAGTGATTGAGGCTTCCAATACAAACAAGAAAGCAGGTACTAATCAAATTATGAACAACACGAAGTTTCCACTGCGAAAGATGTTTTCACTAAGAACGAAAGTTTCGAAGAAGCATGAAGTTTCTACTGTGAAAAAAGTTGCCACTAAGAACGAAGTTTCTACTAAAGACAAGAAAAATATGCCAGCTCCCATAAAGAATGAAGTTACCACAATGAATGAAGATTCAGTGATGGACCAAACTAAGAAGGATGTTTCCACTCAAACCACAAATGAAGTTACTACTAAGAATGATGTTCAGAAGACTGAAGTTACTACTATGAAACAGCCAGAGAAAGAGGAACCCAAAGATGCCAGACAGGAAATTAAAGTTATCAAATGAGAGAATGTGTTTTATCAAGAACCTAGCCATGCAAAGGGAAGAAGCGCCAACCCACAAGAAGATGAAATGGTTGGCCCATGCGAGAAGAACAACAAAGACAAAAATGATACCTCGAGAATTCGAATTGCATACTTGAATAAAAATGAAATGTTAGATATATTGTTGTTTGTTTTTTCTCAACTACCAAACAGAAGTACCCGGATGTAGCATGAAGTAACCGGATGTAAAGTTTCTACAACAAGTCACCTCAAATAATACAATACCAGGTATCCTCAAATACCCGTATGGGCCTATGTGCTAGGCCACATTGTGTCACATTGTGCCTTTTCACATAAGCACATATCGGCACATCCAGCATGTGCCTTTGTGCTAGGGCACATTGTGCCTTTTCTCATAAGCACATATGACAAAAAGGGATTCTCCAGTAGGTATCCTCGAATAAAACAATACCAGATCATAGTATCCTCAAATACCCATAATATGCCTATGTGCTCTAGGGTACATTGTGTCACGTTGTGCCTTTTCACATAAGCACATATAAGCACATATCGGCACATCCAGCATGTGCCAGTTTGCTAGGGTACATTGTGTCACATTGTGCCTTTTCACATAAGCACAAATGACAAAAAAGGGTGCCGAATGCCATAGGATTTTCCAAAAAGGGGTGCCGAAATTGGGATGCCTGGGGATATTGCCATTGGATAGAGAGGTGATGAGAATCGGATGCGACTTCGTTGTAATGAGGCGAGATAACTCTGCATAGAGCTTATGGAAAATCAAGCAATCTGATTGGTTAGCTACAATCTAGATAAATGAAACAACAAGAGTACAAGGGTCAGGACTAACAAGAATAGACCAGAATAGCTAAATATAGTAATAATACGCAAAGCTGTTCTGTCTAACTGATATGCTCTTCTACGTTACTGGAGTATACTCCAAAACAAACGAACATGGCCAGATAGACGAGAACTATTACATAGATAGATAGAAACAGAGAATTCTGAAAGAATTCGAAATAGTAAAATTTGTCGGGTTGTTTGTGGTAACTCTGCGAATCGAGAAATTACTCCTGTTCAAATGAACACACACTCCGAACATACCCTTATCTTGTTGTAGATTTTTGGGTAACTTACCAACCACGTGCTACCATAGAAACCAAGATGGCGGCCTCCCGTATACAAAATGGACGACGGAAACACGTATCACCCTAACAACAAGCGCTGCGCATGCGCACTAACACCACGTATAACTGTGAGGATGACGTCACAAGATGGCCGATCACGCGGGTTACCACGGCAACACAACATGGCGCCACTGGGTCACGTAATATAACGTCACTTCCGGGGTCCCCCAAATTAGACCTCAAACGTGCGAGACATACTACTGACCAGTCCACGGCGACTGCACTGTATGACATGACAGTCAACATCGGTTTGAACATTTCACATCAAACAAAGCAACGACACGACCGTTGACAACTTTGTCGGTGTATTTATAGCATACATTTATGCAGGCAGGTGTAAGCTTTGTTACAACCCACTTTGTAATAAAAGTTGCAAAATGTAATAATTATTACAAAATGCAACTACTTGGACGGGAAAAACGTTGCAATATGTAATAATTATTACAAAATGCAACTACTTGGACCGGAAAAACGTTGCAAAATGTAATAAACTTTTTTTTCAAAGGGACACTTTTTTTCAAAGGGGAAATCAAAAACTAATTCATGTTGTTATTAAAATAAATTTTTGTCTCTGTGACTCTAAGACTGTCTTCGGGTATGTTATACGCATTTCTACGTGTATTTGAACTAGTTTCGTATATGCTCGAAATTTTATTACAAAATGCAACTACTTGGACTGGAAAAACGTTGCAAAATGTAATAATTATTACAAAATGCAACTACACGGACTGGACAAACGTTGCAAAATGTAATAAATGTTACAAACTGCAACTACATCGACTGGAAAAACGTTGCAATATATAATAAAATATTTTCAAGCAGAGCAATCAAACTAGTTCATTGTATTATTAAATTATTAATAGCAAATTATATCTGAATATTTCAACCAAATGCTGTCAATGTGTGTTGTGTGCAGAGATGACCACTGGCGATCAGAAAAGTGGTGATGACAGGGATGGCTAGTGATCGTCTATGGCGATCTCTAGTGATTGTTGTGAGCGAGATGTGATAGAGGGCTATGAGTACTGGCCGCACTGAGGCCTCTCCTCAGCCCCCCTCCTCATACGGGGAGATGTTCATTGGTGATAGCCATTGACGATCATGCCTAGTGATCGCTTATGGCGATCGCAAGTGATAGTTACTAGTGATCATCAGTGATCACCTCCCTGTATGAGGATGAGAAGGCTGTGAAGGGAGACCCCATGGAGTCTTCATCTCATACCCCTCACATCCGTATCTCGCTCCCAATGATCACCGAAGATCATAGATATCCCAGATTTGACCGGATCAGAACCAGATTAACCGCAAAAGCAAATCACCACCAGATACAGTAGCGCTGCGATTTATAGAAATGTCACTCTTTTAGATTTTGGGTTATAAATCGAGGACCAACATGTAAACGTCTGGTGGACGTAGTGGTTTGCTATTTATGTATTGATTTTACTAGGCTTTGACGCACTGTTATTTATTGAGGTTTTACGACACTTTCAACAGCTAGGGTCATATCGTGGCGGTGAAGAAAGACGGAGTACTAGGATAGAACCGTCGAACAGCGGCGAGTAACTGTCAGACTCTCCAATGCACTAACCCCAGTTAGCATGGGTTGAAGGCGTGTACACCATTGGCGTGGAATACGTCTTAGCACACTTTGCCACCGTGTTCCTTTTAAGCAATCCGGATAAAGTGTCTTGCTCAAAGACACAGGGTGAATGACACGGACCCGGGTCGAATTTGTGAACCCCCGGTCTAAAGTTTGACAATATAGTCAATGTGCCACCGCGCACCGGTTTATCTCGTTGAAATGAAATGAATAAAGAAATTTTGAGAGAAGCAGCTGAACACTTTGGGTGAACAACGTGTTTTTAATTTGTTTGAGTGTGTGTGTGGGGGGGGGGGGGGGAGGGGGTGGGTGGTGGTTATGCGCAATGAAGGCGCACGTGGCCGTGTATATGGGTGCTAGCTCCACTTACATCCAAAATTACATATATAATATTTATATTTTTCATGCAAAATCGAAAACCAAGACATGCGGGAACAAGGGGAGAACTGGGAAGGCCGCCAAGACAAAAAGAGCCACCCGCCCATGAGACGGAGAAAAAAGAGGAAAGAGACCACAATACTCATCCACCATTTGGACTCACCGAAGCGAACCACAGGCGCCCTTTACTTGCGACTCGGGCTGCGGCGTCCAGACTTGGACCGCTCATGCGACATCACGCCGAGTGCTGAAGGGAATTTACATTGTCATCAAGGAAGTCGGTCACTAGACTTTTGTGTACTAATTCCGTTGATATTGAGCGTCTTGAATCACTGAGCCTGGTAGAGTGAGCCAGCAAACGCAGCTATCCCATCCCAAAAGCAGTCGTACTAATCTAGGATCGGGGCTTCTCAACGGCACAGCCCTACCGCTGGGCCCGAACAACGTCCTGAAACTCAGCTCCGCGGACAACTACCAGTGCGCCCACTAAGACGTTGCCGCGTCACAGCTCCTCTAACAGTTTCCCACTCTTGATACCTGTTTTTTTCCATTAACATACACCATGCATTAAGCATCCACACCAGCCAGCGATGCAAGCGGTGCGCACTGTGTAACTAGAGTTGGCCAATGAAACTATAGTTGTTGAGTTAGAGACAGGACATTGGGGTGCCGGGGTCCTGGAGGAGCGGTAATCCGCATTTGGGTCAGGGTAAGTTGGTTACATAACATACCACTAGCGTGTCCGGCATGCAAGGGGGCAGGAGAATGAATAACTTTGGGCCGTAAGTCAGACACCTTAATGCTTTTGGAGACAACCAGAAGGGTGATTGTTAGTTTACAGCCAGTCCCGAAGTCCTAGGTGCACATGACACGCCCATTCACAGAAACCACTCCACCCGGAGTGGATTCTATCAAGCTTTTGGTACCCTTTTATGAGATCGTTCGCGATTAGAGGTTTGCGGTTCTTTTCCCCAAGGTTGGTGGGGCGCTCGTGGAGTGTTTCAAGACCCGATTCTTCTTAGTTGGGGGGTGTGGGTTTGCCGAGCACCGATGCAGCCAGGTTGGGGGCTCGTACCCCGTTGACTTGGTGCGCTTCAGTCCGGCTAACACAGTATGTGAGTGTGACTACATCAGCAGAGTCGTAAAAGGCCTGACAAAGCTCATGAAGAGCCTCAGAATACTTTATTCCCCCCCCCCCCCATCTTTCCTGTTGAGAAGGCACGCGCGGGCTATTGCTCTGCTGGTTATTTTATGACAACACGTCTTGAGGATCAGGTTCTTGTTAATGACGATGCGCAGAAAACAGGCTTCCTAACAGTGATTTATCCTCTTCCCACCGATTTCAACCGTTAATGTAATTGGAGGAGCGTCTTCTGTGGAGTTTCGATCTTTTAAACCGGGGCTATGGAATGACTGCAATTTACTTCATATAGCGCTAACGTGCGCATAGCAAAGAAATGGGTAGCAGCAAACTGGATTGACGTTTTTCAACAGAAATGGCTTGTGCGCTTTTGTTATCACGAGGTGCCAAGTCTTCCAAACTTTGTGAAAGAACAGTTTCATTGAATGGATTTAAAAGGTTCTGGTTTTTAAAACTGTTACATCGACAAGGTTGGCATCGTTTATTCAGAGAGAAGTGTCTGATGAGTAGGCAAAAATGTTAAAAATTTTAAACTGTTCCAGACAAATTTTAAATATGTTATTTTTGTAAAGTATATTTGCGACAGCAATTTTGGGATGGCCAGAAAGACAACAGTATGCGCTGAATAATTGAAGTTTCATGAAACTAGTGAACTGATAATTTCAGATACTTTACAATATCATTTTAACACCAAGTGGACGATCACGCAAGCAGCAAAGGTGATGGTTATTTTTTCGGATCAGATTTCAATTGTTTCGGGCATATGAGGTACAAATAGCAATATTAATTTAAGCTTTCACACGCTTTCTTTTTATTAGTATTATTTCTCAAGACCTCAGAATCAGGGGAGCACTACATATACTACAACTGGTAAAAAGACTACTTGTAATCATTTCTCATTTTAAATTTACGAATTGAATTCGAAAATCCGAAAACCCAAAGAACAATATCCGAGTGGATACAAGGAACATCTCACGAGTGGCAGCGAGAAGCATGAGAAACATTATTTTTGCGGGCTATTTTCAGAAGGTAAAATACACTATTTGCAGTGGGGAAGCGTGGGCTATTTCTGGTATACACTCACAAATCATGAGATTTTCTTTTCCTCATGCGTATCATACCTCAGAAGGTGTGACATTACACTTCTGACTGATTTCCTCTCCGTCCAAGAAAACATTTAAAAAAATGTTTAGCAATCTCACTTGGAATAGTAATGCCGAACCATTTCACAATTTTGCATGAATACTACATCTGTTCAATTATAACCAGTTTCAACCTGTACTTTTTATATTTGTGAAACTAATTATATTCTGTTTTTCTAATTACCAATAAATAATAAGTGTTGTACTTTTATTCTATGTTATCCTTTGTAATTCTTTCGAATAAGTAGCCCAATAGTTCCTATGAAAAGGAGTACCAATGCCTCCCAGTATCCTGACCAAGCGCTTATCCTAAAACCACTAAAGCTGAACAACATTTTCATCATGAAAATACTTGCCTGGAAAGATGTCTTTTGGATGCATGGCTAAAGTAATATAATAAAATCCATAAAACCCACGGAAAGCAAAGTGAAGTATTTCTTTTTCCATATTATCCTGCACGAGTAGTATCTTAATTATGTTCCCGAAAGGGCCCTTTATGTCGCTCTCTACCTGACCCCCATCCGCACCCGGACCCCAGACCACAACCTCCCTCCAAATTCCTATCGCTGACACAACCTCTATAAGCCCATTTGCCTACTCTGGTCGACTATCTATGCATAGTTTGCATCGCAGGCTGGGTGTGGATGCCAACTGCAAAGTTTGTGATGATGCAGGAAAGTCGGGAATCGTCAGAGAAAAATGGTTAGAGTAGCTATGACGTCGGTGACGTCATGGAGAACGCGCAAAGTCATGGCGGGGTTGAGCGCTGTCGATGTCCACAGATAGTGAGTGAACGTTGTTTGGGTCCAGCAACACCGCCCCTGGCCTATGACTATACCCCCGTAACACTGTCCGCACAGTGATAGCCTATCACCGCAGTCGCTTTATACCACGTCTGCCTTACCCTATGCCATTTCGCATAGAACTTGTGTCAGTGGTGCCATTTCCCCCAGTAGAATTTGACTGCCGCTATATCCCACACCTTGGTAGAATCGCCGAGTAATTGTGTCGCTTTCGGTCGGGTCACTGGTTGGAGGGTTTCTGGTATAGGGTCGGTGTTGGGAGCAGAGGGAAGTACGACTGTGTCACTCTCGGTCGGGCGAATGCTTGGAGGGCTTCTGAAATAGTGTCAACGTTGGGGGCAGGGGTGAGGCTACTGTGTCGCTAGGTCGGGCCACTGCTTGGAGGGCTTCTGAAATAGGTTCAACGATGGGAGAAGAGAGGGGGGACTTTGTCGCTGTTGATCGGGCCACTGGTTAGAGATGTCTGCGTCGCCAGGTCACTAGTTCACTAGGCCCTTGTAAAGTATGCCAGGATTTCTGGACGGAGCAGCGACAATGGCTCTGTCCGTCGGAATACTCGGAGACCAATGAGGTCTATGAGGTGATGCCTCAATGAGGGCTCTTCTCATAGCCATCACATCGTCATCTCGTCCCCCCCCCCCCCCCCCGAACAATCACTAGAGAGCACCATCAGCAATCACTAGGCATCCATAGTGAACGCCACTGGCGATCACCAATGATCATCTTCCCAATGGGAATGAGAGGGCTGCTAGGTGATGCCCCAGTGCGGCCTCGCCTCATAGCCTTCACATTTCCACCTCGCTCCAACAATCACTTGATATCGCTATTGCCATTCAGTATGGATCTCAGTGATCTTTAGTGATTGTTGGGAGCACGGTGTGGATGTGAGGGCATTGAGGTGTGGACTCAATGAGGCCTCTCCCCACAGCCCTCTCATCCTCATGCAGGGATATGATCACTAATGGTCGCTAGTAACGACCACTAGAGATCGCCATAAACGATCACTAGGCATCCCTGGTGATCGTCAATGGCGACCACCAATTATCATCTCCTCGTATGAGGATGTGAGGGCGGGGGAGTCAGGAGAGGCCTCAGTGCGGCTAGTACTCATAGCCCTCCAATGCTCATCTTGCTCCCAACGATCACTAGAGATCATCACCATAGACGATCACTAGCCATTTCTTGTCATCACCACTATACTGATCACCAGTCGACATCTCTACAAACAACACACATTGACAGCATTTGGTTAAGACATTCAGATACAATTTGCTATTAATAATTGCATAATACAATGAATTAGTTTGATTGCTTTGCTTGAAAATATTTTATTACATTTTGCAACGTTTTTCTAGTCGATGCAGTTGCAGTTTGTAACATTTATTACATATTGCAACGTTTTTCCAGTCCAAGTAGTTGCACTTTGTAATAAAATTCCGTACATATACGAAACTCGCTCAATACACGTAGAAATGCATATAACATACCCGAAGACAGTCGTAGAATCATAGAGACACAAATTTATTCTAATAATTGTATAGTAACACGAATTCGTTTTCGATTTCGCCTTTGAAAAAAAGTGCCCTTTGAAAAAAAAGTTTATTACATTTTGCAACGTTTTTCCCATCCAAGTAGTTGCATTTTGTAATAATTATTACATATTGCAACGTTTTTCCTGTCCAAGTAGTTGCATTTTGTAATAATTATTACATTTTGTAACTTTTATTACAAAGTGGGTTGTAACAAAGCTTTCAATTAATATGATCGCAGTTTCCACAAGGCTATTCCAACACCCATACCATTGCAATGTAAACGAATGCACAATCAGAAACAATGAATTCCACAGACCAACCGGAAGTAATTCATGTTAGTCTCGACAACGCAGAAAAGTTCGTGGAATCAGGTGGTGATAACATACTTATCGATAGAGCCCATGGTTGTGTGTTATGGACGATTTATCCATGTTGGTGCCCTGTTAACCCTTGGCACTACTTACTCATCTTACGCCCTTTTCAGTCTCCCGATTACTATGGGTAATGCGTGATAGAATGCCATGTGGATTTGTGGGGGTATGCTCAGTTGTCTGTATTAGTAGTGTGGGTAATCTATACCCATTTTGGTACATTTAGTCCTGGGGACATCCATTAACTCACCTAGTGCCATATACTATACCATATATATATGATGTTGTTGGTTTAGCGCTAGATACATTAGTGGTTAATATTGTGGTTATGGTGGTTGTTGTTTAGAACCAGTCCCCAAAATCGCCATACCAGTACTGTCTTCAGTACTCAAAAGTCCCAAAGACCACCTTCTCATGAAAGCTATAGTCTAGGAGCTATACGACCATTGGAAGCTATGTTCTAGGAGTGTATATTCTGCTGGGAGCCATATAGGCGCTAGAAATCTTACATAATTTTCTACGCTATTGGTACACTGTCCAGAGGAATAGAATTGTTCAGAAATAGCTTGACCCCCACAGGTTGGTAGAGTATTCAGCTGTAAACAGATCAATGGATGCCGCAAGGCTAAAATGACCAACGTCCATAACAGCCACGCGACAGTAAAAGGCGTAAAAAGTAAAGTGAGAAAGTAGCACGAAGCACTGTACACCTATAGGCATATATACCGTTCATACTATACTACCATACCTGATAACCTCACGGACCCCAAAATATCATGTGACCAAGAACTACATACTTCCCAAGGCAAAACCACAATGACATAGGGTGGGTTAGTTGAATTAAGAGTTTACAATTTTTATGCGACTGGAAAAAGGTAATTACTTCAAAACCTGTTGATTTCTATGACAAAAGTTGTGAGATTTTTTTAGTGACGAATCCTGTCGATTTTTATTACAAAACTGGTAACCTCAATTTATGACAAAACCTGCCGATTTTTATACAAAAGTGGTAAGCTATGACAAAACCTGGCGCTTGTTATTACTGAAGTGAGAGCAATGGCAAAACTCGTCAGTTATGACAAAAGAAGGCGTAACAGCCGCTAAGAACATTTGGTCCATCATTTAAGCAGAAAAAGGCTATTTAGCCATCACTTCATCGCACTGGAGGCAATGCTTGTATAGCGTAACAACAGTTCCTGTATTGCGATCACTTAATTGGTCTTTCAGTTGTTGTGCTGCGGAATTCAGTGTTTCCCGGCTAAAATTTAGCACAGTACAGCACGGTAAACCATTGTGTTATCCCAAAACACCAAGAAGTTGTCCCGAAACGCCATGGCTTATCATGGTATTTGGAACTATATCATGGATTTTGTTGCTGAACTGTTGCTCTTTTTAATGAGGATATTTATTCGTTAATGCGATACATTTAGCTTTGCACTTTTAGCGGATGATCGCCACACTTTAACTTCTAAAATGATACGACATGTTTGTTCAAATGAACACTATTAGATCTGTCTGCCACGCCGTAATAAGCGTTGCTTTCTCTCCCGATCACATTGAAAGTTTAGTATACATAATTAATAAAGAAAATTTAAGGTACATTGTATGTGTGTGTGGAGGGGGGGGGGGGCGATATGTAGGAACTATTGAGTAAGAGCTCTGGAAGCAGTTAGGGGGGAGCGCGTGCCTTTTTACAAAAATTGAATTAGTGGAAAAGACCGATAATTAAGAAACTCGAGCATTGGCTTCTAACGTATTTTACGCGTGTCAATACCAACGGGGGTGTGTGGGGGGTGGGGGAGTATGAGAGAGTTTGCTCGATAATCACCTAACAAAGCAGCTATACAATCGGCGACGGATTTGTAAAGCGTTGTCTCGACCCTTGAGTGGTGCAAGATACCATCTTCAATGCTTTAGCACTAGAGATGCATCATGTTCCGCTCAAGGGACGATATGTATTTAATGTCAACACTATTGAGTATCACGTTACAATTTTTGATACGTTGTAAACTTCTGGTCTTATTGTTACACGCCTGTTCTATGTAATCCCCATCTACATCAACACTATACCATGCGGAAAATGAACATCTGTTCCGCACATATGTGCGGAACGGAAATCGTTGACAGACTATTTTTAATTAGAAGCGAAATTTCACTGGAATTTTCTTCAAATCTCGCACCGCAATTACAATATGAATCTCTAGCAATAGCTAGAAATCGTCCCCTGGGTTCCAATGCGTTCTATGTGCCAGTAGGCACATAGAACACATTGGAACTCAGGATACGAAATAGTAACACGGGTTCCCCTCGCAACTTTGGTTGGCGATAAAATTTGTTTATTTTTTGATAGTTGTCAAATGAATTGTTGAGTGTCCTTCTAAGTGTTTTTTTATCGATGTGAAGGCGTGTAATAAACACAAAACGACAAGCGCGTGTGATTGGGATAATTGATATGGCTCTTGTGCTATCGGGGAAGGGTAAACTTGAGACCGACGGCCTCTCGTTCTGTTCTTCCGCGCTGGCGCTCGTGCCATATCGATTAACCCATTCACACAAGCGTGCCGTTCTGTGTATATACCCAGAATCGTGTGCTCTTTTTGATACTATTTTCTTCGGATGCTTGTTGGGCCAATGTTAGTGTCCACTTCAACACGATATCAATCCTTGCGTCAGATAAACAACCGATACACTTTAAAATTCAAAAATATAAAGGTAATTGTTTTTTTATTCTAATCTAGGATGAGGAGGCCAAAAAGATACTTTTGAACGAAGGCTTGCCAAAATTTTTGCCAATATTTGACAAATTTCTGTCGGAGTATGGTGGAGGATCAGGCTATTTTGTCGGATCTAAGGTACATTTATCATAGTGTCGGCCTCTCAACGGATTATACAAGCATGAGAGACTTGCTCTTTCGGTGTCTTTGTCGCAGTGATATGTCTCGTAACGAATACGGGTACTTGGTACCAAATGAGAGATCGGAAAAATGCTACATGGTAACTATTTTTTATGCAAGTGAAAGAGGAGACTTTTCTCATTATATCGGTAGAATTCTACATGCAGGGAGGGTAGGGTGGGGTGGGTAATCAATAACCACTGATTTTTATGACATTATCTGTTGAGAATACTCTGATGGTCGGGCATCTTTGTTTAGCTTGCGTGTAAGTGTTGTATGTTTAAAAACAGAATTTATCAGTGGACAGTATATTTGATAGAAGCAACTAGGTACTTCCAGTAATAGTTGAACGATATGACCGAGCCAACGGGCACCGAGATTCCCCACCTCCGAAAGAAAATCTTTGTTAATTACGACCCTGCCCATTGATCAGTAACTTTCTTGACAAAAACCAGTAGCCAGTGGAATGACTTGACAGACAGGAGTTTTTGTTTGGACCTTTGTCTGACCTTTTATTTTTCTTGTTTCTCCCTGAATTCCTCATTAATTATGAATAGCCTAAGAACGCCCAACGGTCAAGTGATACATCGTTGTAAAGCTTTGTGTCTCGTCAGCCACTTGACACAAAGTGGTTCACTTGATACGATAAGAAGGTCGATTGGTTTGTTTTGAGATGTGAAGTTGTTCACCTTGTCATATTTATGTATCTATTAAGAGATCGAAGAGGATGGATAAAAACATAGTTATCAAATGGCATTTTCCCGAGCTCTCAGTTTGTGCCGATTGCCTGTGATAAGGAACACCCCCTAATTCAGTAGTAAAGGCGATTGCACTACCGCTGCGTGTTCTAATTCTTTTGGGTTGGCCAACTTCACTATATCGCGGAGATGGTTGGCTATTAATCTCGGATATATCTGACATATTTTAAACTTACCCCCAGCCTCAATTAGGTGGGTTGGCCAGCTTGTGACGAGAGTAAGAGGTTATTAATTGGTTAGTTTCATATCGGCCGGGTTAACTTTATATCAGCATGAAATAGAAGGTCGAAGGCTGATGTTAAGTTCTCGAGGGCTGATATCTCTGCCGATATTGAAACTAACCAAGTAATAACCTCTTTATTTATTAAACCAAAACAAATAATTACAAAATGTTCTCCGAGATCTGTTACAGATTTCTGACATTATACAATGTTATTGTTACTCATTCTGTTAAGAAAATCCGAAGTTTCTTCTTCTAGTTCATATATCCGAACGTCTCGCCTTCCGTACGATGGAGCCGCAACGCTCAAATAGCTTATGCTATCTCGTTTCCCGCTTTGACAAATCTCTGTTTACATCTCTGAATCGTAGTTTGTGTTACATTTTCTGTACAACTCTCTTCTTTCGACTCTTCGCTCTTCCAGTCCTCACACTTTGCCGTCATTAATTCTTCGTCTTCCAAAACCTCCGCTTCAAACCACACCAGCAGGCCCGTCAACTACAGTTTTCCTGATTGCCTTCGACGAGTAACGGTTAACGATTTCGATGTCAATAATTTCGTTGCGCCTCGTAACGTCGCATCACAGGTAACATTGGTTTGTTTCATATCGACGGAGACCGGCGTCATATCAGTCGAGTTAAAAGCCATATCGGCCGAGCTTGATAATTGGCAATTCTTGGAAAGAAAATCTTATCTAATAAATAATCGGTCACATAGGGCAGAATCTCATGGCAATATGACCAACACTCATAACCGACCATCGGGGAAACGTTCCAATTCAAAACACAGGCAGCGTACTTCGGAAAAAGAAACATCCATCATCTTCTCTTCCGTTACATTGCATCTTTTGCCAACTCTGGTATAACCGTGAGAAATTACGAACATCTTTTTATTACATACCCACAATCGCCGGATTTTGGAAGCGTGTAGTAATCTTCATCCGAAAGCTCTAGTTCAGCAATTTGAACGCATCGGCTACCCCACTGCATTCAAATTATTCCGCCCATTCAAATACAATTTTCGATAGGACGTTTGGCAGCGAGAGTTGAAACTATAGGTCAATTGCTTGCCCCTATTGCAAATTTCCATATAAAGGAGATATATTTATTAACGTGTTCAGCTTAGGTTATCCCGAAATGTGATCAATTTATGGCATATCGTGAGTTTGATACGGAGTAACTGCACAGAACTTCATAAAGACGCCATATTTGCTTATGTTTTAACCCTTTACCTAACGTAACGGCCAAAACCGGCCAGCGCTATTCTCAAAAATCGCCAATTAATTTTCATTATTGTTTTCATTTTTTGTCTCAAAAACATAGGTTATGACCCCTCGTTGGAACGAGCTCGTCGAGCTCGTTCCAACGAGGGGTCATAACCTATGTTTTTGAGACAAAAAATGAAAAAAATTAGTTATTCAAGAATTATTTTTGCAAGTGTCGTCTGCCTTTCAGGTTAGGTAAAGGGTTAAAATACGTTTTTCATCGAGGCTCCTGACGATGAATATCGATTTCACGGACGCTTTTCGGCTGCACTCTTGCGAAGAGACAAATGGCATCGCTATTTGTCTATGCACACTCCAGTGCAGTTTTTCATCACATGATTCGAGTAGCAACCAGTAATGGCGACAACAAATAAAATCTGACTCAGTCTAAAAGACACTATCGTAATGTGAATAAGTAATTGCTCTATCGTGGTCACGGTGGACCAGTGGTTACGGAATTGGACTTCAAACAGAAAGGGTCGCGGTTTGTTCCCCGACAGGGGTAACTGCGTTGTGTCCTTCAGCAATTCACTTCATCCCGATTGCCCACGCGGGGACACGGTGGCGCTGTGTACTAAGGCGTACTGCACGTGCACTTGTCTTCAACCAATGCTAACCCTGCTTGTGTGGAGTTGGTACATTGGGGTGTCTGGCATTTGCTCGCCGTTGCTCGGTGGTTCTCTGCGGGAACTCCGGCTTCCTTCACCAGTAAAATTGTCCGACACGAGGTGACCCTGGCTGTCGAAAGTGTCATTACCCCCCCCCCCCCAAAAAAAAAAAAAAATAAATAAATAAATAATTGCTCTATCGATAACAGCAGGCGGGCGATCAATAAATATTTCTTATTTTCATGGCCAAAGATCCCGTCAGTTTTGGACGAGATAATTGCTGAGAAATTCAATGGGCGGAATCTGAACGTAGTGGGGAAGCCACAACGTTCAGATCACTGAACTACTTACAGCACCAAATAGTACATTCCGAGCAAATGCGCTGTGTGTGCGCGCGACGTTTTGTTATTTGGTTGGTTCTTGGCGTTTCCGGTATAGAGATGGAAATGACCAATAGACACTGTCAGATGTAGTATATCGGAATTGGGAAACGTAAGTTTCCAAAACACAACACCTATAATCAATGTCGTCACAGGGTTCTTGCCGTGAGAATTAGAACAGAAACTACAACAGATTTTTAATCACAAACACGGGCAAAAGGCATGAGGCTACGTCCAGTCTTGTTTTGTTACAGAAGTAATCCAAATACAAAAAAAAACCCATGAAATTTGGAGAAGCAGAACTAGAAATAACCCACGAACAGTCGTTTTCTTCAACTGGAGGTTGCACCAGGCTCGAGGCCAGTATTCTATAATGGTCGGTGAGGGTGGGGGTGGAGTGGAGGTGGGGTTGGGGGGGGGGTCTGACATGATATTTGGAAGACCGTTGTGGATGGGGGTGTGAGATGACCTCTCCTTTTCTTAACTATCACCCTCTGGTTGTTAGCCCTCCTCTCTCTTCCCTCAAAGGGAAGTGGGCGGAAGGGGTAACAGCCGAGGTGTCGTAGTTAGGTCTAGGCCTTCCACCCCCAGGAACTTTTGCAAAATTCAGTGCTCTAATAGCTATATTGGAGACCATTTTAGGGCTCTATATGTTAAGTGGGAGATGTAATGGGCCCATGTTTGAGAGGTGGCGAAAGATGTAGGGTGGGGATCGAGCCCCCACCCCCTATGGCTACGTCACTGGGTTACATCATTGTAAAATAAGCGAACAAAATACAGGTTACAGCAAAATAATAAAACAAATTGAATTTCTAATTCCATAAGTCTGACAATTTTTCAGGAGAGACTCGACTTGAAGGTTGTGCTTTGCACCCACCTATGGATAGAGAGGCTTGCCATTTGTATCTCAGTAGAATTTAGGACAAAATAAACAGCGTTAGTTGTTGGTATATATTTTGGGCTAAAGTTCTATTAAGATGCAAACGAAATGGCTGGCGTTGTAGAAAACAGAGAAGGCGGAAAAGCATCACAACACTTTTCCTCCTTTAGGTTAACGTCATGTTATATAGCGTAACCTACTGACGGGTTGTTATGTAGCTATATAGGATCTTTATTTAGAGGCCGGTGAAGGATTGTATTTATATTTGGTGTAATAACAAAGTAGATGGTTCTATATCTTACCTCCTACAAGTATCTGGGAATTTGTTTGGTTCAAAGACGTCACATGCAGTAATACCATATACTGCCTGTCAACATCAATATACGCTGACAGCTATGGGTAATTCCCCCTTTGTTCATTGATTATTCAAAATGGCGGCAGGCGATAAATGGTTCAAGTTCAAAGAATGAGTGTTGGAATCCCATATTTGGTCTGAAGTGCAGGCTAGGCAACTTAAAAGGCTTCATATTCTGTGGATGTGTGTCATGTTACCTTCGAAAAGAAACTGTTTGGTATGTATGAATTTGCCTTGTTACAATTTATGGGAGAGTGCACAAGACAAAGACACGTGAACACATTGTGAGAATTCTCTCATTTAATTTTGATCGCTGTTGTTGTTATTAGTTCTGTGCATCGATGCAGCAGACGGTAAGGTATATTCGTTAGGAGCTCGAGTCCAATATGGAATTAACGGACACCATATATACCATATTAGGCCACCAATAAACTGTGTAACTAATAATATCAGGGTGCCGTCAAAAGGGTGAAGGCATTGTCGACTGTCCTGTCGAGGTTTTGACATTAAAGTTTGTGAAAGTTGCTTGTGAATGGTGAAATATTATTTTTTTGTGCCCAGTATGATTCAAAGACTCGCTTCCACAGCTGTCTGTTGTTTTCGTTTATTGAAAGTAATAAAAAGAAAACTTGTTTTTATGGGAAGATAAGTAGAAGCAACTGATTCACAGATAATCTGTAATTAAGAATATGTATCCATATTTCACCTACCAACACTAAATATCCCCCTTGGCTCTTTGTTTAGTGAAAGTATTTGTACATTAATTTGCAAGTCTTTTTCTTCCATCTGACACGAGATAACTCTAGCTGTCGAAAGTGTTGTTAAATAAATAAAAATAAATAAATAAATAAATAAATAAATAAATAAATAAATAAATAAATAAATAAATAAATGTTATTCTTCCCAGGAAAAAAAGTAACAAGTCTCACCTCTTAGGCTTTTGTATTAATGGAAAGGACAGTGTCTTACACCTCACGATGCACACACTGTTGATATAATAAAGAGATAAAAACAAAATTACAGAACATTAACAGTTCATAAATTTATTATTGTTTAAGGTCACATACTTATGCACGATGGCCAAACGTGACCGAGACAGTATTACGGGTGGAGGAAGCCGGAATACCTGGAGGGGAACCACCGAGCATCAACGAGCAACTGTCAGCTCCTCAACATTCTAACTCTGTTGAAGGTCCTCTCAAGCTCCGCTCAAGCAGGGTTACAGCGGTTGAAGACATGTGCACCATCGACGTGCAGTACCCGTTCTTAGCACACAACGCCATCGTGCCCCCGTGTAGGCAGCCGGGATAAAATGCCTTGCCCACGGACACAACGGGGGTCGTTCCGGACGAGGCTCGAACTCGGGACCTCTAGCATAGAAGTCCAACAGTCTACCACTGAGCCACCGAGCTCCCCATTAACAGATTTAACACATGGTGAAAACACCGTTTTTTTATTTTTTTCACTGAAATTTCCATACCCTTGGTTTTAAATTTACTGACAGGTTTCAGAAAATAAGAGAAGCTAACTTTCCCGTAAATATCTGCCAATTACGAAAAAGTTTAGCCATGAATGGTATTTGCTACTTAAATTCCCATTGAGGCCATATGTTGTCAGCTAACTGATTGATTCAACCGGTAATATCTTAGCAGCACTTAACCCTTTACCCAACGCAGACGATATCAAAATTTATTATTTTAAACATCATTTTTTAATCTTTTAAAACAAAATTTTTATGTCAACAAAACCATATCGCGTGACCCCTCGTTGGAACGAGCTCGTTCCAACGAGTGGTCATATGATATGGTTTTGTTGACATTTTTTTGAAAAATACTATTTTTTAACTGCTGAATTTGCATATTACGCGGGCGGTTGCGGCCGATTCGTTGGACAAAGGGTTAAGAAACACTGTTTCATGGATTATCTCCCATTGTCTTTTTGTTTCATGCCAGAGACATAATACAGTGGAACCCACTTAATTGAATTGTCACCTTGCCCTTGAAAATTATTCAGTTGACTGGAATATTCAATAAACATGGATTTGGTCATTTCGCTGTATTCTAGAGATAAACTGAGCATCACTAGCGTGAATGCGAAACTTTTAAAATGACGAGGTGAAAAGTTGAACTTCGCCATGCAGCTACAGTATTTCTCTGCGTCTCTTGTTGCATAGATGCGCCTCCTGTCGGATGGTGTGATCGCACTTTCGCAATTTGGTTCCTTTGAAAGATCCACCCTGTGACGAAACTTGCACGTGAACTCAAAGGAAGCATCCATTGTCTTCATAAAATTTTCTCGGCTTGCTCTATAGGTGGTTTGCAACTGCCACTGACCGATGAGAACGAAAAATTACTATGCCACGCATGGCTTCGCCACTCATGAAAATTCGTTTCCTTTCGTTGTTGCTCATGATGTTTGTGTATTGAGTATTTACGACTCTTTTAACATCCAGATGGAGGAAGCTTGATAAGACCATCGAACAACGACAAGTAACTGTTGGACCCTTCAACTTAAGTAGCGCAGTAAGTATCGGATGGAGGCAAGTATGCCGTTGTCGTGCCCAACGCCTTACTACACCGCGACACCGTCCTCCCACATAGGTAGTCTTTCTCTAAGACACACCATAGAGCACGACGCTAAGGATCCAACTGTCGACCTTTGTAGATGACAAAGCCATACACTGCGCTAATCACTGAGCCATAGTGCCCCCTCTCTCGCTCATGGAAGAATGTCGGTATCTTTTAAAAAAGTGGATATATACAGTATATTTGTACATCACAAAAAAAGGGATTCGTTTCTGTTAGATTGTAGTTTCAATTTCTGATAATTTTATTTTATTTTTCAGTTGACTTGGGCTGATTTTGCAGTGCATGAAATTCTTACGCTTCCACTCGATTTATTCCCGGACATATTACAAAAATATCCGAAGCTAGCAGAAAACAGGAAATTGGTGGAGTCTAAGCCCCAAATCAAAGCATATCTCGAAAAACGTCCAAAGACATTCTGTTAGTCGAATATACAGATTTTCTCTACTCCAGACAGGGGGGCGGGGAGGGAAGTGGGCGTAAATTATTCGTAAAAAGATTGCAGGAAAAGTGTTCCAGTTCTGTGAATGTACTTCATATTATTTTTGAAATGCATTATTTAGTCTGCATGCAAAGTCTTTGTTATAATTTATTGGAGAGTGCCCGGTGCCCGAAGGCACTCTCCCATAAATTGTAACAAGACAGACATATAAACACATTTTGATAATGTAAAATGCAAATTTAATGTAAAATAACTCTCTACCAGTTTGTACTCGTGTTTGATGTCAAATAATGTCGATTATCTTAACAAACAGAAATTTATAATTTTGAGTTTACTAGCCTCTTTCTAAAGGCACCTGTAAAAAGTCCTCTGAAAAGATAGGCTGTTAGGTTATATATCTCTATGGTCCTAGAACCATACATGGGTCATTTTTGCAGCTGAAAAACATTTCAAACTGTTATAGGAGTGATACTTATTTGCTGATATGTCGACTTTTAAACTCTTCAGTAACCATTTACATGTTTGCGAAAACATAGTATGTTTGACTTACCTACCCACCCATCCTGGTATAGCTTCCTGCAATTGTTTTACGACCCCATCCCCCCCCCCCCCACACCTCCTGCTGTTGTTGGTCAGAAATCAGTTATCGAATTTTGTTGTGTGCAGTCGGTATATTCTGTCGTAAAACAACGCATCGTTTGTTTTTTGAAACACATTTTGAAGATCAGTCCTGAAACTATTTTTGCTTTGATATACTTTCTCAGTGTATTAGTTTGTTCTTACTATGCTAGTCAAATAAACTGCATTACTCTGATGAGTTTATGAACGGATTCAGATAGGACACCCACCCCCCTGCCACCCTGCACTGATACCAAAAGGCACGGTATTCTCTGCGATAAAACATGGACATCCACTGTCGTTGGTAGTGAATATTTATGTCTTATCTCGGATAGTACCATGCTCCATCCATACAGCTATAGCGGTTGCAAAAAAGCCGATGGGGGGGGGGGGGGGGGGCATGCATGTCTTCCAGTTTCCAAATTATATTTATTGAGAGGCCGCAGACCCCACCGACGAGAGTGGGACACCCTCTTTTGTGCTTGTCCCCAACTCACAGGTAATCGTAATAAATGAGGACTCATTGAGGGCTTTTACAGAGCCCTCATGGCCTCATAAGACAAAAAAGGGATTCTCCAAAAGGTATCCTCGATAGGTATCCTCGAATAATACAATACCAGACCATGGGTATCCTCAAATACCGAGATGAGGCTAAGAGTCGTAGTAAATTATACCTCATTGAGGGATTTTTCAAGGTCCTCATAACCTCAAAATTAATGAGGGTATGGGGGATAATAAATGAGGACTCATTGATGGCTTTTACATAGCCCTCATGGCCTCATACGACAAAAAATTCCATAGCCACTGGTGTTTCCCCAAAATGGGATCCCATGGGATATGGCCATTGGATATAGAGGTGATGAAAATCGGATACAACTTTGTTGTAATAAGGGAAGATAACTCTGCATACAGATTATATGGAATCAAGCAATCTGATTGGTTATAAATGATCTAGATATATGAAACAACAAGTGTACTTGGAATAGGGTCAGAACTAACAAGAATAGACCAGAATAGCTAAATATAGTAATAATAAGGTAAACTGTTCCAACTGATAGGCTCTTCTACGCTACTGGAGTATACTCCAAGACAAAGGAACATGGTCAGGTAGAGGAAAACCATTGCATATATAGATAGAAGCAGAGAATTCTGAAAGAATTCGAAATAGTAAAAGTTGGAATAGATTTTGGTGATTTGGAGGGATTGTCGGGTTGTTTGTGGTAATTAGATTTACTCTTCTACAATCGAACATACCCTCAAAACATACCCCGTCTTATTGCAGACAAATTGGGCAACATAGCAATCACGTGCTACCATAGAAACCAAGATGGCGGCCTCCAGTATACAAAATGGACGACGGAAACACGTATCACCCTAACAACACGCGCTGCGCATGGGCACTCACAGTACGTATCACTATGGAGATGACGTCACAACATGGCCACTCACACGGGTTACCATGACAATACAACATGGCGCCGCTAGGTCACGTGACATGACGTCACTTCCGGGGTCCCCCACCAGTGTCCCCAAATGGGAGGTGAAACATACGAGCTATACTACTAATATCTGTGAATCTTTGTGAGTAAAGGGGGTCGCATTAAATGTACGACAGTCTGCGAGCAAACTCCACGAAAAGGGAGTAAACCAATTTTCTGACCAAATCGAAATTCCGAACAGAATTAGTTAGCCTGGTGGCACGAGAGTTGGGAGCTTACAGTCAGCACAAAGGGTTTGCGACGGAAGTAGTAGGAGATATGTGAAATGTCCCCCATTGATAGGACTTCGGCGGGGACGCCATTGTCTGTGTGTGGTTGTTACGGTAGTCACGGTAGCCCGCGTGCGTGGTCATGTTGCGTGTCATTCCACGGGGACACATTGTATCAGTGCACATGCGCTGCGCGTATTATTAGAGTGACACGTGGACTGGAGGCCGCCACTTTGGTTTCTCTGGTGGCACGTGGTTGCTGTGCGACTCAAAGTCCTACAAAAGGACAGGAGGGGGGGGGGGGGGTTGTTTGGAGGGAACGGTCGTTTGAACTGAAGAAAATATAATTACCCAAACAGACTCGAGAAATACCCCAAAATGCAAAAACACCCCAAAACACCAAAATTGACCCGTCGAAGCAATAACCTAGATTTTATAAAAGTAGCACATATTTCTATAGGACCTAGAAGGAAATGGGAGTATATATAAGCACCCAAATGAACCTGACAACTATTTATCTAGTTCAGATTCCTTCGGGATCCTCTGCTTCAATTCAAACTATTCGTGCTATTCTGAGCCAACATTCCTGGACCTGTACTGCCTACGTTATGACTTCTATCTGATTTGGAATAACTATTTCCGATTTTCCCAGATGTGTTTGTGTGCTAGTACACAATGGTTACACATCGTATAAGCACAGGGGCACATGCTGGATGTGCCAGTATGTTCTTGTGTGCTAGTACACAATCTGCGCACAATACATGTGGCACATAGGCACATACAAGTATTGAAGGATACCTATGACATGGAGCCAAAGTGCCGTCTTGAATGAGGAAAAACTTACTAAAATCATGAAAAGTTGTATTATTTTTAGGATTTTATGATCATCTATGAGAGAGTATGTGAGTATTTAATTCTATTTATATATTCTCATCTCCGTGTATTATGGATTTTTCCGTAGTTTTTCAATTTTCACCACCCAATTTCCTTATTTTCCAGACTTGTACTACAAGAAAGTGCCCTCATCAGGCTTGTGCCCCCCACCCCCTGTCCTTTTGTGCTTCCGATGCCCCTTATAAACAGCCAATGAAAATACTCATTTCTACTGCCTATCATCATTCCGCTACCTCTTACTCAAATCGGTCCCACGCAAATATGAAGTTACCTCTAGCTGATATCTGGACCAAAAAAAAACTAACCAATAACCACTTCATTTATTAACCAGAACAAATAATTACAAATGTTCTCAAATTTGTTACAGTTTTTGAATCATGCTATTGTTTCTCATTCTTTCATGAAGTCCGAAGTTTTCTCTTCTCCAAGTTTAGCTACCCTGGCATAGCGGCTCCTCCGCTCAGTAGGTTGGGCACGGCGGTGTTGTGTATTAAGGGGTACTGCCCGTTGATATGGTGCACTTGTCTTCAACCGAAGCTAACCCTGCTTGTGTGGAGTTAGTATGCTGGGGAGCTGACAGTTGTTCACCGTTTCTCGATGATTCTCTCCGAGTACTCCGGCTTCCCCCACTCGTAAAACTGTCGTGGTCATGATTAGCCATTGTGTAGAAATATGTGACCTTAAACACTAATAAATAAATAAATAAATAAATATAAATCCTCCGCCGGGAAAGCCTCGACTTTCTGGATAGAAGACCTATCTGTTCTCCCACTTCGACGAATCTCCTCTTACGTCTCCGAAGCTAGTTTGCGCTGCATTTTCTGTACAATCCACTTCTTTCTTCTTTTCATCCACATAATCCTTAATTATTGCCATTCTTAACTCCTCACCATACAGAGACTCAGCTTGATGTCACACCGTTATGCCTACTTACACCAATTACCGAATTGCGTTCGGCGAAAATGGTGAAAGATTTCGATGTAAATAACTGGTTGCGCCCAATAATGAATTGGGGGGGGGGGGGGGCAACTCTAACTTGACCAATATCAGCCCAGATTGGTATTAAATCAGCCAGGTTTGAAGTCATATCTGCCGTGTTTGATAATGGACAATTCTTGGAAAGAAAATCATATCCAATACACGACATCCTTTATCACATAATCCGACCCCCTTTCCGACTTTGTAGTTGTCGTACACGATCAGTCCAGTAGTAACAGCAACCTGCAACAGCTACTCAGAAGCTTTAATGAAACATTTCCGTATTTCTAACTGTTGATAATGACTCGTGACGAAAAACAAATGAAACAAGAAAAACGTTGTGCAAGCACAAACACGTGAAAAAGGACCAGGAAAGATTGTGCACAACCGTGCATCGCCGCACACACTTCAACAACACCGCTTGTCCTAGCATTACGTACTACCTACACCAACTGTAGGTCAGACAATATATAGAGAGGGTCAATACTACTAAGAGCTAACATTGAACCAACAGTGGTGAAGACCGTATATTCTATATTACCACACCAGACAAACGTGCAGTAACCACACCTCTAACCAACAATATTGCTTGGCCTAGTATTATGTACTACCTATACCCAACTGTTGGACAGTATAACGCGGTGGGTGGGTCAATAGTACTGAGGACTAACATTGAATTAGCAGGTTACAGACCGTACAACCTATATTGTCGCACTCGACGACTACGCATTACCCCCAACCATCCCACATTATCGCCTGATCTAGCAGTACGCACCTCCTATACCAACTGTAGCACAGTATAACGCCTTCAGTGGATCAATGGTACTAAGAGCCTACATTGAACCAGCAGAAGTACAGACCGTACATCCTATACTACCGCACTAAACAACCAAGCATTACCCTCACCCACCCCCACAACACAGCCTGACCTATCATTACGTATTACCCATACCAGTCAGAATAGTATAAAGCGTTAGGTGGATTAGTAGTTCCAAGGGCTGGACCTACAGGGGTTTTGACCGTTCGTCCCAAACAACCGAGCAAGACTCACACCCCCACCCCGCATTACCGCCTATCTTACCATTGCGTGCTACGTATACCGACCATAAGGATATATAACGCACTAGGTGGATAAGTAGTACTAAGGACCAACAGTAATATACTACCGTATCAGTGCAAAACGAGAAGCCCGACAAATCTTGACCCAAACAACGTAAGATCGGATTGTACAGTGGACAAGAACAGCGATCAACGTACCTGTGCCGTCGCCTGCACATCGTAGATTCACAACGTCATTAACAACGCCAAGCGTTTCGCGGGGAAGCGTCCAAGGAGCCCACCTTCCCAACCAATTTCCCATCACATACTCATAGTATGTATCCATATAAACATATATTACTGTACTAGTGTATATATACTATTCAAAAAAAGTAGGGGATATCCGAACTGATGTTGATATATTCGGAAAATGGTATTGGATACGCGTGATTGGACACATCAATATGTTACCAACTAGCATAGTAATAGTCCTGAGGAGGACGAAGAAAAAACTCTCAAAATGTACATATTTGTTGTAATGACTTGGATATTTGCCAGAATATGTCAATACGATACGATATATACTTTCTGAAATCAAATGGGTTAAAGATCAACCCAAAGCAACTGGGTTGAGTGAAACCCATCTGAGTTGGGTTAATTGTTGATCCACAACTATTTTAGAGTGTAAGCAAGAAACATATTCTCCTTTTCGAATTTGATCCAAGCAGACGGAAGTGGGATAAAAAAGCACTGATGATGAATGTCCAGTAAACCTTCATCTTGTGATGTGCCAGTGCAGGGTTTTCGAGTACGCATCCACTGAGAATGACTGATGTATATCTCGCACCGACCAACGTTCACCGCATGGGAAAACATATTGTTTTGGTGCCAAATTCAAAATGAACTTATACTCTCTTAGATATGATCCAAAACTGGAACATCGTGCTCCTTTTGTAGCGCTAATTTTGAATAGTAATTTTGATTTTCGGCCCAAATATGTTCGCACAAAATGCTAAATAAAAAATTCGCTTTTCTGAATTTTTCAGTCTTGCATTCTGTAAAATTGTCGCCACCTGTCGCAAATACACCCATTTTCTATAGCGGAATCGGCTGTAGTAGCACCAGGATCGACGTGCCAATTACAGCATCGGCTTAGCCGATTATTCAATAGATACGCTGGCTGGATATTATTTGTCGCCATATGCCAGATGTTTCGAGTTCGTCCCCGTCCGGGACGATCCGCGTTGTGTCCTTGGGAAAGGTGCTTTATCCAGGTTGCCTACACGGAGGTACGATGACGCCGTGTACTAAGGCGTGCTGCACGTCGGTGGTGCACGTCTTCAACCGCTGCTCGAGTGGAGCTTGAACAGAGTTAGAATGTTGAGGAGCTGACAGTTGCTCGTTGATGCTCGGTCGTTCTCTCCGGGTACTCCGTCTTCCTCCACCCGTAAACCACCACGGTCAAGATTAGCCAATGCGCATAAGTATGTGGACATTAATACCAATAAATAAATATAAATAAATTATTTGCCGCCGTCATATGAATAGCAAAGTTTTCCGTACAGGCCAGTCGGTCGTGTGTCAACAAGATGTGGATGCAAACATAATGTTGAACTAGAGAAACATAATTTACTGCATCCAGTAAATTCAAGTCTGTGTGAAAAGGGTTAAAGTATCAGAAAAAAATATATAGAAAGAGAATTAATGGAGGCTTATTTTCGGAATTAAAATATTTGTAAACAAATCAGAAATGGATTTTCATTAACAGTATTTACAGATATTCATACAGGAATCAGAACATTTATTTCTAAGAAACCACAAAAGGCATATATGTGCACAGCATTTAAAGGATCAAGGAATCAGAAATTGACATTACTGGCTCCAACTCTTATTTGAATGATGAGATACATGTATAATCTTCAGAACTGCATTAGTTGTTATAAACTGCAATTCCTAATAGTTCTGAAAAAATAATCACGTAATGGCATCTGTTGATCGCATTGCGGTGAACCACATTTTGAACGTCCAGCTAGGTTTCAACTCATTCGATGAAGTCCTATGTTTAAAGGTCATACCAAGCCTGAAGTATGAGCATAAACCACTTTAAAAATATTGGCTCCCCTAACTCCGGATCTGCCATATTTGGAGATGATAGCAAATATTCATGTTAGCTAGAAAATGTTAAGGTACATGGTATCTCTGGAAAAAATATTTCGATTAAAAGAATTCAGAAGTGTTAGAATATAGACGTAAAAATGCCTTAAAGACCAAAGAGCCAATCTGAAGACTTATTGGCATTGGCAAAATACCGAGGTCCATCGATGCCATTGTGTGTTTTGAGCAACATTGTGAGAACGGAAAATGTTATCATTATTCCCGCATTGCAAAACTAAACTTTTTGGGGCCCATGTTAAGATCTTGAGAGGGTTGAAATACTCTCTTTGAATACTCTATTTTAACCCTCTAATATGGCGTTTCAATAAGGCGTCATAAGCTATGTTTTTCAAGCAATAATAAAAAAAGAAAACTGAATGAAAAGTTTTGTGAATAACGCTGCCCGGTTTCGTCGTTATGTTTGGGGAAAGGGTTAAGAATGCCTTACTTTGGAATATATAATTAAATGTCACAGAAAAGAAAGCGTAAACACATTCTGTAGCCATGAGTTATCTGGAAATGTTTGTACTCACACTGAAGTATTAAGTGGTTAAAACAGACCATTCAAATTTTCCATTTTATTACTTTATAATTGTGATAGGTGTTTTGATAAGGCCACACACCACTCCACCCCGAAACCTGTCGATCCTGAGTAATGATTGAGAATAAACAAATTTTAAAATTGCTTTGAAAAGTGAAGAGAGTTTTTTATTCAACATGGTTTGAGAACGAATATTGTAATATGATATTAAATAAATATACAATGCTATCCTGTATAACAGCCACAGCTTTCTCTCTGACCTCTTTGTAAATGAGAGATTCTCTGAAGTTTTAAATAAAAGATATTGCTTCAATGAACTGATTTGCCAGTACAAGTTAAAGCTGCCAGCATAAGCTGAATCGTTTAGCCTCTAGAGCCACACCCAAGACGCACATGCCTCAAAATCATAGACGACCGAGTACTAGGGTCATTCTATCAGTATAACAGAAACTATTTTGACAGGATTGATTGTATTCTGGTTATCATATTGACAACACAGCGCATAGAAGACAGAAATATTACTACAGCTTCAAGACATGCCTTCTATGAATGTTATTTATTTCTTTATTGGGGTCCAACAACACTTTAGGCAGACATTGTCACCTTGTGTAAGACAGTTTTACGGTCGGAGGAAGCCGGGGAACCCGAAGAGAACCGCCGAGCAACGGCAAGCAACTGTCAGGCTCCCCAACATACTGACTCTACACAAGCAGGATTAGCATTGGTTGAAGACAAGTACTCAATCGACATGTAGTACGCGTTAGTGCACAACACCACAGTGCCCAACGTGGGGAATGGGGATGAAGTGTCTTGCTCATGGACACAACGCGGTTACCGCAGGTGTGATTCGAACCGAGGACCTCTCGGCTTGCAGCCTGCACCTATACCTACTGAGCCACCGCGCCCTTCTATGAATGTAATTGGAATACATTGGAGGCTTATTTTTGGGGAATAAAATAGTTTTAAAGAAATCAGAAATAGCTAACATGACGAATTGTGGAGAAAACAAATAACTAAAAGTTATAAAAACATACACACACACAAAAAACTAAGTCACACAGTATGTGGCAAGAATGTAGGTTAAACCACTCCCTCCCCACCAATCCCACCCCCTCACCTACATGTTTTTTGAATGCCCCACCTTTTTCCCTACCAGTGATGACTTTGTTTACCATGAAGCTGATTTTGTATTTGCCTCAATGCAGTGATTTGTAATTTAGTCATGTCAGTTGTGAGAATGTTCTTCTCCATAATAGGAGGTATACTGGGAGCGCGGCGACTCAGTGGTAGACTGTTGGACTTCTATGCCAGATGTCCCGAGTTCCATCCCCTTCTGAAACGACCCGCATTCGTTCCGGGAGTGTACTAGGGCGTACTTCACGTCGATGGTGCACATGTCTTCAACAGCTGTAACCCTGCTTGAGCAGAGTTAGAATGCTGAGGAGCTGACAGTTGCACGTCGATGCTCGGTGGTTCTCTCCGGGGTACTCCAGCTTCTTCCACCTGTAAAACTGCCACGGTCAAGATTAGCCATTGTGCATAAACATGTGACCTTAAACGCCAATAAATAAATAAATAAATAAATAAATAAATAAATAAATAAATAAATAAATAAATAAATAAATAGAAGGTTTCTTCTTTTAAAAAATATTTAAAGTATTTAAAATAAATTTCAAGTTCACATAAAAAGCTGGGTCATTCATGGTTTCGAAATACCCTAATTGAATTGAAAAGCGTAGTTAAAAAGGTTATCCTTCGTTAATTAAGCGTTATTAACAATTTGAGTTAATTTATTTCTCGGGTAAATGACAAAATGTTTCAGTTGTCTCCCTTCTCTTCTGCGCTGGGTAATAACACCAACACACTGTTACGAAAAGGACTATTTCTGCCGACCATCTTTTATTGATACGTGCGATTGGTGCTATGAAGGCCTGCCATTCTTATCCATCCTAATATGTGTGATTTTTATCGGAGCCTTGTTACATTTAACCCTCTTCCAACACAAGTTTTTAAAGAAAATACTTTCAACGCAAAATGCAGTGCAAATTTCAAGGGAACGAATTTGTCAATGGAAAAAGTTAAACCGTAAACAGTTTCGACTTTTTATGGACGAACTGTCTCCTACACATTTTTATTTTGTTTTGAAACAGTGGTTATTTTTAATAAATTCAAATTGACACGTCGCGTGTTTTGTGTGATTCGTTGATTTTGCTGGCACTTTATTTTTAAATAGCCATTTTGTGCTGGCTACTACCAGTTGGGGCGAATTGTTCGAACGACTAAGCCGTTACAACTCTTTTCAGAAATATAAAATTGGGCAAGTTTAGGCTATTTTCTGAACTGCATGGCGGATTTTAGCAGCAGACGTGTTTAGTTTGTTATGAATGCGGAAACGTTTTTGTTTGGAAATAAAACATAAACATAAAAATGCATAAAACTGCCATGTCTCCAAAGGAAGTTTTGGAGGGCGACTTGAATTTCGCCTCCAATGTAAGCCAAGGCGGCTTGAGGAATGACAAGCGACTTTTTCAACCTAGTCGCCCACTCGGCTGATCCCTGGTTGACCCCTGGTTGACCTTCGTGGCCCTGACCCATATTTTGAACCCCCATCGAGTTTCGTCACACTGGTGCTGGTCCCAGGTACATACGCCCTACCATGCTTGATATACGAGGGTGGCCCACAAAAGTTTTGGCCACTCCCATTTTTTGTGTAAAATGCTTGTATGAACTTCGGGAATGCATTGGAGTCAAAAAATGTGATTTACAGCAATTCTAAAAAAAAAACACTCAATAACCCTTGGTGGCCCCAGTGACCTTGACCCGTATTCCTAACCTGCATTGTTTAGAGCAGTAAAATGCGAGTATTGAAGGTTAACATTATTCTCACGGAAACAAAATCTTTGGAACCCACATTTAAGTCTTCAGGGGGGTTAAAAGCATTGAACTGAGTAATTTATACATTATTTCCTTGCAAAGCAAAGGTTTTCTCTCAACTTAGTTCGAGGAACTGATTATAATAGCAAGATAACATTTAATGTTTGACTTCTTAGTCCACTGATGTTTACATTGTCTCCAGTGTGAATAACATAGTATTACTTGGGGAGAATTTACTGTTACAGGAAATTGGAGGCTTTGAAAACCCTATGGCCGATTGGGCCATACTCAAGGGCTTTAGCGATCTGAAAAACATACGGTGCCGAGAAATTGTGCCTCTCTGTCCATATGCCAAAAATAAGCGAGATATGGCAATTCGTGTTCGAGTTATCGTGACAAGGAAGTGCGCAGAAGACAGGAGAATAAGAAAACGAAGAAGAGAGAAGAGGAAGAAAAAGAAAAGAAAGTAAGAAGAAGAAACCGTGCAAATACAGCAGTCTGTGTGTTTCCCACAGACCAATAATCCATTATTACTGCTTCAGACCACGTCAAAATATTTGCACAGGGATATCTTCTCAGTAGTAGTATGTCGTGTCCCAGTTGATCTTATCACAATGAGTACATTCAATGAATCGACATTGAAAGGTTGAAAGTCGTTCAGACGGCCGCGTCATCAAATTTTGAAAGGACATAAACGTCTCTCAGTTTTATCCGTGAACTAATTCAAATATGCCTAAGTACAAATTAACATACTTCAACGCGCGCGCCAAAGCCGAAGTTTCAAGGCTTTTGATTGCGGCACATGAGTTGAATATGAAGACTTGAGATTCGATTTGGAAGACTGGCCCCGAAGAAAGCAAGTAAGTAATATCCAGGCAGATTAAAAAGTCACATAGTCTCTTTAGTGCAACAAGGCGGCATCTGGGATGTTTTAGCGTTGCAAATGGCGTGCACTAATCTGTCCAACGGACCAGGGTGGATTGATTACACAAAATTAAATTCGTGAAACTGAACAAGTGTTGAACAATCACGTGTTCATTGCCTTCACCAAATACAAAACACAGAAGCCACTCCTTGCAAGATAGCTCATTAATAAACAGGTAGACTTTTAAATTATTTTTGATCAGCTAAACTTGTCTACAAATCTTTGCCTTGTTCAAATTTATGGGAGACAAATATGGACAGGCTCTCGTAAATTGCAATAAAATAAATCCCCAAAGATTAAATATAATTTCACTTCAAAGATAATATGAAGCAAATCCACAGAATATTAAACCTTCAGCTTGTAAACCTGCACTCCAGAACAATGCCCAAATTTCAGCCGTCACCACTCGACCACTTAAAGCTTACTTGGGACAATATGTGTGGCAGGCCTACAAACATGAGTGGATCTCAAGATAATGAAATATTATCTCGAGATCTCGAGATCTCGAGATCTCGAAATGCCTCTGTCGAGATCTCGAGATATTGTGTCGAGATACGTTTTTCTGAGACCTCCAGAGATATTTTGTTTTTCCATGTCCAAAATAGGCCATGTACCGTTTAACCTTATGCAATAAAATACATATTGTTTTCTCTTTTTCTTTCTTTTTGGTGAAGGGGGTGGGGGTGGGGTAGGTATGTGGGTGTTATCAACCCTCTCTCTTCCACATTCTACCACCCCACCACCTGCAATTTCTCCTGTGGTGAAGACTAGTTGGGATGGGCAAAGGAAGAGGGTTCAACAATGGGACCTTTTTTTCCGCTCTCAATTGTTTTCTCGAATCCTCCCTTCAAGTATCTAGCGCCATGATGCATGATCGATGGATTCTGTCTCTTCTTTTTCTTCTATCCACAGCAGGGTTCCGTCCTATAAAACTTCTACATCTTTATTTTATGAAATTGTATTTTCCACCGTTAGTAGTAGGAGATGAGGTAAACGGCCCCTATCAGGGGGGCCCCGCAGGGGACCCCGGAAGTGACGTTATGTCACGTGACCTGGTGGGGCCATGGTTGGTTGTCATGGTAATCCGTGTGAGCGGCCATCTTGTGACGTCATCTCCCTAGTGATACATGGTGTGAGTGCGCATGCTCAGCGCGTGTTGTTAGGGTGACACGTGTTTCCGTCGTCCATTTCGTATACTGGAGACCGCCATCTTGGTTTCTATGGTAGCACGTGGTTGCTATGTTACCCATTTTTTCTGCAATAGGACGGGGTATGTTCGGAGGATGTGTTCCTTTGTAGAAGAGTAAATTTCCGATTTGTAGAATTACCCAAATAAACCCGACAACTTGCAGTAAAGTAGAAGAGCCTATCAACTATAACAGCTTTGCTTATTGTTACTATATTTAGCTTTTCTGGTCTATTCTTGTTAGTTCTGACCCTATTTCGAGTACTCTTGTAGTTTCATTTATCTAGATCCTTTATATAAATTATAACTAACCAATCAGATTGCTTGATTTTCCATAACCTATACTTAATCGTACAGAGTTATCTCCCCTTATTACAACGAAGTTGTATTCTCATCACCTCTATATCCAATGGACATATCCCATGGAATCCCTTATTGTGAAACACCCGTGGCTATGGAATCCCCTTTTTGTCGTATGAGGCCATGAGGGCTATGTAGAAGCCCTCAATGAGTCCTCATATATTATTCCTCATAGCCTCATTGAATTTTGAGGTCATGAGGATCATTAAACTCCCTCAATAAGGTATAATTTACTACGACTCTTAGCCTCATTTCAGTATTTGAGGATACCTATGGCCTGGTATTGTATTATTCGAGGATACCTATCGAGGATACCTTTTGGAGAATCCCTTTTTTGTCGTATGAGGCCATGAGGGCTATGTAAAAAAACCCTCATTGAGTCCTCATTTATTATGCCTCATAGCCTCAATGAATTCTGAAGTCATGAGGTCCATGAAAAATTCCTCAATGAGGTATAATTTACTACGACTCTTAGCCTCATTTCGGTATTTAACAGGTATATCCTATGGAATCCCTTTTTGGAAAATGCCTGTGGCTATGGAATCCCTTTTTTGCCGTATGAGGCCATGACGGCTAGGTAAAAACCCTCAATGAGGTCTCATTTATTATCCCTCATACCCTCATTGAATTTTGAGGTCATGAAGGCCATAAAAAATCCCTCAATGAGGTCTAATTCACCATCCCTCTTTGCCTCATCTCGGTATTTTTACCTGTTGTATTGCATTATTGCATTACCTGACATTGGACTTTACATCCGGGTACTACATGCTACATCCGGGTACTTCTGTTGGGGTAGTAGATAAAAAACAAACAACAATATATATAACAGTTCATTTTTTATTCAAGTATATAATTCAATTTCTCAAGGTATTTGTCTTTGTAGTTCTTCTCGCATGGGCTAACCATTTCATCTTCTTGTGGGTTGGAGCTTCTGCCCATTGCATGTCCAGGTTCTTGATAAATCTCTCATTTGATAACTTGGTTTTGTAGGCTGCTTTAATTTCCTGGCTGTCATCTTTGGGTTCCTCTTTCTCTAGCTGTTTCATAGTAGTAACTTCAGTCTTCTGCACATCACTCTTTGTAGTAACTTCATTTGCGAAAGGAAAATTATTAATATATTAAATGATCATACGTCATTGAAATTGATTGGGGGACTACGTCATAGGAATTAAATTTAAGAGAAGGGGAAGCGATGAGGTTACTGCGTGATAGCACTGTTCAATATTAAGAGGGGAGGGAGACGTCATAACAATTGAAATTATCTGTTACCTCATTTCAATTGTTAGGCGGACTACGTCATAGCAATTAAAATCATTAAAATAACAAATTTAATTTTTAAATTTAATTTTTTTAAAAATATGACCGTACACTTGTCTCCTTCACTCCTCTGCATTACCTCTTTCGACTCCCCTGACCGGAGGATGAGCGGATCCTCCAGCGCTCCTCCACCGGTCAATCCACATCGAAAACCGCATCCCTTACTACTAATATAGCTTGGTATCAATCATTGTTGTTGACTCATAAAACGAATAGTTCATATGGAATTTGTACGTAAATAATGCTGAAGATTAAGACAGAGTGTAACTTCATCTATACTGACACAAACAGCATGTGATTATGCCATCTCCCAGCCAGGCTAATTCCAGTTTCACTCTTCTCTACCACTATTGAAAACAAAGTTAAAGTTTCCAAACAATGTTGACGATAAGCTGTTGCTATCGGCTAATCCTGTGCTTTGTGAAGATAAGTCTCGCACCCATCCATGAGTAATATTCCAACTACATCATCAAGGCATGCCTTCCAGGAAGGCATGCCTTGATGATATAGCTGGAATATTTTATCAGTCTGGACTTGAGCCGTCACAGTCGGAATAATCAGATTTACAACCCCCCCCCCCCCCCCCCCCACACACACACCTTACCCGTATCGTCGCTTGATTGAAAGGCATTGTTTTTGTTCTTGTTGTTCTCTCTGCCACAGCTGAAGCTCCATTCTCCTTCGGGCGAGGGCCAGTGTAAGGAGAGGTCCTCTCACAAAGTGTACTATCTTTCCCCAAAGGAAGTGGATGAAGATCTTTTGAGAGTTTGCCTAAAGAAAAGCGGAATGAACATCGCAAATAATAAAATATGATAATATATGCCAAACACAGCAGTTTGAGTGTAATAATCACCGCCTCACCCCCCCCCCCCCCCCCCCCATGAAGGTCCCTTTGCGGCTGATGTAGTTGCCTTTGTATATTGCCAAGTATATTGACAACGATACACTAGAGAAAAATTATGACAACAGAACTAAAATGCTCAAAATGTTGATTAGATTAGCGACCAGGTGAAGAAGATACTGACCATCAAATTCAAACACAGACGAAACTTTTCTGTTGGTTCTCCACAGAATAACTGATTATATTACTGGCATTTCTGCACACCCACAGTGCTTGAGAAAAGAATGTGCTACATCTGTACAACAACACCATTATTTTCATAAAACGAATTGTGCCTGGCTGCACTAAACACCTTGAATTCAGCGTATAAAATAAGTCTGATTCACATTTTTGTAAGAAATAACTATCAAGAGAAATAATATATTCATAAATACTGGGACTTGTCATGGGTTGTGCATTTAATTTTTTTCCAATTTTTGGGGGCAGCTTTATTGTAGAATTCTCTATAGCCCTGTAAGATCTGGTTGTAGTGACGAATCTTCTCATTCTCGTTCATGGTTTGGGATTCTATGATCTTTCTCATTCCTCTGTCCAGGTCCACCACAGCAAGCTCATTTGGTTCTCTGCGCACCAAACGCTGTCGATCTAGTAAGCTTTCCAATAAACTGGGTTCGACCAAAACGTATTCTTTTTCTTCACTTATTGGATTATGCTCTGCTTCTGGCTTCTTCCCTGTTCCGGCCATTACTGTACGAGGCATTTCTATTGGAGGTATTGGTATCCACGGCTTTCTGGTTGGATTATTGTTATTCACCTGATACGGTTTTGAGAGTTCCAGTGGTTCCAATTGGTTTATTCGTTTGCATTCTTCTCTTTGACCAATTTGTGTCCAATGGTTTCCGACTTGTTCAGCATATTCTCTCTGGTGATCCTTTGGTCTCCTTTTTGTATGGATCATCTCATGTCTTCTCAGATGGTCTCTTCTTTTGAACATCTTTGCACACCTGAAGCATTGGAAGCGTTTAGGTCCGTGGATGGATAATTTATGACGCAACAGACTTTTCTGCTGAATGAAGGATATCTGACATTTGTCACAATTATGGAGTTCACCCATTTCTGGACAGAAGTGAAATAATGTAATTCGGATGTTTCACCCTTATTTATACCATCGGGTGTTTATGTAAAAACACGGAATCCAACTTTACGGAGTCGGATAGGCATCTCAATTACGGGATCTCTTATATAGCCTCTTTATAGATATTTTACATTGGACGCTGTATAAAATGCCTCATTGAGGGCTTTTACATAGCCCACATGGTCTCATACGACAAAAAAGGGGTGCCGAAGGCCATAGGTTTTCCAAAAAGGGGTGCCGAAATTGGGGTGCTTTCTGGAGAATCCCTTTTTTGTCAAATGAGCTATCGAGTAATTGCTCGATCGAGTGACTCGACATACTGCTCGAATGACTCGAATCCCATCGAGCAAATGAGCTAACGAGCAATTGCTCGTTCGAGTGACTCCTCGAACGACTCTTAGCCTCATTTCAGAAAAAGGGGTGCCGAAGGCCATACGTTTTCCAAAAAGGGGTGCCGAAATTGGGGTGCCTTCTGGAGAATCCCTTTTTTGTCAAATGAGCTATCGAGTAATTGCACGATCGAGTGACTCGACATACTGCTCGAATGACTCGAATCCCATCGAGCAAATGAGCTAACGAACAATTTCTCGTTCGAGTGACTCCTCGAACGACTCTTAGCCTCATTTCAGAAAAAAGGGTGCCGAAGGCCATATGTTTTTCAAAAAAGGGGTGCCGAAATTGGGGTGCCTGGGGATATGGCCATTGGATATAGAGGTGACGAGAATCATTGTAATAAGGGGATAACTTTATACAATTAAGTTATGGGAAATCAAGCAATCTGATTGGTTGGTTATAATCTATCTAAAGGATCTAGATAAATGAAACAACAAGAGTACTTGGAATAGGGTCAGAACTAACAAGAATAGACCAGAAATTGCTAAATATAGTAATAATCAGGTAAACTGTTCCAACTAATAGGCTCTTCTACGCTACTGGAGTATACTCCAGAACAAAGGAACATGGCCAGATAGACGAAAACTATTGCATATATAGATAGAAGCAGAGAATTCTGAAATAATTCGAAATAGTAAAAGTTGGGTGGATCTTGGTGATTTGGAGGGATTGTCGGGTTGTTTGTGGTAATTAGATTTACTCTTCTACAAAGGAACATACCCTCCGAACATACCCCGTCCTATTGCAGAAAAATTGGGTAACATAGCAACCACGTGCTACCATAGAAACCAAGATGGCGGCTTCCAGTATACAAAATAGACGACGGAAACAAGTATCACCTTAACAACACGTGCTGCGCATGCGCACTAACACCAAGTATCACTATGGAGATGACGTCACAACATGACCGCTCACGCGGGTTACCACGACTACACAACATGGCGCCACTACGTCACGTGACATGACGTCACTTCCGGGGTCCGGCCAATGTTCCCTCAAACGTGCGAGACATACTACTAATATTTAACATTATATTCAAGTATAACAGTATAGGTTTTTTCAAGATTTAGCTGGTAATAATCATATATCGTGATGGAATGCATTTCTGACTTTTTATTATATTGAGAGAGAGAGAGAGAGAGAGAGAGAGAGAGAGAGAGAGAGAGAGAGAGAAGAGAGAGAGAGAGAGAGAGCGAGAGTTAGAGAGAGAGAGAGAAAGAGAGAGAGAGAGAGAGAGAGAGAGAGAGAGAGAGAGAGAGAGAGAGAGAGGGATTTTGAATCACTATAGAATCATAAAAAATACAAGCCAATAGAGCCGAGCGGTTGTTTGCTTTTCCAGCTGGTTACCTGTTTTTGCAACAAACCGGAAAAAAGAACCACAAGACCCAACAGAAACCGGCCGAACGGTTTTACAGTGTTTATGCATAAAGTGATTTATCTATTGTGCTGGGAGAGAAGTGGAATAGTGGCCCCTCTAGTCTTGTCTCTTAGTCTATCCGACGAAGGGGCCAATGCGTCGTGTTCTCATTGGAATATTTTCTCCCTTATTGACTCATTCAACAAACAAGTCAATGAGGGAGTAAATGTGACAATGGGAACACAAAATAGATTAGATTAACTGTATTCATTTGTTACCGCAATTATTGTTTTCCTTACGCTATAGGCTTAGCAACTGATCCCATTACATCCCTAAAAATAGACAAAGGGAAGTTAGGCTGAACCCATAGGAGGTATTTACATACAAGTCTGTTTGTGGTGAGCGGTGTCGCACAAACAATCGGAACAGTTCTTCCAAGTTAAGGAACTTGAAATGTTGTTTCCTAAATGTTCTTAACACACAGAAAAACTGAACCGAAACCGAAATTTTTCCTGAAATCGAACTAAAACTGAAACCGAATAGAAAAAAAATGAAACCCCCAAGCTCAACAAACCTATGTATTTATCAGGTGTATTACCTAATAAAATAAATTCGCCCAGCATTCAAGAGTATTGACAGCGTATGTGTTGCATCTGCAAGCAGTGTTTGACATGCTTTGAGAGGATGAAGCCATCACTGGTGTAAATTCACTGACGACAAACATTTACAGTTCGATGCCATTTATGTAATCAATCTTAGATGGCCGAAAAAATATTTACACGAGGATTTACTTCATAATTTGTTGCCTCTGGTTGCCCAATCGAAAATCTGTCGAAATAATTGAGCTTTCCCCTAATGCAACGGTGATAATCTATCTGCGTCCATGGTTCCCTCTGAACATGACTGTTTTATGTCAGTTCGTCTGAAAGGGTCTGGTTTCAAGAGTCATGTTTTCAACCAACTCCCACCATTCTACGACTCGGGAGGCTCCGTGCGGTAGATCTTTGGAGCTTTAGATGTTAGAAAGAGGGATGTGGATGCTGTTTGTGATGAATAGATGGCAATATGAGATTTTTTTCAGGGGTGTCCCAGTTGGAGAATGAATAACAAGTTCTAGCCCATAATTACAATGACGCTGGAAAAAAATAATCCTATCCTCTAGCATTACCTGAGCGTGAGCCTTCTTTACTCCAGGCCACCCCTTCCGTACCATATGTTATACTTGGCAGGCCCACCATTTCCCAAATGGTTTTCCCCACCAAAACCTTATTGAAACTGTTTCTCCCTATAAGTTTCATTTGGTTAAGGATTCGCCACCGCTTCAGAATCAGTTTATTTGTGTGGTTTGGGCACATGCCTCGTCCTGTGATGTTTATCTTTATCCCCAGATACTCGTAGTCAGCTGTCTCTCCTATTATTATTTATTTATTGGTGTTTAAGGTCACATATTTATGCACAATGGCTAATCATGACAGTGACAGTTTTACGGGTGGCGGAAGCCGGAGTACCCGGAAAGAACCACCTAGTATCGACGAGCAACTGTCAGCCCATCAACATTCTAACTCTGTTCAAGCTTCACTCAAGCAGGGTTACAGCGGTTGAAGACATGTGCACCATCGACGTGCAGTACTCCTCCGTACATGGCGTCATCGTGCCCCCATGTAGGCAACCGGGATAAAGTGCCTTGCCCAAGGACATAACGCGGGTCGTCCCGGACGGGGATCGAACTCGAGACCTCTCTTGCATAGAAGTCCAACAGTCTACCACTGAGCCATCACGCTCCCAGCTGTCTCTCCTACACTAAGAAGTTGTTTGTTGGTACCTTTCGGAATACAGTACTCCACAACTCCCCACCTTCGGGTAGGGTTCAGTTTACGGCCCACGCGTATAACTTTGTTTTTGCTTTCATAGTTCGAGTCTCCATTTGTCCTCATATTTCCGAACATTTTCAGCATTTTCGATAGCCCCTCTTCGATTTCTCCATAGTCACACGTTTTGTTGTTATGTTACCCAGACTAAGTTCACTCTGTACATCTTTATATAAGAACTTTCATAATTCCAACAAACTCGCCTCCTAAGCCCAGAGCCTCAAGATTTCGCCACCCACATACCCCCTCCATACTCCATACTCTATCGTATGCCTTTTTAACATCCAAAAAAGGCAATAAACATCTTTTTTGCTTTCGTGGATTCTTTCATGTGGTGTAGCGTGAAAAGATGGCCAATGACTCTCCTTCACTTCCTGAAGCCATTTTGAATCTCTTCCAAAAAACTCTTCACCTCGATCACCTCCTTTAATCTCCCATTCAGGACGTCACAGAAAACTTTTGCAGAGTTGCTACTGACAGAGATCCTTCGATAATTATCTAAAACGTCCGTTTCCCCCTTTTTGTGAATAAATGTGAATAATACTTTCTCTCCACTCTTTTGGGACCTCTTGCTTTTCTATGGCTAAATTCAGTAGGGCAGTTAGGCTTTCACATAATTCCTCTCCCCCTTTTTGAGAAACTCGTTAGGAATTTCGTCCACTTTTCCCGCTCTTCCATTCCTTAATTTTGAGACCACCTTTCGCACCTCCTCGGTTTTAATTTCGCTTCACGCGAAATTCGATAGATTTTCCTCGACCTGATTCTGGCACTCCGGTTGGCTCCGCATGCCCCATCGCTTATCGTGTATCTTTTCCCAGTGCTTGACTGGTTCTGATTCGATTTGGTGCTGATCGTCTGTATCTCTGCCATCTACTTAAATACTCTGTGGGTTACTTCCTTTGTTGCGTTTATTCGCCCATTTCCAAAATACGTTCGAACTCGATCCCCCTGTCATTCTTATCGTCCTAGCAAGACTGCTATTTTGCTCTCTCGGATTACCGCCTTTAATCTTATTTACATTATTTCGTGCTTGTTGGTAGTATTCCTTTGCTACTATGGCCTCGTTGCTTTCCGCTGCCTTGAGTTTTCCTCTTCTCCTGTATGCGGCACACTTCTCTGCCCTTTATGGTCATTTTCAGTTCTTCGTTCACTCTGTACCGATGTTCCCGTTGTGGCACCCTAATCTTTCCTACACTTTCCTTTCCTGCCTGCACAAGGCTCGCATCTATGGCGTCTGCCATTTTCTGGACGTTGGCCCCCTGCAAGCTTTGGTTTCCATTTTCTTTCGAACTTCACCCATTTAGCATCCTTTTTGAGTTTCTAAATCTCCTTAAAGCTTCCGTTGCTTCTTACTAGGTTTTTGGCCCTGATCGTCACTGTAATCAAGTTGTGATCACTATCCAACTCCCTTTTAACCTCATCGTCCACTTCTACCCCTATCACCTGCCTCCATAAATGAATATCTGTGAGAATATAGTCGGTTATTGATCTCCTGTCGTTCCTCTCCCATGTCAATTTCCCCTTACACCTCGCGTCCCTATTCAGAATCTTCATACCGAACTCAATTGTGAGTCCAACAGCTTCTTTCCATTCCGGTTGACGTTCTTATCTCTGCACTCTATGCCTTCTTCCTTATCACTTATGTGTCCATTAAAGTCACCCATCAAAATTTTACCGAGCTCCCTGTTTTCTAATTCTGTGATATTGGCCCTTAGTGTTGAATACATTCAACTCAGGTTTGCTCCCGTCCACCGCACAGTACACAGTCCCATGTGCAAAACTTTTTGTTTTTTAGGCTGACCTTTATCCATACAATTTCTTTCGATACCTCAGTCGAGGTGCTGACATCTTCCAGGTCTGTGACTGTGATCGGCGACGGTTTTAAATCCTCTTTAAAGTACATGTCTACCCCCCCCCCCCCCCCGTGGCCTTCCGTTTGCCCTACGCCTATCCACATACACACTCTTGTTTGGTGTATCCGTTCCTCGTGTCTTAACCACCTTTCCTTTAATTCCTTTGCATCAAAGTTCTCTGCCTCGATCAATGTAGCAATTTCACTTACTTTCCTGTGGAGACCCTGGATATTGCTTAACCCACTTTCATGGTACCGAGATTCATTGATCCCATTGTTTTATTTTTACGCTAGCCTTGGTACACTCGTTCTCCACCGCCCCCCCCCCCCCCCGATCTTGTTCGCCCCACCTGTGTCCAGTCTTGCTATACTTGCCTCTGGCCTCACAACCCGATCACCTCCAAAAAAGGCTCTGCTACCTGTAGAATTTTCCCCCAATACCTGTGTCCCCATCCTGCTAAGATACAGACCGTCACGCACGTACGTGCTCACGTTGCCACAAAACGTGTCCTAATGGTCGATAAAGGGTATTCTCAGGTCAGCAAAGGAGTCTTCCAACTCCTCATTCAGCGCCATAAGCCTTGAGTTCCCTTCGTCCCCACCCCCAGGACAGGGAGGATCCCTGATACCACTACTCTTGCATTCCTTCTGAGAAGTCTGCTGTCTCAACGTCTGTACGGCTCCACCAAACTTACTGATCTCTCTCTGATATTGTTGGCCCTCCATATGGATCACTACTACCAGATCCGATCCTGGCCCTGCCATAATACCACCTATCCGGTCCCTCGGAACCTCCACCTTCGCCACAGGAAAGCACAAGACTGTTCGATTGAAACTATCAGGGCCAAAGACGACCTTGTCAATCCCACGTACAATGCTACTCCCCGCTATAGCTAACTTCTCCCACCAGACCGTATATCACCTGCAACGGGCCTCGTTTGGTGTGCCTCCGATCCCCTCTTCCTCTTCACTGTCCTTCTCTCCCCATCAGTCCTATCAACATCAGCAACCACACTTCCCTCTCAATGCCACCCTCATTCTCATCCCTGTGGGTATCAGAAGCTAAAACACTGAACCTTTTCTCCGAACACCGCTTAGCAACCTTGGCAGCCATACGCCGACTCTGGCCTCCTGACTATACACAACCCTGCCCTGACTCCTCCTTCCGCATTTTCCTACTGGATCTCCCCTACTCAGTTGCACCCCCACATCAAACGTTCTTCCCTCACGTGTTCTACCTCCCGACCTCCTCCTTGAGTCCACAACGACCTTCCACCCACCTTCCACCTCACACCATAGGTAACTTTCAACTGTATGACTCCAGATACACCAGCCCTCCCCAACCTCCCCTTCATCTCCGCAATTTCTCGCTCGAGTTCAACACACTTCTCTAACAACTGTAAAATATTTCTGCAATTCGCACACACCCCATTACTGTCCATTGGCCGACTACCACCATACCTCATATCAGACTGTTTGCACGCCTCTGAATCCTCAGTTTTCCCACCTGCACCCGCACACCTCGACTCACCTGCTGACCCTCTTTACTAACCATACTTACCTCCTTCTGGACACCCATTGAGCGCTTACCATTCATGTTAACAAATGTTTACAAATATAATAATAACAATATTTTATGTTCAAAATCGGCAAAACACACGAAAAAAGGCAACGTAACGTAAGTAAATTCAAACTCGGGAAAAACTATGACCTAAACGTCCTTATTTCACCCTATAATCCCCCCAAGCCCCCCACCCCACCCCCACCCCACCCCAACACGCGTACAAGCCAATTATATAGATACACTTTCACGAAATAAAACTAATGATAAAGAAATACTTTTAAACAGCCCTGCATAAAATATGTTGATTTCTCTTCGTAGTAGCATTCAGAAAGTTGTGAGTTCTCAAGGTCAATAACATGCAATTGTAGCGGTCGATGTATAAAAATGTCATTTACCAACCAGCCTGGTTGGTCCGGATCTCTTAGTCTCGTAGTAAATCGATCGCTTTGTGTGCTGGAGGTCGACGGTTCTAGCCTCAACTCCCGCACTTCTCTCTCGAGCTGTTACATTTGGGGGCACGCCCGATCCTCAGTAGTTGGTGGTGTTGTGGACGCTCTTGAGAAGCATGGTGGATGTTTCGACCGCTCTGAGGTGAAATGTGGGGTGAGATTTACGGTGGGCGAATCTGAAAAGAAGGGGAGAGAAGTGTAGCGATCGAGGTCTAAAGTGTTAAATCGGTCGCTTTGTGTGCTAGAGGTCGACTCCCGCACTTCTCTCTCGATCTGCTACACTATTTTAATTGTTATCAAGAAGTTCGTCATTTGATGAGCTGACATTGATATGAAGCACGTTTGATGGTGCCCGACTTGAAGGCCATCTGTGTTTCTCAATGCACGCATGTTTGAAAATCCCATGTCCATGACTAGACAAGGGTGGCCGTACAAATGTTCTAGTTTGTGGCTGCAATAAATCACTAGTGTTTTAATTCGATCGCCAGATTAATCGCTGGTAACCAATTTCTCAACTGCCGACAAGACGTACTCGTGTATTAATATATTGAACATGAAGTCGAGTCGACCCAGACGCCAATGTTATATATCAAGTTCTCTGGCACTTGCAGTCCGAATGATAATGAACAGGGAGGAGGGACGGGGTGTATATTCCATTTGAATTTCCAAATGCACAGCCCCTCGGGCGGCCAAAATTCAAGTGTTGAAAAGTACCCCCCCCCCCCCCCGCCCCCCTTATGTTTGGAATATATGACTTTTGGGTTCTAGAGTTGGAAGATTAATATTGACCACAGGAGCCAATACTTTACAACTTTTACAACTGTATATTCTAGAATTGTATTTTCTAGTTATGACTTCAAATGGGTTGAAATGAACCATTAGCATTTTCAAAGATCTTGCAATTTGTCAGTTGGCAAATTACAATATCTTTTAAAAGGCTAATGATTCATTTTAGTCAGTTATATTAAGAGGTAGAAAATACAATTCTTGAAAATACAATTGTAAAAGTTTTATAGTTTTGGCTCCAGATAGAAAATCTAACGAAATGTAGTTGAAAAATCACTAAATATATTGGAAATGGCCACAGCCGAACATAAAATGCCATGAAATCTACATACATATACGGCATGGAATCTCCAATTGTTGATGGTTTGAGGTTTAAAATTTCCGACCATTGAAAATTGTGGCCAGGATTGTGGATTGCTGATCCACGTCCGTAACATGGACAGAGTAAAACCCGAGTGATTGCTTTTCAGTCGAGTGTCGTCTTCAGCGCGGCCGTCGTGGCTTTGTCACTTTCCACGGGTGGGCAACATTTCCACGGACGCAGTAATATTAGATTCCAAACTGGTAAATGCATGCGTGGACATCGCTGCACACGCGTGGATTACGACCAGTCCACGGCGACTATAATATATATTGATACCAATTAGAAACGCATTCCAAAGTAAAAATTTTGAGCAGTTATGTGATGTTAGAAGAACATTACTTTCCTAGTCTTGTACGAGTTAAACCGCTTTAAATTTTTTTAGAAGCTATGTATTGGAAATAATTAAAAAATAATCTTTTTATACTACGATTGCTGCGCGTATTCAACGTTACGTGATACAATACGGACACTTGGAAATGTGCTAGATACATCAAGCATGGAGTCCGGATTGCGCGTAAGATTGAACAAAACGCATCTTAATGACGTTAGGAGGTGAATGAAACGCTTCGACACAAAACAGCGTCTAGCAAGAAAGTTCTCTTAAAAATATCAGCTTCATTCATTTAATTCAAGTTTAATCGTTGTATAAATACAGACAACTCTAGTTGTGTACATGAGACACGAATAATTTGTTTCTGTATTTCACACGCGCCTTTGACATTCAATGGTGTATGTACACAACGTAATTCTATAGTGCTTTAAATTTAATTTTGTCATGGGCCAAAATAAATAAAACGGCTGAGCAAGTCAGCGCAACATTTATCTGTGGAGACTCAGTTTTTCACCTCAATCTCGTTGGTTGAACTGTATGCAGTCAAAATTTGTGCAATGATACAAACTACAATTGTGTTTACTTATATGAATCGAACTGCCGTCTATTCAGTGAACAGAAAAACTGAACTCACAAATGAAGTTTCATTGAAATTGTTAAGTCACCCTGTTTACGAGTAATATCAAGAGCAATTGGAATGAATTTCATCTGACTTGTTTAATCAATGACTTAGCAATATTTTATACACCCGAAAGCATATAATGTCAACGATTATAAACAAATACCGCACTTGTGATAAATCTGCAAAGCGCACAGACCTCTGAAAACATGCCGACGTACAAGCTCACGTACTTCAATGGTAGGGGACGAGCAGAGATATCTCGGCTGATGTTTGCTGCAGCCGGAGTTGAATACGAAAATGTCACAATAGATTTCCCGGATTGGCCAGAATTTAAAAAAAGTGAGTAGTCTTCTTTCTTACAATAAAATACGTTTTTCTCAATTTCTGTGTGCTTGTTTGACTACACGCTGGAGTTCTGCCATAACAAAGCTGCTGGGGAATTTCGACCAGATCGCGACTGGAGATCTCGAATCCAGTCGCAATCTGATTGTGATCCCGTCACCGCCACCCTGCCCACAATACAGTTGGGTAATACCTGTTGTTAACATCGCATCTTAGTTGTTATTTTCGTTTGGCTTTCTTGAACTGCATAATATTTCTATTCATAAAAAACGTGATTCGCTGTGGTAAATATGTCGTTTTGATCGAGAATGATACCGTTCTTGCGATCGTGGTACTGTAACAAAAACTATAACTTCTTATGTCGTCTTTCTGGAGATTTTATTTTGCATAACAATTATTGCATGTACCTCACAAACGAATGAACAAAATGATTGGCATCAGCTGAGGTTCGAAGGGGGAATATCATCAAACTTAAGCAGGTCTCACAGGATGGGACGGCGAAAGTTTCCCCACAGAGACTGACTTTTCTGCCTTGGGACAATACGAGGCCAAATCTAAATCTTGAGCCTCCAGAAGAGGGAGGACATTTTCATACCGCCCTTTAAAGCTCTTTAAGGCAATGGCCACCTACTCGATTTTTATTTCTGTGCATGGTGGGAAACCAGGCCTATTCATTTCAAAAATTAGCGATATCCAGTTTGTAAATGAAAATTATTTCCTCTTAAACTGAATCCATATTATTGAAGTTTTTTGCTGCCAATAGAAAAAATAAAGAAAAACATTAACACGTACGTACGTGTTAGAATCACGTACGAACGTGTTAGTTATCGTGTACTTACATGTTAGTATCACATACTTATGTGTAATTACTCCGTACGCATGTGGTAGTTTATAACGTACGTATGTGATAGTTATTACGTACGTACGCGATTACTAACAAGTAAGTACCGATACTAACACGTATATACGTGTTATTATTCTTTTATTTTTCTCTAGTGGTAGCAATGAACTTCCATACTAAATAAAAAGTAACCAGAAAGAAGAAGAAAAAAATAAATCAAGCATAATTTTTGTGTGTAGTTCTCAGGTCTGTTATCCTACTTTGTGAAATCTGGTCACTGTATGCTTCATCCGGTGTCAAAATTATTTACTATTATATTTACTATTAAACTGACAGGCAGAATAGTTTTTAGATCCCCTTCCAATGACGCTGCACGAGAAAAAATCAACATAATAAAATTTGACAAGTGGTTTTGTGTATGGCTCTCAGAGTGGTTTATTTTTGGAGGACTAGTGCCACTCTATACATCTAATGAATACTTTTAGCATTCGTAAATAGGCGTAGTTTAACCCTTTGCATAACATAGCTGAAATGAGACAGGGGCAAAAGAAAGAGAAAAAAGAATAATTAAAAATGATCATTTTTCGCCAACACAACACAACCCTCAGTGGAACGAGTTCGTTCTAATGAAAGATCAAAATCTATATTTTTTAAGGCCAAAATTGAAAAATAATAAAATATGAAAGGCTGATTCCGTCAGTTGCGTAAAGGTTATGTCATTACAACAGGGGTTAAACTATGTTGTGAGAGAGCTACGGTTGACGAGAGACATAGCTGACAATAAGAGGCAGTCGACTTAACCCCAGTAGGATCGCACAACCTTACCTCAGTTATCTTTGTTTCTTTGGGGGGGGGGGGGGGGGGTCATATGCCATTTCCTATAGGTATGAATGACTTTAATGTATTAAAGGGATGCGCGGTGACTCAGTAGGTAGAGGTGCAGGCTGCAAGCCGAGAGGTCCTCGGTTCGAATTACACCTGTGGAGACCGCGTTGAGTCCTTGGCCAAGTCACTTCATCCCCATTTCCCACGTGGGGGGTGGGGGGGGGGGGGGGGCATGGTGGCATGGTGTACTGCATGTTGATGGTGCGCTTGTCTTCAACCAGTGTTAATCCTGCTTGTGTGGAGTTAGTATGGTGAGGAGACTGATAGTTGCTCGCCGTTTCTCTCCGGGTACTCCGGCTTCCTTCAACCGTAAAACTGTCCGACACGAGGTGACCCAAATAAAAATAAATAAATAAATAAATAAACAGCTAAATGTATTAAAGAGAGTATTTATGATTATTGTTCAACAAAAACAATTTACTTGCATGAATATACACTACTCTCTGTTATTCCCTGAATTCAAGTACAATACATCGATTCTGGAATTGTCAGACTTCTTCGGGCCAAAGTTGTTTTGTTCCAGCTACTGGTACATGGATATCCTGAGTTTTCGTCGTCAACGTGGATTCTGATCCCACAACACACCCTGCTTTTCTGTCTCTCACACAACTGGGTCTGCATAGTATATCGTCCCTTGAAAGCATAAAGGCTATAACGGCAATGCTTTGGAATTGCAGTTGCACATTTGTGCTTTCATAGGACGATGTTTGCAAATCAGTTCTCATGCGACAGTCTTTGATGTGCGGTCATTGGAGTTAACATCGTCGTCGTCAGTGGTTATCAAATGATACGATTTAACTTTATGTTCGTGTCATGTGTCACACATGAATTTATCTCTATCCCCACCACACACTTTTAAAGGTTAAATATAGAGTATTGCCACCATGGGTGTTTCCGAGATGGTGTAGTGAAGTAGAGACCTTGTCTTTGGGAATATATTAACCCTTTGAGATTTTAATTATCCTGACATTCAAACGTCACTGTGAATTCAGTTTGTTCAACATGCGACGTCAAATGAAAGATATTTTTCCTCATTAGTGATTATCTGGTTGAGGGCTATATTATTTTTGGTGGTCTGAATTTGTTATTCAAAACTTGTTTTATTACAAATTTTTGGTGACTTCCAGTGGGCACTCTCCAATAATTTGTGATAAAACAAATTTATATAAACAAAATATTATTTGTGTTTGACTGAATATGAAATATAAGCAAGGAGAGTGCTGGCTTTTGCTCTGGTATCTTCATTTTTTGAAAGTCCCGATAGTGGCTTCTGGCAGTCGACCAGTTAAGAAGTGTTGACAGCAGGAATATATTAGTATTTTAAGCTGTTTTGGTTCAACGGTTATCACTGAGCACTATTCAGGAGAAAGTAGGAATTTGAGGTTAAAACTTTAAAAAATCGAAAAATAATAACAAAACAAATGACCACAAAGTATCAATGTGTTGTTTGATTTCGTACGTGATAACACGTACAAAAGTGTCAAAGGGTTAAATTAAACAAAAGATTTCGTACGTAATAACACGTACAAAAGTATCAAAGGGTTAAATTAAACAAAAGATTTCGTACGTAATAACACGTACAAAAGTATCAAAGGGTTAAGAGTCCGTTAGCACGAGTCAGTAATTAATCCTGAGACGAGGCCGCGACTTCAATAGACCGTCTGCGAAACCCACTTGGTGGTAATAAGCAAGTTATCTTACAATGTTCCTCCCTTTCTTGGCTCTTTCTTGACTTGTTCGCATATATTTTGACAATCATTCAGCTCTGTGATTTGTGAATGAAAATCCTACCGTCATGGTATTACGTTCTTGAGCTGTGCATCACGTAATCACGTAACCCGCCCCCCCAAGCACCCCCACCCCCACCGTACATTGTCCCATTTCTGGTTTAATCGCCGAAGTTTATAATAGTGTTTCAGCTGTCTGCTTAATTTCCAGATTTAACGCATAGTACGCCTATATAAAATTTCCCAAACTCAAGACTTCGAGCTTCGTGATATGGTACGACATGAAAATGCTTGCCCCCCCCCCTAAAATGATCAATGTTATCTGCCCCCTCCATAGTGTAGATCCCTGGCTACGCACATGGATCTCCATGCGGTGCTGGTTGTTCGACATTTGGCGGTGTCGTTGTTACACATGACCTCCTAACGAAAGCCCTTTAACCACGAGAAATGCGATTTCTCTCCAAGGACCAGGGAGGGACATTTCGGGTCCCGGTCATCAGGAACAGCAAAAAATTTCCGGTCTGTATTGCGCAATTAAGGAAACTGTAGATGCAGAGGGTAGCTCAAAATAGCACTCTCTCTTTATAGTTTCTACAACATTCCCTGGGAGAAAGAGAGGCTGCCAACCCTTTTTCCTATACGTCCATAACACTCTGACCCAATCCAATGTTTTGCACAATGCGATATGCCTGCCTTTTGGAAGTTTCATCACCTTCACCCTCGAAACGTGGGCCCAGAAGAAGCTGGAGAGTTAGATTCGATATTCCTCAAAGATCTGCGGGTGACGTCACGTTTTTCCACCGACACGCTTCCTGATTACATGCAACTTCTCAGGAAAGTAATCTAAATCTATAATGGATTTTGACGCTGTTATGGGCTATCAGTTTACCCACTTGTCGCGGAGTTGGTGCGTCGACTACCGCTGATGAAATGTGATGTCCTTTTCCTCACAAAGATATACAGGTAAGTTTTCCGTGCTATTGATATTCCAGTCAATAAATATTGGATTCAACTTAAACTGTCAATATATTAACACATTTAGTGGAACTACGCGACGTAATCGTAAAACTACAACTGTGGTGAGTCCTCATTCGTAATGGTAGAGTCATCAAAATGAGGGGGAGATCATCTCTCGCATGAGTGACATTTCCAGCGTTGATTAGAAGAAAATGACTGTTTATAGTATTTATCAACTGGTCGGAAAAGCGAACCGTATTCTCTCATCCCAACGATACAAAAAAAAATTCCTTCTGTATAAACGAAATTGTACATTGTGATAAAGATAGTTAAATTCAGCCAAATTACGCTTCTTCCGTCGTGCAATGATATTTCTAACCAAATTCAATTCAATTCACGAGGTCACCCAAGGGATAGATGGGTGATTTGCGAAAACAACTAGGGAATTATATTTTTTTGTAGAGCGCAAGAATCACTTTCAATACAAGACCTCACTTCATTCATAATTTTAGAAGCGTACAAACCAAAATGAGATTGCCGTTATGTTTCAAAATTTATTACACGCCTGTTCTATGTAACCCCCATCTACAGCAACACAAAACCATGTGGACAATGAAAATCTGTTCCGCACATATGTGCAGAACGGAAATCGTTGACGGACTATTTTTAAATAGAAGCTTCACTGGTTTTTTTTACAATCCGTGCAACGCAATTACAGTTTGAATCGCTAGCAATAGCTGAAAATCGTCCCCTGAGTTCCAATGTGTTCTATCTGCCAGTAGGCACATAGAACACATTGGAACCCAGGGAACCAAATGGTAACACGGGTTCCCTTCGCAAATTTGGTTGGCGATAAAATGTGTTCTTTTTGTTGACAGTTGTCAAATGAATTGAGGGGTATCTTTCTAATAATGCGTTTTGTTATAGACGTGAAGGCGTGTAATAAACACAGAACGATACACGCGTGTGTATGGGTTAATTGATATGGCACTTGTGCCATCGCGGAAGGATAAAACTCGAGGCCTGTGGCCTCTCGTTCTATCCTTCCGCAATGGCACTCGTGCCATATCGATTAACCCATTCACACGCGTGTGTCGTTCGGTGTATTTTCTCTCTGTGACATTCAATTTTTGCGATTCACTTTCATCCTTTTTGTTTACGTGTTTTGCATTGTGGATTATTTATGTATTGGATCGTGCAATTCCCTGCAATGCAATATGGAATGTATGTTGAGACAAACTAGATGTGTCGTCCATTGCAGGATTATAAGTTTTTGAAGAAAATGACTTGTGATTGCCAATACCACTGAAAGAGTCTGCGAGGCGCCCGTGAGTTCGGTACTCGCAACGCCATGTGTGTCTTTTTTTGCTACTGCAATAGTGATACAAGATCTTTATCTGCGAATTTTTATCGCTACTGGTGTTGCTACTTGTGATTGCGTTTTTTTTTTTGGTAAATGGTAAATATTGGCAGAGTATTGGTTTGTTTACGATCAGAAAACATGGACGCCGTATGCTGCATCTCATGCGCCGAATTTTTCAAATTTTCTTCTTCCAATCATTACAATTATAGATCCGGTAGGATATTTGTGCCTCATTTTCAATGAGATTCCACCACCTCTGATGAGGTGACTGAGGTCACATAGCACGGATTTCACACACTGACACACTACATGACCGTACAATCAGGAACGATATAGATAGGTTCTCTGGTGGTGGAACGAAGCCACAAAATGTCCTACATAAATTAGCGATGATTTGCATCTCTAATGTATCTCGGAAATTGCATAAACTTGATCACAGTATAATTGATGATGTCTTCCCACCAAATGCGTGGTAAGGAACTTAAAATAGCTACCGATTTTAATTATTTAGGCATTTGTTTCAGTGGCAGTGGGAACCTTCAAAACTCTCTAAAAGCGTAAGTATGCAAGGATTTAAAGTAATGTGTTCTCTACTTGAGTTTAAACAGTATATTTATTTCAAACAAATGCGTTACATGGACATAGCATTTAGAACAAACCCGTGGAAAAATACAAACGATCTATATAAATTATGGACAATGTAACAAGTACAATTGGCACAGTCAGTGGAGATGCAGGCTGCATGCCGAGAAGTCCTCAGTTCGAGTCCTACCTGCGGAAACCGCAAGACACGCCATCCCAATTGCCCACTTGGGCGCACGGTGGCGTTGTGTACTAAAGCGTACTAGTCGATGGTGCATTTGTCTTCAACCAATGCTGACCCTGCTAGTGAGGAGTTAGTATGTTGGAGTCTGACAGTTGCTCGCCGTTGCTCGGAGGTTCTCTCCGGGTACTCAGGTTTCCTCCACCCGTAAAACCGCCCGACACGAGGTGATCCTGGCTGTCCAAAGTGTCGTTAAACCTCAATAATAAATGAATAAATAAAAAATAACAAATGCAACGGACAAAGACACAGATTGTTAGGATGGGATTCGACAGTTAGCTTAGGAGATTTTATTAGTAGTCTCCCTTATATATGATGGATTTACACCAATTGGAGGCCAGAGTCACATTTTGAATATAGTAAGAGACTCTTTGAACTACAATATAGATAATATATATAATATCAATTATATAATATAGACAGGCAGTCGGGTTTTATGATGCAATTAACCCTTTACCTAACGAATCGCCCGTATCCGTTTACGTAATATGCAAATTCAGCAGTTGAAAAAATATTATTTTTCAAAACATTTCAACAAAACCATATATGACACCTCGTCGTTCCAACGAGGGGTCACATGATATGGTTTTGTTGGAATGTTGTGAAAAAGTAAAAAAAAATATATTTAAAATAATAAATTTTGATATCGTCTGCGTTGGGTAAAAGGTTAAAGCTTGTCGTGGAATGGGGAGGCTTTATGGAAATAACTGCTTCTCTGTACATTCTGCTTGGCACATTGATATAGGTTACACTAGCTGGAGGTAGGAAACGCGTGTGTGTGTGTGTGGGGGGGGGGGGGGAGTGTTGAGGGGGTCCTACGTCCCAGCTAAGAATGCAACGAAAGAAGTTTAGTGAAACAGTAAGACAAGGAATGGATGGGAGGTGGGAGAACATACAAAACACGACATAATAATAAGCCCTCTTGAAAAACAGATTGTGGATCCTTTCGCACAATGCCGTTATCAGAAAGTCGCATTTACAACGAAAGAAGACATTTGGTTTAAAAGCTATGAGAGATATAAGAATATATGGCTGAGACTACACAATTTGCCCAGCAAGCAGAGTAGGCCACGAAATCTCACAGCAATCGAGGTGCCCACTCAATACGATAAACTTCTGTACATCCTCAAAAGCATCATGATTGCCGAAAATTCTGCGCCATGCAGTAACTTCCAGAGATCGACAGTAAAATATCGAGCCTTGATTTATGATTTCGGGAGTTTGAGAAGAGGGCGCAATATAGAAGAACATGCTCAGTTGTTTCGAGTCCCCCACACTGGCAATATGAGGAAAGTTATAAATGGTTATCATATAAATGGGCGCTAAGGTTACTGCAACGCAAACACAACCTACAATGATATATTTGGGGTGCATGTGATTTATTGCCACTATAGAATAGCGATGTTCGACCAGCACCGTTCTTCAGGAAATTTCTAAAAAAAATTTCGACAGGCAGAGGTAGGACATTCCATTGTTGGGTAACGTTGGGAACGAATGAACACTGGTACAAATTCATCCCACAGAATGAGACTCGGCGATTTTGATTAGATCGGAAAGTAAATCCTTGGTCGACAACGTAAGTGGTGGTACTTTATCAGATATAGATGGTAGAGTAATATGGTGATATATTTAAAAAAATGTATAAATTTGTTCTTGCGGCATCTTTTTTGGAACAGACCCCTTCGGGTCTTAGAGTTGAGAAGGTATTTACTCACACTGATGGTTGTACCAGTTAAGATCCTTGCTGCGGCTATCTGTATTTTCTCAAGATCTGCCACACAAGTTAATGAGCAGTTGCCCCACACTGTATCTGCGTGCTCAAAAAGGGACCAAATAAAGGCAAAGTTTATTTTTTAAGACCATGCGATCAAGAATACATTTGTTTTTTTTTTCTAAACGTGACCAGGCTTTAGAAGAGATGTGATCAATAAGGTCATTCCATTTGTAGTTGCTATTCAATATTACACGCAAGTGATTGTGATTTTTAACCTCAGAAATTTGAGTGCGACCGAAGAGTAATGGCGGGTGTGTAGCAGGATTACATTTGTTTGATATCAACACACTGTCCGTGAGGATTGAACGCAACAAACCATGTTTTTGCTCAATGTTCGAGCGTGGTTAAATCATAGTTAAATTATGGTTAAATCATGGTTCATTAAGCTTGAAGCTTGGTCTGGGTTCTCCACTATAATAAATAAAAAGCTGTCCTCGATAAAAAAAGTGAAAAGCACGAGACTCTCAGTTATATCATTAATATATATAAGAAACAACAGATATCCAAGAGTAGAATCCTGATGAGCACCCGAGTTAATAGGTCTCCAGGAGGATTCTTCAGAGACTATGACTCATTGGGACCTGTCTGAGAGATACGATTTTAAAAATAGAAGTTCGCCAGCTTGTGAATAAGACCAGCATGCCACACTTTATCGAAGGATTTACTGACATCGCAAAAGACCACTCTAACATCTTTGCCTTCGCCTAGTGTCCTACAGAATTCATCATACAGACCTGGAGAACGGTCAAGGCACCAGGAATGAAGCCTGACTTAAACTGAAACTGACTTAGAAGATTGTTGCCATTTAGAAATTGCCATAGACGTCTAAAGATAAAGATTTCTCAAATAGGTTTCCAACACAACTGATCAGTTCTTAAATGTAGAGTATTGGCATATCGCGAATTGGGAGGAAATATTCTCACAGACATCTTGTCTATAATACTTACAATCGAGGGTGGATGTAACATAAAAAATGTTTTAAAAAAGTAACTTTGGAGGTAGCATAACACAACACGAATATTCAAACACTGAATGCGGGAAATCCCAGTTTAATTACTACTTCCGCATATTAGTGGATTTAGTATATATATATAGTTCCATTTGTTGCAGGGCCCCTGATTGGCTGAGTTAATTCGCTGCTACAATTTGCCTTGACCAATTAGAGTTAAGATGCTAAATTGTAGCTACAATTTAGTAAATTGTGGCTACAATTAGCTAACTTGCAGGTGCAATTTAGCTAAACTCGAAGCGAGTGCTGTATTGCAGTGACCCAGTAATTACCGTGAAGACATTAACAGTGGAAACCTCCTAAAGGAATTTTGCCCGATCACAATTCACACAAAGATAGATGCATGGAAAGGCTTTGGCAGGGAGGCGGAATTGGAACGCATTAGAGGTGAGAACACGAAAGTGTTTGGGATTTTTTAGGAACAGGGTTAAGCTAGGTTCTCACTTTCACGGTTTGGGGTGCCGGGAGCCCACGGTTTTAATACGTTATTGTCTGTGGTAAATCCGTTCCGGTCCCGTAGACACGACCGTGGTGTTCCGGGATAAACGTTCGTGCTTCCGCCGCCTTGTTTTTCCGTGGAGCGATCTTCAAAATGTTTGAAAATTTCTTTTTTCCGTCACCAACCGTAAGTGACCGTAGAAAACCGTAGACACGGGGATACAACCATTGCATGTCCTCAGCCGATCCGACATTAATCGTGGTCAGAAATGAGATGGTTGACCACGTAAAACGCCAGATAAACTACGGATGCACTACGGATGTGTCCCAGTGACAACGATTATGTTACCGTGGCGTAATCGTGACATAACCGTAGAGACCGTAGAACAACCGTTGCGGTACAGTAGCATATCCGTGAAAGATAGGGATAAACCGTAGGAAAACCGTGGCTTGTCCGTAGCGCTTCTGATGGTACCGTAGCATAAACCATAGGAAAACCGTCACATAACCGTAATAATTCTTGGCGAATCCTTGGTACTTCCTCAGCTCAACCTTAGTCTATCCTTAGCGCTTCCTTAGATTCTTCGTAAGCGCTGTAGCCACACCCTAGTGCCATCGTAGAAATTGTCTACCGTGGCCAAAACACGCCGGTTTACCACGGTTCAAAACCGTAGCAATTCGGGGCCCAAACCGTGAAAGTGAGAACCCCGCATTACGGATTAATAGCAATCTCGCTCGATCATAACTCACCCAAAGGTACAGACATGAAAAGACTCTTAACGGCGACGACTAAGCGGAACAAATTGTAGGGTAGAGCAAGAAACAGGGGGGATTTTTAGCGAAGAGGTTGCGAGTAAATATCTCTTCCCAAAGCACTATGATTTATAATTCAGAAGAAACAAAGCATTTTCTATTTTGTTCAAATATAGAATCATTTCAGTTTCTGAAAAAAATGAGTTCAGGTATAAAGGAAGAATGACTTTCAAAACGCTTACTCATAACAAAATATCAGCAGAATATTTACCAATTTTGTATCAATTTATTTTCATGGCAATCCACTTTATCATTCTGCTGGACAATCTAGTCTGGTCCAATGACAGGAGAATAGTAATATTTAGTTCATTGTTTGTTTTGTTTTTTGTCATCTTTTTTGTTTTTTTTTTTTTGGGGGGGGGGGGGGGTGGGGGGTTGTTTTGTTGTTGTTGTTGTTGTTGTTGTAAATGATCTTTCTTTTGTTTTTTGATAGTTTTTTTTTTTTTTTTTTTTTTTTTGCTTTACTTCATTCCATTACGTTATTGGTTGGGGAAATAATTATGAGGATGTAATATTCATTTTTTCCAGCACAAAACGTGCGCCCTTTCGTGCCAATTTGTAAATTGAATTGATGCCTGAAAGCCATACATGCACCATGTTTTCTGTATCACAAAAATCATGCAAATAATGTTACTTTATCTAACAATCATATAGATTTTGGCCTGAGAAACGAGAAACGGTACGTATCACATAATGTGTTCCGATTCCTTATCATATAGACGACTCATTCTGATTCCGTATCATATAGACGACTCATTCTGATTCCGTATCATATAGACGACTCGTTTCCGGTAGCGCTACGGGCTATCATAACAGGCGCATGGATACATTCTATGTGCGTTTCAGTGATCGACCGAACATTATGTCCCAAAAATGTTTAAAAATAATTTAACCCTTTACCTAACATGAAAAGCAGACGACACTTGCAAAAAAAGTTCTTGAATAATTATTTTTTTTCATTTTTTGTCTCAAAAACATAGGTTATCACCACTCGTTGGAAAGAGCTCATCCAGCTCGTTCCAAAGATGGGTCATAACCTATGTTTTTGAGACAAAAAATGAAAAAGTAATGAAAATTAACTGGCGATTTTTGAGAATAGCGTTGGCCGGTTTTGGCCGTTGCGTTGTGTAAAAGGGTCCAGATTTAATCTGTTTATGTGACAGAATTGTTAGATAAATGAATTATCATGATAATGTGCATGTCCTGTTATTTGCATCAGATTCTCGGTGGTGTCCAAAAATGGGATCACAACTCGCCGGCCAAGCCGGCTCATTGAGATCCTATTCTGGACACCACCTCGAATCTGATACAAATCACAGGACATGCAAACTATCATGATAACCTGTATTTATCATCCAACCTTCAATTAATACACTCCCAAATGAATATTTCTGCAGTAGCTGAATCGACCAAAAAATGCAACCGAACGAAACGTATTGACTTGACGCCCAACTGATCATTCAGCCTTCAATTAATACACTCCCAAATGAATATTTCTGCAGTAGATGAATCGACCAAAAATGCAACCGAACGAAACGTATTGACTTGACACCCAACTGATTAAATTGTCAGTGGCCGAAATGGCTTGCCTCCGATATGTGTATATCCTTGAAAATCAGAAGACATAAAAAAACAAACAAGAAACATTCTGTGGAAGTTGAAACTCTCTCACTAAAAGGAGGTGAATACCACATCTCATAGCATCGTGACTGGTGATTCACAAGGAATTAGTTTAAAATAAGTTCATATATATTGGACAGGGTTCCAGTCTATGGGGATTAATATCCTCCTTCGAAAACACTTGAAAAGGCAGCCTTGCTACCCCCCCCCCCCCCCCCTCTCACACCCACCCAAAAAGATCCGCATTTTTGGACGGATCGTCCCTGTACGAAATTCGGATCGTCCCTGTACGAAATTCGACTTGGGACAAAATGCAGGAGATTGTGATAGGAACTGCCCAAGACCATCTCGAAGTATTGTCAGTGGGGGTTCTCGGAAATTCGTTTTAAAGAATTTCAAGATTATTGGACAATGACAGTGGTGGCTATACTTTAATGTCTCCAGTCGAAAGAACTTGAGAAAAAGTGCCCCATCCCCTCCAAACAGATAAACAGAGTAGAATACTGAAATGTAGTCTACAGACATTTCGTGACTTGGGGGGAAATATTCACGCAGACATCCAATCTAACATAATCGAGGGTGGATGTAAGTAGTGGTGTAGGTACCCGATCTGGCCCCATTACCCGGAGCTTTGGGGGAGCCACTAGTGTTAAATTCCCATAGGAACCGGAGCCGTTTGGTGGAGCAACTTTGGGAGCAAAACTACGGCTCCTTGCAGCTAGATTCGCCAAATGGTGTAGGTACTGTATATATAGTATGCTATGGCATGTATAGTGATATAAGTACGCATGGGGCTATAGGTATATATTATGGTTAAGTGATGGAAAGATGATGTGAAAATTGGGTTTTCTTGAAAGTTTTTCCCGCGAAACGGTTGACGTTGGTATTGACGTCGTGACGTCATGATCGAACGCGACGTCATAGAGATGTTGACCACTGTTATTGTCCAGTATACAATCTGACATAACGTTATTCGGGTCAGTGGATGTCGGGCTTCTCGTATGGGGTGGTGGCGGCATAGTAGTAGTGGTATATATGCATGTAGGTCCCAAGTTAGCCCTTAGTACTATTAATCCACCTTATGCTTCATATTATCCTTTGTCTGCTATAGCTAAGTCAAGCAGTAGGGTGGGTGGGTTTTAATGTGGTATTGCGAGATAGTCATTGGTGGTTTAGATTGGCAGTACAGGATGAATGATCTGTTGGTCTATTACAACCCCTTAGTACTATTAACCTACCGAACCCTTTGTATTATCTTATGGCTGGTATTGGTAGTTTAGTGTTAGGCCAGGCAGTATTATGCTAGGTTGTTTAGAACGGGTGGCATAGGATGCATGGTATATACCCCTGTATGTCCAGTCCTCGATATTATTAACCAGCTGATTGCTTTGTACTATTCAATGACTGGTATAGGGAGTACGTTATGACAGGTCAAGTGGTATTGTGGAGTGGGGTTGGGGGTAATGCTTGGCAGTATAGAATAACGGTATAGTATGGACGATATATACCTCTGTGGGCCCCTGCAGGCCCCATGTTAGCCCTTAGTACTATTAATTCACCTGATGCTTCATGTTATCCTATGACTGGTATAGGTAGTATGCAATGCTAGGCATAGGGGTATTGTGGGTAGTGGTACTGCCTGGTAGTTTAGAACGGTACTATAGTATGGGCGGTATATACACCTATAGGCCCCCTGTTAGTGCTTGGTACTATTAACCAACCGACTGCTTTGTTTTATTATATGGCTGGTATATGTAGCACGTTATGGTAGATCTAGTGATTTTGTGGGGGTGGGGGTAATGCCTGGCAGTATAGAACAACAGTATAGTATGGACAATATGTAGCTCTGTGGGCCCCCGACAGCAGTTGATACTACTAATTGACTTAATGCTTTATGTCACCCCATAACTAATATAGGTAGTATGTAATGTGGGGCCAGACGTTATTGTGGACGGGTGGGTGTAATGCATGGTCGCCTAGTGTGGTAGTGTAGGGTGTACGCGTTTCCCCCTACAGGTCCCATGTTAGTCCTTAGTATTATTAATCCGCCTAATGCTTCATGTTATCCTATGACATGTATAGGTAGTATGTAATGCTAGGCCAAGGGGTACTGTGGGTAAGTGTAATGCCTGATGTTAAAACACGGAATCCAAATTTTACGGACACGGCTAGGAATCTCAATTACGGAATGCTTTATATGTATCCACTGATGGAACATTTTGAAAGCTTCAGCGAAGGTATAGCTAGGAAGTAATTGATGGTAGTTTAGCCAATAGTACTGGTACAAGGCCGCAATGGAACAAGACTGTTGTTGAAGCTAATGATAGGACAGATAGACCATAGACCAGTAGTGGCGATGGAGCTTTGGCGACAAGATGGAAACGGAATCCCATTTGTGGAATCCCTTTTTCGAAAACGCCTGTGGCTGTGGAATCCCATTTTGGTCGTATGTGCCTATGTGAAAAAGCACATTGTGACACAATGTGACCTAGCACATAAGCACATGCTTTATGTGCCGATATGTGCTTATGTGCTAGGTCACATTGTGTCACAATGTGCTTTTTCACATAGGCACATACGACCAAAATGGGATTCCATAGCCACAGGCGTTTTCGAAAAAGGGATTCCACAAATGGGATTCCGTTTCCATCTTGTCGCCAAAGCTCCACCGCCACTACTGGTCTATGGTCTATCTGTCCTATCATTAGCTTCAACAACAGTCTTGTTCCATTGCGGCCTTGTACCAGTACTATTGGCTAAACTACCATCAATTACTTCCTAGCTATACCTTCGCTGAAGCTTTCAAAATGTTCCATCAGTGGATACATATAAAGCATTCCGTAATTGAGATTCCTAGCCGTGTCCGTAAAATTTGGATTCCGTGTTTTAACATCAGGCATTACACTTACCCACAGTACCCCTTGGCCTAGCATTACATACTACCTATACAAGTCATAGGATAACATGAAGCATTAGGCGGATTAATAATACTAAGGACTAACATGGGACCTGTAGGGGGAAACGCGTACACCCTACACTACCACACTAGGCGACCATGCATTACACCCACCCGTCCACAATAACGTCTGGCCCCACATTACATACTACCTATATTAGTTATGGGGTGACATAAAGCATCAAGTCAATTAGTAGTATCAACGGCTGTCGGGGGCCCACAGAGCTATATATTGTCCATACTATACTGTTGTTCTATACTGTCAGGCATTACCCCCACCCCCACAAAATCACTAGATCTACCATAACGTGCTACATATACCAGCCATATAATAAAACAAAGCAGTCGGTTGGTTAATAGTACCAGGCACTAACAGGGGGCCTATAGGTGTTTATACCGCCCATACTATAGTACCGTTCTAAACTACCAGGCAGTACCACTACCCACAATACCCCTATGCCTAGCATTGCATACTACCTATACCAGTCATAGGATAACATGAAGCATCAGGTGAATTAATAGTACTGAGGGCTAACATGGGGCCTGCAGGGGCCCACAGAGGTATATAACGTCCATACTATACCGTTATTCTATACTGCCAGGCATTACCCCCAACCCCACTCCACAATACCACTTGACCTGTCATAACGTACTCCCTATACCAGTCATTGAATAGTACAAAGCAATCGGCTGGTTAATAATATCGAGGACTGGACCTACAGGGGTATATACCATGCATCCTATGCCACCCGTTCTAAACAACCTAGCATAATACTGCCTGGCCTAACACTAAACTACCAATACCAGCCATAAGATAATACAAAGGGTTCGGTAGGTTAATAGTACTAAGGGGGGTAATAGACCAACCGATCATTCATCCTGTACTGCCAATCTAAACCACCAATGACTATCTCGCAATACCACACTAAAACCCACCCACCCTACTGCTTGACTTAGATATAGCAGACATAGGATAATATGAAGCATAAGGTGGATTAATAGTACTAAGGGCTAACTTGGGACCTACATGCATATATACCACTACTACTATGTCGCCACCACCCCATACGAGAAGCCCGACATCCACTGACCCGAATAACGTTATGTCAGATTGTATACTGGACAATAACAGTGGTCAACATCTCTATGACGTCGCGTGCGCATCATGACGTCACGACGTCAATAGCAACGTCAACCGTTTCGCGGGAAAAAACTTTCAAGAAAACCCAATTTTCACATCATCTTTCCATCACTTAACCATAATATATACCTATAGCCCCATGCGTACTTATATCACTATACATGCCATAGCATACTATATATACAGTACCTACACCATTTGGCGGATCTAGCTGCAAGGAGCCGTACTTTTGCTTCCAAAGTTGCTCCCCTAAACGGCTCCGTTTCCTATGGGAATTTAACACTAGTTGCTCCCCCAAAGCTCCTGGTAATGGGGCAAGATCGGGTACCTACACCACTACTGATGTATCAAAACAAAAATTGTTTTAATAAGTACTTCTAAGTTTGGAGGTGGCACAACACAATACTAATATTGCTAACATTGCATTCGGCGAATCCCAGTTAAGTAACGAATTCCGCATATTAGTGGATCCAGTATATATACGGTTCCACTTTTCATTATTTTCCAAGTCCATTGAATCGACCTGGGAATTCACCTCCATGTGATTTGGAGCGATAAAAACAAAAAATCCGAGTAACGTAATAAGAAGAAAGAAATGTGCTGTAAAAGTTCAAAGAGGCTGAGACAAAACAGTAGCGAAATGCACTGTAAAAGCCCACCGTGAGTGAAGAGGCCTAGAAAAATGAAACAACAGCGAAAGTAGTTCTCCCCCCCCCTCCACTCCCAAAAAAGACTCTTTAAATCTGCCAGGCTTTATTCTTGCCAGTCCCAAGACTGGGTAAAAGATGTGGGGAGTTGATAAATTAAAAAGGGAACATAAATAAATAAATGAATAAATAAATAAATAAATAAATAAATACATAAATAAATAAATAAATAAATAAATAAATAAATAAATAAATAAATAAATAAATAAATAAATAAATAAAACAGTAGCAAAATTCACTGTAGAAATATAATTAGAGACCTGTCAAGTTTTATAATTGCGGGTCCCAAACACGGGTAAACAATGAGGGTGGATGATAATTTTTAAAAAAAAATTACAAAAAACAGTAGCGAAATTCACTGGAGAAAAAAAACCCCTAAATCTGCCAAATATTACAGTTTCAGATCTTCAGCTCGGGTAGAAGATGAGGAGATAACCTATATATTTTAATTCAATCTCTCAAGTGGCTCGCTTTAAAGAAGGGTTTCCGCTCAATCTGTGTCTTTGTGTTTTTGTGCCTGGTGGAAATGAGACCGAAAATGTGATTTTCTATCAGACTTTAAACCTAAAATAATAAGAGGTTAAAATCAAGATATTTCCACCATACTTGATATAAATTTTATATATAATATAGCGTATACTTCCACGTTTATTCGATATTTTCAAAACCAACAATTTACTTGCGGTACCCTGCTTGCGAAAACTGATGCCGTAAATCAGAGGTTAGGCTCTCCATTAAAAGTGTAATTTTAGGGGTTAAAATGAAAATATCAATATCAAAGTTCGGATATACATTGAATATACTCCAAGTCACCAGATAGTGTTCATACAGTGTTTTGGGGATCAGAAGTATACATTTCGGTGTCTCTCTGCCCTAAGGTGCGTAAAAGTGAGATCGCAAGTCGGATATCGCACTATACATTAAAAGTACAATTTTTAGGGTTAAAATTAAAAGTGTCGGCACCAAACTTCGGATATATATGTGGTATACTCCCAACAACTTTACCTGTGGCCATTTGCGGTATCATGTTTTACCTGTGGTATTATTTTAGTACAAACGGTCTCATTGTTTTCTGCCTGCGGTCTTATTTTAGTACGACCGGATATTCAATGTCACCTGCAAAAAAAGTGGGTTGGACTCTTTAGTCGGATTGTTTACGTTTTACTGTTTCTAAAACTCTTTAGCAGAGGGCATTAAAGTATATGTATTTATTATATTTCTACAGCTTTTTCCTTTGTAAATAAAAACCATATCCTACTCCCACGACCTCGAAAGTGTTATTCAACTCCCACGGCGATATCCTACTCCCAGTCATGACGGACTATTTTACTATCAATGACGTCAGCATGTTGGATTATTTCCCTTACGGCAAGCTACGCTGTTGCGAGTTTACGTCTGCTTTGTATACATACAGAGTGGTTCTGAAATGGCAGCATTTGCATCGAATGTGAAACTTCTAGATACGATAGATGACGAGTTTCTTTTGGAATTATTTCAACCAAATTCCACTGGGGGAGATGATATTATTAGAGCAACCGCTAGTGACATTATTTCTTCAACCGAAGGCGCGTCAGTGGAATTTGGTCGATTCGAAATGATGGGCGATAGCGAACTGACTGATTTCCTTGTTCAAAATTAAAACAAAAATACGATGAAGAAAACTCTTTTGGGTATCCGATTGTTCCAGCAATTTCTTAAAGCAAAGTACAGTTACACCGGAGAAATAGAGGACATTGACCCCAGTGATTTGTGCGATTACATTTCTCACTTTCTCGTGTCAGTACGGCGCAAGGATGGCAGGGAGTATGAACCTTCCACACTTAGAGCTTTGTATTCACGTATCAGTCGTCACTTGAAAAATGCTAATTACAGTAAATGTGTTACTTCATACTCAAAATTGGCAAAAGCCATAGAATCCCTTAAAATAAAGCAGAAGCAGTTGAAATCGTTGGGCAAGAGCAATAAACCAAATGCTGCCGAGGAAATAACTGATACTGAAATTAATATGCTGTATGAGAAGAAAGTTTTGGGGCCGTATTCACCGAAATCTATATTGAACTCATTGTGGCTAACATTTACTATGAATTGTGGTATGCGTGGAGGGAAGGAGCAGTATGACCTGGTATTGGGAGACGTTAGCGTTGGTCAAGACGAAACAGGGCGAAAATATCTAGTGGTGGACGAGAGACACACAAAAATCCACAACGGCGAAAATCCTCAAAAAACGCGAACGATAAAACCTAAAGCATATGGAACTTCAGTGCCGGAAAGAAATCCAGTACGTATTTATGAATTGTACAGGGAGAAACGTCCATCGGGAATGCGAGAGCCAGGCTCTCCATTTTACATTTCAATTATGGCTGAAACGCAGAAACAAATCGATGAAAATTCTTATTTTGAGAAGAGACAAAAATGGTTCAAAAACCAACGCCTGGGCATAAACCAAATCTACAAGTTCATGTCTAATATGAAAACTGACGGTGGGTTGCCTTCTAAAAAGCGATTGACAAATCATAGTTCTCGTAAGCATCTTATTCAGAAATTGGGTGACGCAGCTGTACCTCCAAACCATATTGTCCAAATATCGGGGCATAAAAATATCAACAGTATAAACAACTGCTCAAGTATAAATACTCAACCGGAAAGAAACATCTCATCTATTCTCTCAAATGAATCAACTTCGTGCGAATCGAATTTACAGATTCAGCCACAAATTCCGATAACAATTGTATCGAGTTTGTCAACGACGTCAACTTCAAGCCGTTCCCAAAGTACAACTGCACAATCTTCTATGAATGCCATAACTACCAACCAACTATCGAATACCTCAAATTCTATGATCCAACAACATCTTGGGAATATATTCGGAACGAGCACCATAAACAATCCGACCATAAACATTGCGATCAACCATTGCAGTAGTTGCGCCTCGAAATCTAGCGATAGCACCCCCAATCCACTTCGACAAATATTCTTCTTGATATTCCAACTGACAGCGAACAATAACTATGTACACATCCACACAAAGTTATAAGAAGTTGGACATGACTACTCATTCATGGTGACTGATTGAATTATTTCTTTAAAATGTGTTGATTTGCTTCATAAGTTCATATCTCACGTCACTTGAACTTCCTTTGAAAACGAGCGTTACTGCATTCCTTTCTGATGACGTCACATTATCAGTTCATTCATTCGTGGTTTTGTGTTCATGCGCCGATTTTTCTAACCGTCAAAACAAATTGAGCGACCTTGGGAAACTGCTCTTGGATGACGCAAGAGGGGTATTTGTGTTGCATATATTATCAGGGAATTATAATAAACACTATAGTTCACTGCTTGGAGTAACGTACGATGTTTATTCTCTCGTGGGATGCGGGGATTATTTTCACTGGGATAGCGCCTCGTGAAAATAACCTTTCGCATCCCACTCGAGACATCATACATTACTCCAAGCAGTGAACTATTGTCCATGTATTAGAGATTGCCTTGCTTGTATAATTTAAAAACAATGCACGGAAATGAAAAAAGCAAAACCAAATAAAGGAGAATGACAAATATTTGTTTTAGATTTTTACAGCAGTCCATTTTTTATCAAATCAATTCGGTCTTCCTCATAGATGTACTAAACCGTGAACTATGTCAAAAAGTGTCCAAAATATAACGCGCGCACGCGCGATAAATTATTAACTTGCGAGCAAATCGAAATTTTTTAAAAGCCAGAAAGCCGGCAAACAGAGATACAACCGTGTGAACAGACTCAACAAAGGACGTGATTTCGGGGTTGTTTGTACACACATAATGTAGCGTCATAGGGCTTTCTATTGAAAAAAACGAACTTCCAAATAATTCATTGCCAAAGCTCCAGCCACTGTAGCTGTAGTTGTATTTAATTATTCATTTATTGGGATTTAACGATGTTTTCGGCAGCCTGGATCACCTCGTGTCGGAGAGGTTGACCGGTGGAGGAAGAACCACAGAGTAACGGCAAGTAACCGACACACTCTCCAACGTACTGACACCGCACAAGCAAGGTCAGCATTGGCGGAAGACAAGTGCGCCGTAGGCGTGCAGTACACAGTACACAGCGCCACCGTGCCCCCCACGTTGGCAATTGGGATTAAGTGCCATTGCTCTAGGACACAACGTTAGTGGGCATTGAACCGTGGACTTTTTGATTTGAAGTCCAATATCGTAACCACTGAACCTCATCGCTCCTAGGTCTTTGTATAGTTTGTAGTTTCTGCACCTAAGTGTACAGGTTAAGAGTACGTGTAAAAGATGACTCTTTGCACACTCATGTCGAAATATCAAAATTTCTAACCTCCAAATTTGTCCCCTAAAACAACTGTTACTTAACCACTTCATCCTTGTTTGACAGAACTGAGCTCTGTCAAACGAGACTGAATTGGTTAAATGTCTAGTTGTATTATGGGAAAAAGCTGATGCATGAAGTTTCAGTATTTCGACTTCAGTGTGAAGAAGGTTAATACAATTGCAGTAGTTAAACGATAAATGACACAATCCAACAGATAAAATTCAAAATAATAAGATGTTGAAGAAAAAAAAAATGAAAAAATCAGAAAAAAAGAAATCTCTCTAGTTTTTTTGTACTTTTGATATCAGATTCCATATCGATTCTTTGAAAACGCCCATATTAGGCATTACAAGAATCAATCAGAGTCTATAGCTGGGTGGATTCATCGCTAGAGAAAACAAAAAGAATAGTTTCCTTATGATTATCTTTCTTGTTTGTTTGACTTGTTCTTCAGATCATCAGAACTTTATATATCTATATACTTGTATTTTTAAACTCTTTGTGGGGCGTCAGTCAATTCGTAACAATATTTTAATAGCTCAATTAAGGGAGCTTGGCAAATTACTTGCCGTCGCTGTCGTCCTTCACCCTGAACTTTACGTTGTCTTCTCCTCATTAATTACTGAACCGAATTGAACCAAATGTAGTATGCATGCCAATGCAAGTTGATTCAAATAAGAATTCCACGCCACAGGGGTCACAACAATGGGAATAACTCTGTTAGTACCTGAAAATATTTGTTTAAAATTAAAATAATCCTCTTCTTCAGAACCATTGATCGAAATCTTTTGATATTTGGCATAAAAAATTCTAGTGGGCAGATTTTCGACCCTTTTGTGTATACCTGGGTTCGCCGCTGGACTTCCCAAAAGGTATTTCGGGTTTGGAGGGTTAACATTAGTGATAGAGAGATCCAGGCTGGTGATTTATCTTCACCACATTGACATGCCTTCTGCTGTCAATAATCTCGCCTGCCTACACAAACATAGTACTTATCATGATTCTTTAGCAATATTTATTTTAGAACGACTAAAAAGAAAAGCTTTTAGAGAAGCGTTTTAGTTGATAACACGAGTCAACACATGCTGTTTTAACTCTCCGACTCCGGAGAGTCTGAACCGTTGGTTGAACATCTAAACAGCTTGCTGAGCTCATTCCTATGGGGATCATTAGCTATGTTTTGGAGTAAAAAAATTGAAAATTTTTGGTATTCAAGATATGCCTTTGTAATTGTTGTCCGCATTTCCCGTTATTTATTGTAGTTATTTATTTGTGTTTATGGTCACTTTCAGCATCTATGTCACAACCGAAACGTAGGTATGAAGTCAAGTTTGGTCAATCGTTCGTACCACGGGTGGTGCATTTCGCATTAAGTAAAGGGTTAATAATATTCAATTGAAACGTAATGTAAGTTGAATGTTAGTAAATGCCAACGACGTTGCTAAGGGGTCTCGTACGGGGTGTCCACCCCTATATTTCCAAATGCACCCCTGAAATGGGCAAAGTTACGACTACAACTACGCAATTCCCACAAGTGGAAACTTCCATTAGTACCCACCCACCCAAACCCACTCCAGAGTCAAAATTTTCCAACTACAGGTTTTAACCTTTTTACACAGCTTATCATATCAAATTTTGAATTTTTATTTATTTTTTTAAGTTTTTCAAAACATTTCAACAAGTCCATATCGTGTAACCCCCCGTGAGCTCTTTCCAACGAGTGAGTCGCATGACAAAATTCTTTAAAACTGTTTTTTTAACTGCTACATTTTTAAATTCTCAGAGCGGATGCGGTCGATTTATTAAGAGTTAAGATACAGAATTCCACTTAGACAACCACCTTCACTGTAAGCTGTCCATCCGAGGTTCTTGGTAGTCACAAAATAATTCCAACGACAAAGCAATATTTGGGAAGATTTTTACTATATATCAATCGATATTTGGAGGACATTATCACGACAGGTTTTCGGTCTAAAAACTGCATATTTGGCAAAATTCTAGAAATGTTTGAAAAATTCCAGTAGACACCACCTACCCAACACCCCCAGTGGCGACGTCCTTGGAAAATGATATACTTGTAAGTTCTACACATTTATTTTGTGAAACCCACAGAACACGTTTCCGCTCTGGAATTCATTTAGAATTTTTAACCCTTTACCCAACGTAATGGCCAAAACCGGTCAGCGCTGTTCACAAAAATCGCCATTCAATTTTCATTATTTTTCATTTTTTTTTGTCTCAGAAAAATAGCTTATGACCTATCTTGGCAACGTGTGAGGAGTCATACCTTATGTTTTTGATGCAAAAAATGAAAAAAAAAATAGTTATCCGAGAATTTTGTTTGCAAGTGTCGTCTGGTTTTCATGTAAGGTAAAGGGTTAAGTGGTTGCTCAGTTCGTTTGTAGACAGTTGTAGCCATTGGGCTGCAGGTTAGAGATATCATTGTGTGCTATCATTACAACAATCCAGTTTAGTCTCTACCTATCAACGTCATTTAAAGTTCTATAAGATTCAAAGAAACATGAAGAAGTGGGAGCGCGGTGTCTCAGTGATAGACTGTTGGACTTCTATGCTAGAGGTCCCGAGTTCGATCCCCGCCTGGGACGACCCGCACTGTGTCCTTGGGCAAGGCACTTTATCCCGGTTGCCTACACGGGGGAACGATGACGCCGTGCACTTAGGCGCATTGCACGTCGATGGTGCACATATCTTCAACCGCTGTAACCCTGCTTGACAGAGCTTGAACCGCGTTAGAATGTTGAGGAGCTGACAGTTGCTCGTCGTTGCTCGGTGGTTCTCTCCGGCTTCCTCCACCCGTAAAACTGTCACAGTCACAATTGTGCATAGGTATGTGATCTTAAACACCAATAAATAAATAAATAAATATGAAGACGTTATGCACCAAAATGATAGTTGTGGTGTAAAGATCATGGAACTATTTATTCTTTCAACTCGCATAGTTGATGGTAGGCTTAACTGGCTCCTGAAAGTCAGCTACCGCACCATACCAGAACTGATAATGATATAATATTTCACAAGAACAAACCATGGCCCCATTTGCTTCAGATATCAAATAACAAAGCTGGGATTTCGAAACACTTCCAAGGCTCTGCAACAGGGCTGCATGGCGGAAAATGCCAACATTGTCGGTTTTCTTCCGGGAAAAACGTTATGCTTATAGTTTACGAGATCAAAGTCAGCAGAGGCAAAATATACCAAAATGCTGCCTTCTGAAATTATTTTATGAGGCCGATCGCTTTCACACTTCACGCCGCCTTCACCAGAAAACCTCGCAGCTGGAGTAATATCTACAAGGTAGACGCTAGTTTGAATTTCTTAGAATTCCGAAATCATTTTCCGACCTTAACTGAGGGTATCGCGTGGCAAACACAAATGCTACGTATGGCGTACATTTTTAAAACAATGCAGCCGGTGTTGGGGTATTCCCCCAAGCAGCCCCACAGCCGCATCTTGAAGTGTTTTGAATTTTTAGCGTTATTCTTGGATAACTGCAGCAAATGTAATCACGAGCTGTTCTCAAAAAAATATTATTATATTATAGTTCAGCTACCAATAAGGCAGCTGAGTTTCAGGAGCCACGTATGCTAGCCATCTGCTTTGTGACCTAAAAAGATATATTTTATGTCGTATTCTATACACCACAATCTTCATTTTCGTGTGTGACTTGTGCATATTTATTCAAATGTTATGGTATTTAAGACTTTGATTTTCACGGTAAACCCGTTTGCCCTTACTAATATAGAACCTTAAAGGTTAATGTATACTTCGCTCTTTTCTGTGCTTACCGAGTAAACATTCTGAACAAGATGGTCAAAAAGGTAATTAAACTACCTGCCAAAGACAACTGTAATTTGAGAACAAAAGTACACAAATTAATTTTTACACGTTCACACTTTGTAGAAAGCAGTTGGTTGGTTTCATTGTTAGGCCGCACCAGGTGCATGCCTGGATCAATACAAACAGGGCAGATGTTTTCATACAATGTACAATGTACAAAATAGTTGTATCGGGGAGTCTACACACTCCACGGAAAGAGTTTGGTGTCATAAAATGTGCGGTTCCTCTCGGACTCCCTGTCGGTCATTTGGGGCCTAAGAGATCCCAGCTAAAGGTAAAATCTCGAGCTCAGCTGCTTTCATTTTTGACCTTATCGGAACTACCCGATTCCAAGCGCAAATGGTAGAGTCACAACCATCTGGATCTTAGGAATAGTTGAAGTTAATGGCTCTCAAGTCAATGTTAATATCTCTTCGAAAGTAGCAGATGTGAACTGTTAGAGCCTTGCCTTAGAACTCCAAAATTGGAAGCTATGATAGCTTCACACAGCTTCGGATAGTTTTGATATGTCTCGTTTGTGGCCGTTGGCCGAAAGGGAATTGCCAAGTAAGTTAGTAATCGGCTGTTTGAACATCATGTTTTGAACAGTGCGTTGTGGTTTGGCGATGCAGCATTAACTTCGTAGTTGCACTGCAATGTTAACTGTAGTTGAACTTTGACGTTCGCGAAATTAAAACGGCGTCAGATTTAATTCTCTGAGTGGAACATCGGTGCACGACGTATTTGTACTGTGATTTAAACCCAAGTTTTGGCTTGTGAAATGCTTGAGAGAGAGAGAGACAGACAGAGAGAGAGGCAGAGAGAGAGAGAGAGAGAGAGAGAGAGAGAGAGAGAGAGAGAGAGAGAGAGACAGAGAGACAGAGAGGAGAGAGAGTCAGAGAGACAGAGAGAGAGAGAGAGAGAGAGAGAGAGAGAAAGCAAACGCACAAGTCATCGAAGTTATATCCAAGTCGTGGGTCAGAGCATGTGAGGTGACTGGAGAAAGGTGTCTTCTCTTTCTTCACGGGACAGGTATTGTTCCAGAGAGAAATGTGATAATTACCCATATCAAACAACAGTTATCAACTACAGTCTGTTTCTGACTGACGGAACTTTACATATGCCGCGAACGAGAAATTCACCTCATCAATGGTGAGTACTTCACATATAAATCAAATGATGCTTTTTATTATTTTAATGTATCTGTCTGTTAACCCTTTAACCAACGTAACTGCCAAAACCGGACAACGCTATTCACAAAAATCGCCAATTAATTTTCCTTATTTTTTTCATGTTTTGTCTCAAATAACCTATGTTTTTGAGACAAAAGAAATGAAAAAATAGTTATTGAAGTATTTTGTGTGCAAGTGTCGTCTGCTTTGCATGTTAGGTAAAGGGTTAAGACATAGCTTGCAACGCGACAATGTGGGCCCGAACAATTACGAACTGTTGGAATAAAAACACTTTTCAAAGTAAATTAGGTTTTCGTGGATTCCATTGGAGATGTGGTTAATTTGAGTAGAATTCTTTTTCCTGTATAAATGTATACTTGTAAATAATATAATTTCAGTAAGTCATTTCCCTTTTTAGGTATTAAAACCCATCGACAGCATAAGAGGACTAATTACACAAATTATGTGGTTGTCTTATTATAGTGAGGTAAGATATACGCTCTAGATAGAATTCAGACGACATTCTCTGAGAGTAAGATGAGCGCCCCGTTGTTCGTAAATCTCTGTTATTCCTTCCTCTACAAAACTAGGGCCACCTCGGGATAAATATAAAAAAAATTAAATTTGAAGGAACATGTGCGTTCTTAAATAGTTACAAAAATTACATTCATGTTTATATGCTGTCGAATGGGAATTTGTTATAACGTACGCTTAAATGTTTAAGGGCGATGCGGGGGTGGCTGTAGGTTGCAACTCACATTTTCACAAGAAACAAAACACATAAGGATTTTTTACTAGAGTATATGTCCCCGTTATACTTGTTACAGTCAATAGTTTATGTTAAAATACATTGTTTTAAACAAATCAAAATATGCTCTTTTGTGAATGATAATTTGTATTTTTCGTTCGCCCCTTTTCCTTCTGTATATGAATACGTGAATACGTGATAACAAGACTGAAGTGGTAAAAATCCTAAAGTTCCATTATGGAAACATTTATTTCTTAACATATGTTTTATATTTTGACATCAGCTGTTACAGGAATAGAGGTATATATACAGTACGTATTGGATGTCTTGCCGCTAAACACCAGTAGTGGAGTAAATTTTCCATTTGGGAAACAATTCCTTTTCCGTGTTCGAACGATCAGAATCACAAGTAACGATCTTCCAGCCAACGGACCTCCGAGTCGAACCCGGTGGTCTGTGTGCTGAAACAATTGCTTTTACATTCAATGCTTTCTTTCAGAATTTTAAAGATTTTTCTCTGGATGGAAACGCCAACCAAGATTAAGAGTGCTTTAGGCATGATCCGCTTTCCACACATTGTAAACATAAATACTTTTGAAACTAAAAATGTTTTTGGACATTCTAAAATTACTTCCAACCTCCTAACGCACTTTTCACAAAAACTCGTGTACCCACCCTTTGTGTTTTCATAACACACACTTACATTTTACAAGAGTAACGCTTTAGGACAGAACAGAATAACAGTTTACATTTTCTTTGCAGAAACATTACTTGGACAGTTGCCAATGTTTGAAATGGATGGAAAACCCTATTATCAAAGTGTTGCCATTCATCGATATTTGGCCAAACAGCTTGGTAAGTTTTAAGAGGAATTGATATACAGAATAAGACAGAACACACGCGTGAAATAGGGGAAAAACTCCAACATGGGTGGTTTATTCCTGTCCCATTTTCTGTACTCCAGTTGAGTTTTGTTTTAAATCGATGACTAAGCTTGAATAAAGTGGATGAAGCTGATATTTGGTGCTCATGAACTGCAGGAATAACTCCACACCAGGTCGTTGGTTTCAGTTCTCCGTACTTCATCCTCGTTGTGTTCTTACGATTTACTTGGTTGCAGCCTGAGCAATGAAAGAAGTATTAATCCGCCTCTGTGCTGAAATAGTCACATTAACCCAGCTTCTAATGCATATAGGTTATTACCACCTACGAGTATCGTATATTGGAGTGGAGACTTCGTTCGAAAAATCGGAGATAAATCTCGCCACGTCTTATAATTCTTCCATTGCGTTTCGTAACTTTTTTCATTATAAGTAAAATCCTTTAAACACAGGACGCAGTGTGGGCATTGTACCCGATACTATACACCTGAAATTTAATTAAGCACCCACTGCTTTTTAGCAGTGGTTTAAGGGGTCGTCCAACCTAACTTTGGTCAAGTTGTTGACATTTTTCCCAATGCCTCAGAAATAGATGAGAGAAGTAAGGAAAGTCAAATTATATATCAAAATAATGTGTAAAGTGCACAGAAAAGGTACATATAATTTTGTTCACGAAAAAAAGTGAATTTTATGATTTTGAAGAAGATTAATTTGCCAATGGCGTAGGTAACGAACCGGTAAAGCCACAAAATAATCGATAATTCGAAAGTCTTGTCCTCAATATAATGATAACATACTACAGACTCGGAGAAAGCATTTTTTTGACACACACTCTGGTGGGTTTTGATGTTTGAATGTAATAACACCAACACAAATTTTGGATGTTCTGGATGTGGCCATGTTTTAATGATGTTTATTCCGGTCATGTGATTACGACGTGGTTCTTGCAGAAATACTCAATTTGGGCAATAGTAAGAATGCAAGGACGTGATCACGCCCTTTATTTGTTCGAGACAGTGTATGAACGGATTTGCAAACAGGTGACAGCAAATACTTGAGCTGTTAATGTCATAACTGCAAAATATGGTTCGAAATTCCCTCTCGTGTTAACAGGCCGTCTGAACTATTTTGCTGACAAAAAATCTGAATTATTGCGCACTAGAAAGGCAACATGAACCACTTGTAAAAAAATAACCGAGTGTATAAAATCGGGACGATACACATAAATTAAGGCAAAATTCATAACAAAGTAAGCAGAATGCTTCAGAAATCACCTTTTTCACGAAGTATATTCCAAGTGACCTGGAACTATATTGAGCGTGTTGATTTCCCCCGACGTTGTGAAGTTATTACCTTCCTAGTAACCATGGAATTTGTCGCGGCTCTGTTTGAAGTCTGCAAAGGACCGATTCAAGATGGGTTGAAAATGATGCATTCGCGCTTTTAAACAAGGTGCGTTTGGACGATGCTGAAAATTTAGTTTTTTCTTACAACCAACCATACTAACACAAGCGTCGATCAGTGTCTTTTGTCAACGCTTTACACTGACAAATGTGACAAATCTCCTTCACTGGAAACTATCTCCCAATTTGCATATCACAATAAACATAACCGCTGTCAGCGTGACCGTGTGGTCAAAATCGAAACGAATTGTCGAACCCACGGTCACAATTAGCTCCAATTGGCTTTTAAGCAACTGAAATACACGAAATATTCGCAATTTCTTCATTATCTATACCGAGTTACTTTTTAACCAGATCACATGCGTTCAGTTTCGTTTGTCGGCATCAAACTGGTATTATTTGTGGTAATTAGTAGTACGAGAAAGCGAAAGAAGCCAAATATTTTCCATCATCTATAAATTAATTAAAATTGATAATTCCTTTTATTTTACTGAAATTATGAATTGATAAGGTTGGTGTGTTGCGATTATTATGCCCCAGACCTGGAAGTTGTAAAATCAAAGGTGAATCTAGGGCCGTGCAGTGGTGACCTCTGTCCTCTTAGTCTTACCCATTCATCATTAGATGTACCAACATTCTCCCTTGTATCTCAACCACTGCTACTCCAATTTGAAGGATATTTGGTGTTGTGATCGAGCGTCATGGGAAAACAATGCCTGTGTAGCTGCTGTAGCATGTGTTTCTTCCCACATTTTTCAGAGTTGTGGTACTTTTTCACTCTTTTGAGTTAGAAAATTTTGTTTATAACTAGTTGATTTGTTACAATTTGTTGAAAGTGCCGGCTGATACCCTCAAATGTATTGCTACAAAATATTTCTGGTGAAGATTTCGTTCCTATTACTTATCAAGCAATAACCTAATGAATATTCTGTATAAAGCCACCAATCTGATGTTTGACACTTTTATCGGAGCTTTTATGGAGACTTATGGAACTCAAAATGTTGATTATGGCAGGGCTTTTCTATTCACCCATTAATCGATAAATTAGGTGTTATAGTTGGAAGTAAAAAGCATGAAAGGTCCAGAACTTAAAGTCTAGAAAGAATGTTTTGCAATGTAGCATGATTTTTGCAGATGCACTTATTTGGAGGGTTACCTGTCTGATAGTGTTTGGAACATGTGTGGCCAGGATCTTCAAAAAGAAACAAAAGTTAAACTTTGAGAAAAAGGCATATGCCTTGAGTGCCGGCGGTAGAGTCATACAAGGAAGAGAGCCCCCTCCCCAGGATTTTTTTTTTGTGTCAAATAGAGCTCACTTGTCACCTTTTGGAGATTGCTTTGTGTACTGCGTTCTTGAAAAAAATACGTGAGACCCTCTGGATGTGCCCTTCTGATCTCAATATGCCAATATGCCTACATGGGGAAAGTACATGCAATAATGGTTATGTAAGGTTGATTTGATGTGTTTTGAATAACAATGTACTTTTAAGTACATTAGATGGTTTATTGCAGTGACAGGTTACAGTTACCCTTATTTCTTCTCCATGAGTGTATTGGTGTCCAAGAGTAAACAAAGCTTTTATACTTATTGATATACCAGACAAATTTAACAATTTAATCACTATCAAATTGATGCATGGGATAAAAGGGGTTACAGTGCAAGGGGTTTGTAAATTTATTTATTCAACTACAATGTTTGACTTTGCAGTGCATTCTGCATAGGAGAATATCATAGTTTCTTTCCAAACCACCACAGTGACACATACATCTTTATATTGGGAGACACTCGTTTGTCCTTCCATACTTCTTCTGGTGGACTCCTTCAAGTTGACCTTTGTTGAACTCCCCAAATCAAAACATAAACAAAAGAAAATATCTGCCTTCAATCACTGAGCACACCACTTATAACATTTGGTCTCAATCTTTATTACTTTCATGAATTAGGAAAAAGATTTCTTCGAGTATGTACTTCAATGTTTATAGAATACAGCTGTTATTTTATTTTGATGTATTTTATTGTAAAAATTTTGTTCTCTTCCTTATGCCATAACAGACTTTCAGGTAGTGCTATTTACACATGGCAGAAGTTCCATGGCAAATGTCAGTTTCCACATGTTCTATGTTTCATTCCAAGCATTTTGGTATATAATTTATTGGGGTTATTCATTTTGGGCCTTTTTTAGACTTGAAAGAAAATTGCACGAAATTTGACCAAAGTTAGGTTGGACGTCCCCTTAATAGAAACTGTGATTACTTTCATGCTATCTTTCAGATGGCCAAAATTGATTGTTTGCGGAAAGAATGGTCTATTGACAAACGAAAGACAACAGAATGATGAAAATATGCAGTATTTCAATGGCGTTAATTGCACATATGTGACTATTTTTTATGATGAAAAAATGTTCTCTCAACAAGTATGGTGCTGCAATGGTCCATGATGAAACAATGCCGATAATTATTGACAAAAAAAATGTGATCTCCTGAACACAATAGGAGTGTCTGACGTCAGTAGCGAGTGTATCCACCACATGCTCAGATGACAGCCTGAACCCTTCTCCTAATCCGCTGAGCCTTCTGATGCGGTCCAGAGGCAACTACTACCACTCTTCATGCAATTCAGCTTTCAAATCGGCCAAATTCAGTACAGGCCGATCCCATGCTTGCACATGGCGTCCAAGAAAGTCCCAGGTGTGTTCTAAGGGATTCAAATCAGAGCTCATTGCAGGCCAAGGTAGTGTTGTAATGGCGTTGTTCTGAAGGAATGCTCTCACAGCATGGGGACGATGCGGACTTGCCTTGTCGTCCATGAATACGGGAGGGGGGGTGGTGGGGGTGGGGGCGAGTAGCCAACGGGTGGTTATCAAAATGAGGCATGACAACCAGATTGAGAATGTCATGACTTTGGCTAAGTTGTCTTCCAGTAGCTTTGAATGACATGCCTGTTGCACGCATGCCAACGATTTGCCGTCTTAGTGCCTCTGAAGTTTCCTCCTTACCATGCCAACATTTATTGATGAAAGAAGTGACCCATTTTCTTGTTTTATACTCAGATATTGCATGTGGATGGTAGTGTTTTTTGTGACATTGGTGGGAAGCATGCTTGACGTGGACGAGGGGATGTGTTTGGGGTACGCTATCAACCAGAAACATCATGTTTTACTAGATGAAATGTTCTGCAAGACATAGCAATCATTAAAACACAATAATCAGTAAAAGCAACTTCACGGTCGTGAAACATTTCAGGGTGTGCTTAATTAAGTTCCAGGTGTATATTTGCAATGCCGTTCTCATGCGACTGACTTTGGCGTCCTGGCCTTGGAGTTAACACCGCCGTCGTATGTGGTTATCACGTCATGGGTCATAAAATACGTTTATCTGTACCCGAACCACAACCTGTCATAGATTAAATGTAGATATATCCACCACGTGGGTTTTCGAAATGGTGTACTGAAGTCGAGACACCATCCCTGGACAAATATCGACGGGTCCTTTTTTGGCGAGTCAAAATATAATCAAGAGACGAGATTGAGACTCCAGTACAGCATCTGGGAACGCCACTTCGTGGTAATAAACAAGTTATCTTGCAATATTCCTCTCTTTCTTGGCGTATATGCGTATATACTTTAACAATCTTTCTGTTTCTATGAATTAATTTTTTTTCTGAATGAAGTCCATAACGTTATCAGGGACCGATCAGGACTATTTAAAATACGCTCTAGCCTCGGAGCCTATTTTTTCAATTCATGCGCCAGATTTCAATTTACGGAGTCACACTGCTGTTTGTAACACACACTGCAAGTATGTAATAGCTCTCATCATTTTCATTTAGTCCACTATAGCAAACATTAATCTTCACCGTAGTTTCTGATCAAGTCTTGGCTGCCTATTTAGGCAGCCAAGACTTGATCAGAAACCACAGTGAAGATTAATGCTTGGTAATTAAGACTTGAAGTATTAACTTAAGCACTCTACAACAATGATAAATGATAATCATATATATAATACATGTAAGAGTGTCTCTCTCGATTATCCATCGAAAGAATATCAAAATATGATCTGAGAAGTTACGCGCCAACTGAGAAGCCTATTTCTGAGATTTAAGAGCCAGGTCCTGATGTTTCAGAACCAAATACGCACTGGCGCATGCCCAGGTCGGTCCCTGGTTATGGTATTACGTTCTTGATCTGTGCGTGACATAATCTCCATTCATTCTTCGACTTGTACTATAATCGCTAAAATTTATAATAGTGTTTCAGCTATCTGTTTCTTTATTTTTTCAGGTTTAACACATGGCATGGCAGGCCAATATAAAAATATCGCCATGACAAAAATTATCTAGCCTAATTTATTTCGCTAAGCTGGTGATTTATTTATTATTTAATTATTGTTATCAAAACGGTGTCCTCGACATGTGTATTCAGTTTTCGGTAAGTGTAGATAAACAATTTTCTCTTTCTCAATCGAATGATCACGCGTACGGCTGCTATCCTCAATAAAGATTTGTATTTTGTCTGGCCGTGTTTCACTTGTATTAAGGGAAATACGTTCTGGTTGTAAGATAAAGCCTAATACAACCAGCTAATTGCATACTTAACCCTTTATACCGCGTAAAGACCAAACCCGGCCAGCGCTATTCTCAAAAATCGCATGTTAATTTTCATTATTGTTTCATTTTTTGTCTCAAAAACATAGATTATGACCCCTCATTGGAACGAGCTCGTCGAGCTTGTACTAATGAGGGGTCATAACCTATGTTTTGAGGCAAAAAATTAAAAAAAGTAGTTGTTCAAGAATTTTTGTTTGCAAGTGTCGTCTGCTGTTCATGTTAGGTAAAGAGTTAAAAATTCATTTTTTTCAGTTTCTTATTTTTTTTCTGTGACTAAAAACATTTTAAAAGATGTTGAGACTAGAACGTTGTGGAGTTTATTACACGAAATAAGACGAACAAACTATGATTATTTCATTTTGTTCGCTTACCGCGATAAAATCAAGTTTTCCTAGGTTTGAAGTGTGTGTTGCCATTAACACTGAGATGTGTAAATTCTACAATTCACCTCTGGTTCAAAACTCATTTTATGATACTTCGATAAAACGCATAAATATGACCGAGTCCAATTCCTTCGTTCTTTGTTAAGGTTCTTTCACCATGTATTATGATTCTACGATTCTACTCGACGGAAGAGTTCCATAAATTTTATTACAATATGAACAACAACAACCAACATCAGCGGCAACAACAACAAAAGAAAAGTAAAACAAGGAAAAAACGTTTTTTTGGACAGATAACAGTTGAAATGCAAATTGGACAAAAATCACCTTGGGACATATACATATCACATAACTGTCTGGATTTTATTAGTATTATTACTATTTTATTATTACTAAACTCAGAGTTGCAGTTCACACAAAAGTTCTCTTGGTTTTTGTTTTGCTTGAACGACACTTTTAACAGTCCGCGTCATATAGGGTCAGAAAGTTGTACGGGTGGAGGAAGCCGGTGTACCTGGAGAGAACCACCTACCTGTGACAAGCAACGTTTAGACTCTCCAACTTGCTTAGTCTGCACAAGTAGAGTTAACAGCAGTTGAATTCGACGTACTGACGCCTCAGTACACAGTGTCACCGTGTCCCCATATGGGCGGTCGTGATTTACCCTTTCAATTCGGAAGGCTTTTTGTCCTGTCCAAGATCGTGATCCGACCTGAATTCTATAGTAGATCGTTTCTGAATGAAAGCGTGTTAGAGACCAAACGGGAGTTTCAACATGCAACCCCAAGGTTGTATAAATAAAATAAATAAATAAAACTTGCTTTGAAATCATTGAAAGTCCACATCATCCACCGTTTCAATCGCGACTGAGAAGTTAACAACAGCCCGGTACGACGGTTAGTGACATTGTCCGTTTGTTAGTGAAGGTTTGAGTTAGTTGGTCAGTTCATGAATAAGCGTCACTAATACTCTGTTATCACATGCAATGTCGGTAACTCGAAAAGCCTCTGTGTATGATTATCACGCCACCACGGCCAAAGCTTTTCACACACTCACATACTCTTTAAAAACTAAAGCACAGACCAATTAGACATTGCCATTTTCTATGAAACGGAAATTTGATATTAATTTTCGTTTATTTCAAGGCTTTGCTGGCAAAGACGACTTGGAGAATTTGAAATGTGACATTATAGCAGATACTTGCAATGATTTCCGCATTCCATATATTAGAGACGTCGTTGTTGCACATTTTCAGAAAAATGCTGATGCTGTGAGTACTAGTGCAATGGGCTAAGTTAAAAGGATTTAAACTTTACTCAACGTAACAGTCATATCCTGTCAACCCTATTCATTTACGTAGCAATCCAAAGTTTATTGTTTTTTTCTAGTTCTGCCTCTAAAACATAGTTTATGCCCCTTTCGTTGGAACGAGATCGACGAACTCGTTCCCATGATTGGTCCTAACATATTTTTTGGTGGCAAAACATGAAAACGTTTAGTTATCCGCGAAATAAATTTCCTAGTGTCATCCCACCCGATTATTCAAATTCTGTGAAAAACAACAATACAAGGGACACAAAGACGTTTCAACCAAAGGACCTCCCAGCTGTCCACGGGGTCCACGGCTGAAACATTGTTGGTGCTTTTCAGAGAATCTGATACTTCTTCTGGGTAGAAACCCCAATCCACAAGTATTTTACTCATAATCACACTTCCACGCATTTTCTAGGAAAAATGGAAAATGTCCGATTCGGAAATGAAACATCACTGAACTGAAAGAGAAAACAAAAATGATTTCCTTTTTCATATTCAGCTAATCTAAGAGCAAAGAGAGTCATAAAATGCCTATAGAAAAAATTCATTGGTTAAATTGCATGAAGTTTTTAAAGCTTAATCCCAGATTTCCTTCTATAATGGAGGGCGACACTCTGATTAATCCAAACTGGGGCTCACAGGCTGTACAATATCGGTTTTGGGGTGGTATATCCTTTGAGTCCAACTCGGGGAGGTGTCAATAGTGGGTAATGAAGCTGCTACCTCCCTGTTTGGGAGGTCTAACTGGTTGTCTGGGAATTGCATCCTTTTTTGAGGGTTTGCCGAGGAATCCCTCCCCTCTCCTGTTCGCAGAACACAAGTCACTTATCAGGGAAATCGCGGCGCCACGATTATGCCGACTACGTCACCGTCAATTTGAAACATCTGTCTCGCCGGTTCCGATTAATACAGCTTATCCTCGCGCTAAAAAATTGTAAGAGGTAAACATTTAATTATCAAACTGGCCACCGGAACATCTATTACCAGGTTATTCCTCAAATAAGCGCTTGCAGAAGACGGGATACTGTCACATCTGTTGACAGGCGAAGTGATCAACATTTGGCTCGCGGCGCAACAGATACAACGTGAGCCCAATGTCGCGTCCAGGATTCTGGGTTAAGTGGCCGCCATTTTTTTAATCATGGTTCATGATGCGAAATATCATCTGACGCGCATAGCGGCAAGCTTGAGAGGCACACGAGAGGAGAAGGTATCCCACTCACGCGGGCGTGGTCCAGGGGCCTCGCGAGGGAAAATGCAGTGTTAGTGTGACCCGCTGGTGGCTTCTTTGCACACGGTCACAATATTTTCCACCCAAACTTGTATTTAGACTCATTCAGATTTTGAAAAAGGGAAGCCCATCTATAACAGCTCGCATGATATCCGCGGATAGGCTATAGCTGTATCTATGTGGTATGGCATTTTCCGAGATAACTCATAAAGATCGAGTACCTGCGAATGTCCATATGTTACCGCTGATACTACCTCACCCCCTGATCTCCGTTCTTGTGAAAATAATTAGTTACATTCTGGGAGGAGTGTGGGGGGGGGGGGGGTACTTCGTGCCCCATCTCCCGGATCCTTCCATTCATGATGCAATAGGTTATTACTTCGAGTGTACCCGACTTTTGACTTCTTTGTGTTAAGTACTTGAAAATAGAAATGGCTGTGGTTTCTTTGCGTTAAGGATTTTCTTTCCTTTTACAGGAAGAGGAAGCAAAGAAGAGACAGCTAAATGAGGGTTTACCGAAATTTCTACCAATATTTGAAAAGTTTTTAACTGAATATGGAGATTCGGGATACTTTGTAGGTTCTCACGTAAGTAGTCCAGATTCCAAATATACAACAAAATATGATAAGTTATAACAATTCAAGCATCCCTCGGCCAAAAAGATCGCTGGAATCAGACGTCTGTATTTTACATACAAATCTATAAGCAGACTCTTTGGTCACTTACAGTGTTGTAAGTAAGAAGCTTTTGTTTTTCAATTCAGCAACGTTACAAGTGAATAGAGAAATGAATAATAGGAAAGAGTCAAAGAAGTTGGCAGTTCATTATTTAACACTTTCGCCGAAGATTTCCAAGGATTTATTGTTGCTCTTGTTTATTGTCAAATTAAGTCATGGTTGCTTTTCAGCAGCCATGACTTTATTTGATAATAAACTAAAGAAATGCCCTTAATCTCTATGTTATGAACATACTTACTTTAAATGCCATTGATTTATTCATTCAGTGTCGAACTCAATTGAGAATTCTCCAATATCAGAGAAATCAGCAAAATCGTCGTCATTAAAACATGCAATATTTTAAGGCAACAATTGAGCTACTACACAAATACGTTGGTGAGCACTGGATTACTGACAGATTTGCTTAATGGTAATTCCGGACATCCCTTTTTTAATGAGGCATGCATTCACTGGCTTCCACGGGACGCTTGAGGGTTATAAATATGTTAGAAACCTCGTGATAATCTATAAGTGAATTTGAAGTCACGCGTGCTTCGCGCTCGAGACTTTAATTCACTCTCAAATTGTCACTCGGTTTATAACCTTTTTTTCTTATATTTAAATGTCATCAAACGTTTATTTCCAAAGTATTGCTCTGAATGTTAATTTATCCGCCCGCAGTCTTTCGATTTTGAAAACGGGATGCGCTCTGTTTTCTGCCCACTACCATTTGAAGTGAAGCAGTCTACTATTGAGTTCCGGCAGGGGGAAAATGCTTTCAAGAGAAAAATCAACGAATTTCTAAACACCGTTCACTCCACTGGTGCACAGTAAGTAAGAATTCCAAAATTATTACCAGATTTTTTCCAATAAGGTTTTCACAGCAACAGTCAAATTCATTTGAATTCGGTTTTTTACATGAAATACTGCATCAATGGAGCAATTCTATAAGATGATTTTTCATGGAATGCTTGAGTGAACGGACGGCGAGAAGCATTATTGGCCTGTGAAGTTTGTCGAATGGTGTCGTTTATGTAGAAATTCTCTGAAAGAGAAGTTTGATTACCATGAAGTCTTGGAATGCTACAGCTTGTAATTTATGGTGTATTGCTTGCAATACCCTGCATGCATTTTATTATTTGGCCTATTCCTCCACCACAAACAGACTTTAACCCGTTACAAGGGTGACGGGCTACCTCCAGTAGAAACGCTATTTCCTACAGAGACCATTCCCGCCCGTAAAATTTAACCCACAGGTTCAGAATTCTTGAACTGTGTTCTGCTGGAGAAATTACAATGGAAAATAACTCAACAACTACAATCTGAAAGCACTTGATAATTTATTTAGGATTTTACATGTTGGACAAGGGAGAATGTGAGACGGAACTGAATGGCTATAAGCATGTATATAAAAAGAAACATACCCCTGCCGGCAGCAAACGTATTGTACTAAGCTGTAGACAATCCTATTTTGGGGTCTGATGTATCTACCTATATTACCATACTCATGAAGAAATCAGCATTAACCATTCCAAGTCAAAATAAAGTCTGAATATTTGTAATTGAACTATTAAAACCTAAGATCAGTCATACGTACAAAGAAGACGAAAACAATTATGTAAGAAATTACATGAGGGAGTTCTGGAAAACCTTTAATAAAAGTCTATTCAAAGAACAAACTTGAAAGAATCATAATTACATCTACTCAACCCAACTACAGAACAGCGACTAAGGTTAGGCCAAAGATTGGTTTTGTTATTTTATAAACATTTTTGAAAGCATGCCCACCACCCGAATGGGTTTGAAATTGAAAGTTCTTAAATGGGCAGTGGAGCGAACCTGAAGGTTCTTTGACCACAACCAAAGTGATTAAAACAGGCCGCTGCTACCCTTTTAACATATCTAAAAGCCAATAGAAATGCGAAGAACGTGGTACTTCGCACAAAAGTATAAAACGTAATTTCATTGACACTGCTGAGAAGAAATAACCAATGAAATCGCAGCTTTTGTTGTCGAGTAGGCGACATCGCCAAAATGGTGGACAGTGAAAATTAACAGACCACAACAGTTCTGGAAGTTATAATTATGAACTTTTTTCCGTCACACAAAAAACATATAATATCATTTTTTTTACTTTATTTTCTCCCCAAATTCATAAGACAATTTCAAGAGCCTATATCATGTGACCCCTTATTGGAACAAACTCGTCGCATCTTTGGCCAGAGGGGTCACATGGGCAGCCGATTCGTTAGGTAAGAGATAATCGCTCGCATGGTGGAATCGAGATTGCGCTGTTGTCTACTCAGAAAAAGGGCGACAGCTCGTCTTAAAAGAGAAATATTGCGTCCGCTTTAAAAGGTATCCCAAACCATTTCAACTGAAACGATACAACCAAAGCATAATTGAAATGAAACGCCAAGCAGTTGCCAATCCAATGGTTGTTTCGGTAAATCGTCCCAGAAGCTGCTAAGTCTGCAATCAGCTCGTAGATTATGCTTCACAGAAAATGGATAGTCACACTTACTGCTAATATGTTATAAATTGCCCCATTTAAATTATTTAGGAAGTTATCAAAACCCCACCTGAGTCACGAGGAATAAAAGGAGATTAGATAAATGAATGAGTCTCCAACCGATGACCAAGCGTTATTTGTGATTAAAGAAAAGTGTTTTGTGAATTATTTGGAGAGACAGGAGATGTTATACAAGCTCTAGAATACAGAACTTGGAGACCGGATTGTTAATATAAAGTGGCGTTTCCACCCGTACAAAAACGCCCATGATAATGACAGTCCAAAAGAAGTGAGAGCGTAGTTTCAGACAATGGCAATGGTGATTAAAGACAGTGGGGTGGTGATGCTATCATCCCATCTTTGGCTAGAGGGATTATTTTTCAAACCGATACCCGGATCAAACAAATAATTGTCCACCTTCTATACCACGTGTAACACGAATGTTCTCGTAACATTGTCACATTGAGTATCGTCTTCTCCGGATAAAAGATGCCAGTGGTCAGAAAATGGCCTGCAGACAAACAAACTACCTCAGTGCCCCACTAGCGGGCAGGGGCGTGGCTAGAGGGTTATGATTCGATGATTCGAGGGATGTGTACACTCAGAAATTCCAACTGTACCCCCTCCCTCCATGACTGCCTAACATCCACCTTTCGAGAAAGCCATCTGAACCCCCTCCCTTTGAGTGAGAATTATCCAACTGCTATCTGTGAAATCCGAATGTACCATTATTTATGTTCGAGATATTTGCCCTTTCGATTCTCGAATTGGAAATCGCCTCTCCGCTTTAACAAAGCGCCAAGTGCCATGTTGCACTCAAAAGATAAAAATTTGACCCGAGCTGGAAAATTCTCATGAAATGTGGTTCGAAAGACACTAAATGTCTGTCAGAAACGGTCACAGTCATATATAAAATAACGTGAACTATAGTACCGGAGGCATGAAATTTCCAACTGTTGATTGCTTGAGTTTTAAAATTTCTGACAATTGTTGGGGTGAGTTATCGCCTTAATCCCTCCCGATCGCGCCGTCGCTATTGACAGAGACATGGAGCATTAGGCAAAAGAGAAACGGGGAAAATAGTACAATTGTTTTCCAACAGCAACAATACTGAGACTCATCTCTTTTCGTGTGATCATTTTCTCGCATTCAGCTCCATGAGGTTCTCCCGTTGTTAATGGCGTAGAGCTTGAATGTGAACGCAGTGGGACTGCTCATCCCATCTTAAAATTTCCTTATCCCACAAACGGTAAATATAGAAACAATATTATTCTGTTATTGAGGGGATAGTTCTCCTTCGGTGTTGTCATCTGATGTATAGTTTCCAATGCGTCTGGCGAGTTTACCTGACCAGAAATCAATATTGGAGAACAGTTTCCGCGAAAGAGATACATCACTAGATTTAGTACATCTTATGATTCGATTTTTATTTCAATTAAGAATCCTATTTATGTAAATACAAGAGAATAAATCTATTGCAGTAAACTTTTTAATCAGGCTTTATCCAGTTTTTTCGCACGCATGTGGTAGGGGAAATAACCGTCACTCACCACTTTCAAGTATTATGCCTCGTGAAAAAAATCCTCACATTGGTGTGGTTCCATTGGCAGGTGTAGTGTTCCCGTAGTCAATGCCCGAAAGATACTCCACTGAATGGAATGTTTCTGCTTGCCAATCATTGTTTTAGACGCGAGGACTATTCTTCCTCGAAAACCACTATTTTACCAGATTTTTACGACATGACTGCAACAATTATTATATTATCTTGAACAAACCAGGCTCCACGTCGAAATCCTAAGTACGCTGCCTTATGTCAGGGACCTTGCCCAAGGCATTTTGTTCATCAACTTGGAAATTACGGAACAAAATTCCCGAACATCGTAAAAGAGTGTGTTGTGGTCCATCAGTCGAACGTTCAAGAACATTCCAGGGACGGAGACTGTTTTTAGAATGTGTACAGTGCACGGGAATAGTGCACGATTATTTTTATAACTCTTGATAGATAAAACTACCGGAAATAGAATATTTCACCTCTCAGCCAATCAGAGGATGGGAAAGTCGTATGAGATATAATATATAGACAAGAGTTCACTGCTCGGATTTGAGTATCATTTTTATCCTCCAGTGGGGCGTGGGTAGGAATATTACCAGAGGTATTAGCCGAGTGAATTAATCCGCGCGGCCCTCTTTTGTATTTATTTTATACTCTCCATATGTGTTTTCCCAAAACACCCCTTCATAATTGATTCAACTCAACGGATTTGTAAACAATTAAAAAAGTCCGTCATCGCTGAGAGTGGAATACGATGTTGGGAGTGAAATACCATTTTCGGCGAGTGGAAGCGGGAATACGATTTGTTTTGGGGGAAGAAAAACGAATGAAAATAAAGTAAATACATATATTACCGGTAAGGTGAAGTAACACGAATCCTCTTTTCCACGACTCTGACACCCAATGCTTCTAACTCATTGAATATTAACCCTTTGTTACTTTTGTACGTCTTATGACGTACGAGGTCAAACGGCGCGTTGATACTTTTGTACGTCTTATGACGTACGAAATCAAACAGCGCGTTGATACTTTGTGGTGATTTGTTTTGTTATTATGTTTCGATTTTTTAAAGTTTTAACCTCAATTCCTATTTTCTCCCGAATAGTGCTCAGTGACAACCGTTGAGCCAAATGTTATCGCAGCTCAAAATACTAATATTATCCTGCTGTCAAGACTTCTTAACTTGTTGAGTGCAAGAAGCCACTATCAGGGCTTTCATAAAATGAGGATACCAGAGCAAAAGCCAACACTTTCCTTGCTTATATTTCATATTTATTCAAACACAAATAATATTTTGTTTATATAAATTTGTTTTATTACAAATTATTGGAGAGTGCCTATGGGCACTCTCCAATAATTTGGAATGAAACAAGTTTTGAATAACAAATTCAGACCACCAAAAATAATCTAGCCCTCAACCAGATAATCACTAATGTGAAAAATATCTTGTTATTTGTATTCTTCGACGTTTGACGTCGCATTTTGAAAAATGTTGAAGAAACTGAATTCCCAGTGACGTTTGACCCATTGCCGACCATTATACTCATACTTTAAAAGTGGAAAAGCAGATCGTTCACCCAGAAGAAGCACCGGGTATTCGTAGCTGCATTGTTGCGCGAACATTGAGCCCCGACCCCTGGTCGTCTGTTGACATTCTTGTAAGTACCGATTCGAAAAAGTTTGCCGTTTTGAGTTTCGAACTGATGTTCCAATATAATTCTATTTCAGAATGCTACAAACTGGCTATACCAATGAGGGCCATGTTTTGGAGACCACGCTGTGCCAAAGAACGCATTTTTTAAACGACATAGTTCAAGACCTTATGGGAATTTATGTTTGTTTCTCGATCCATTTAGGCATCATCTAAAGGTTTTTGGATTAACAGAATCTTCAACTCACCCCCATTTGCAAGCGAAATATACGATACTCGTCCACTATATTAAGTCTGTACCACATCAAACGCTCGGTCCACAACTCTGATCTCCATACAACTGGATTGTTGGAACGCTGATTGGTTACATATAGAAATGCATCTCACCGCACACTGTCTTATGTTTGTATGTGTGTGAAAATTCTTTAAGGTTTTCAGTTTTCTGACATCAAGCAAGCGCCTATTGCTTTTTAAAGAATATTCTTTGATGTCTGTGAAAAAGTAATATTACATAAATTAATGTTGACGATTGTGCACAGTCCTCGCAACAATACAAATTGAATATCTAGAGCGTATTTTAGTTTGTATTGACAAACATCAAGCGCCGAATTGAAAAAGTTGATATGACGTTCCTAAAGTCACAGCGCAAAAGTTTTCACAATATGAAACGCCATCGGTGGGAGTATGATATTAAAAAATTATATCCAATAAATCGAGGTTTTAGATTTGAGGGGCGCCTCCTTCCAGTCATGGTTCACGATGAAGCATCATCTGGCGCGAGAAGCTGTGAGATAGGAGTGAGCACGAGCGGGGCATTTCACGCTGGTAGGCTGGGTCCTGGGGCCTCATCAGGGAATCTTTGGAAAATTCATTGTACATCAGTATTTCATTTCAGTGACTTTTTCGCACATGACTACAATGTTTTCCAGCCAAACTATTCCCGCAATTCCGAATAGGCCCATTCAAATTTTGATAAAAGGAAGCCAATTTAAAACCCGCGCTGGGGCTACAAATGTATGTATGGGGTGTAGTGTTATTAGCGATAGCGACTATTGGCGATAACACATGGAATCCACTACCTCAGTATAGGATTTACATGTGTTATCGCGGATAATGCTATGTCCCATGGTTTCAGTGAAAATCAAAACTGCGGTAGAGTGGTGCGCCTGGTGCGACCTCCCCTAGATCGGCCCACTATGAACGCAATTATCTTTCAAAAGTCCTAGTATGACTCGGAGATGTTAGCGATATCCATTTTCAGAAAGGTCTATGAGCGCCAACGAAAATGTTATGGGGACATTCGTAAAAGTTCTTTCTTATAGGTTAGGTTCCCAGGCCGTAATCTTTTTTATCTGACAGCGGTTATTACTTTTCTCTTTCAGCTGACATGGGCAGACTTTGCAGTATTTGAGATTCTGGAAACACCGCTTAGTTATTTCCCTGATATTCTAGAGAAATTTCCCAAACTTGCGAAACATCATAAAATGGTGGAATCCAATCCCAATGTAAAATCCTATCTGGCGAAACGACCAGTCACGTTCCTGTAGTTTATAGGGAAACAGCGGACAATGAAGGCACAGCAGAGTGTGGAGGCTATAGAAACTTCCAAACGTTTTTCCACAGATAACTATGCATTGATTATTACATTGATCCCCAGCAGTTGCAACTACGTAATCGAAGGGTGTATTGAACTTATACATATCTTTGTCTCCCCTGTGTCTTTGGTTTCTAAAACCAAACTACTATTGTTGCTCCAACCTGATCACTCCGTTTGCGTTGTTGTCGTTCCGCCAAGAATTCACATTGTTTCAACCATATACGCAATATGTAGGTCTCTCTTTCATTTGTTTACACCACTCTGTCGGACAAAACGGACCCACAGGTCCAGTCTTTCCTCCCAAAACATGGTGATTTCTAATTAATTTTTTCTACTTATTTTTACTCCCTTTCGGTATTTTACCCTGGACCTGTGGGTCCATTTGGTCTGACAGAATGACATCTCATTGGATTGAGCTCTTTCTTCCACAAAGGGCAGTTAGGATATGTTGTGCAAGCAAAACGTCACATAGATGTCTCGCCATGCAAGTAAAACCCTCAAATTATTTTACCCGTTTTCTGCTTTTATCGGAAACGTGGTTAAAGACATCTTCTTGAAACAAGCTCGTCATTTTTCCAACTGTTCATTAGAGTGTGTTTTGGGAAAAAAGATGTGGCATTAGTACAACAGTCCTTTAATTTAGTATTTCGTTCTCCCTTTCGTTTTTTCTCCACCAAAACAAATCCATTGCCATCTCGAAAGACATACATGTGAAACCATTTTCATTTTCGCATAAGCACATATCGGCACATCCAGCTTTGAGGTATCCTCAAATAATACAATACCAGATCATAGGTATCCTAAATACCCGTATAATGCCTATGTGCTTATGCACAACGTGTTACATCGTGCATTTTCACATAAGCACATATCAGCACATTCAGCATTTCCTGTGTGGTAGTGCACAATATGTCACGTTGTACATTTTCACATAAGCACATATCGACACATCCAGTTTGTGCCTATGTGCTACCTGTAATGTGTACAAATGACAAGTATCCTATAAAAGGTATCCTCAAATAATACAATACTAGGTCATAGGTATCCTCAAATACCCGCATGTGCCTATGAGCTAGTGCACAATGTGTCATATTGTGCATTTTCACATAAGCACATATCGGCACATCCTGCATGTGCCTATGTGCTAATGCACAATGTGTCACGTTATGCATTTTCACATATGCACGTATCGGCACATTCAGCGTGTGCCTTGGGGCTACCTGTAATGTGCACCTATGACATAAACACATCTAGGGAAATCAGAATAAATCGAACAAAGAAGTCATAACATAGCCTGTAGACACATAGGTAGAAACCGAGGATTCTGAAGGTAATCGAATTAGTACAACTTTTCAGGTTGCGTGTGGTAATTGAATTTACTCCTATTCATTCGAACATCCCTCCGAACATACACCCTTCTTGCTGTGGCCCTTTGAATAACATATTATAGTATTATAACCCATGGTATGGCGGTCCTAGAATAGATTCTTGAGGAAATCCGAGCCAAGTAAACAATTGTCGGGTCTATTCTGGAGTTGCCCCATGCCTGGATTCCGTATACTAAATGGCTATGTATAAGGGCTATAGTTTGCACGCGCTATTTTCGAGCATAATCGGGATATGTGAGCCTTATAGGATAAGTGTTCATCAATACTTATTCCTACAAATTTCAGATTTTTCTGTTTCGGTGGCACCAACCTTGTTAACGTTTTGGTTATTTATTTTTACCTCTTGACAGAGATTATTGTTCCTACTTTTCTTTGGATTTAATATAATATACGTGGTTTCTTAGCATTCAACATTAGCTGATTCGCCGAGCATCATTCAAATAGTTTTTCAAGTTCGTCATTGAAATACGGTGTTATGGGGTTCTTGTGGGGGGGGGGGGGGGGGGGGGGGCGAGCAGTGTGCAGTGGTGTCATCGGCATGTGATAGAGGATTGAGTGATGTTGAGTTACTTATATCATTTTATAGAAAAAAATAACAGGGCTTCAAATTAAGCCCTGTGGAACACCGCAATTCTGTTTGGCTAAATCCGATTTGTGTTCTCCATAAACATATTGAAACGTATTGGACAAGTAACTTCTAAACCAGTTGTTAGCCACATATCGAAAGCCATACTATTCCAGTTTTCCTAGTAGTATTTCGTTATTTATGGTGTCAAAGGCCTTTGACAAATCCATAAACAATGCTAAGGTACTGTTTTTCCTGTTCATTTTTTTTCTATTGCGGTATATGAAAGCTTTTGAGGAGTTGAAGAACTGGATGAGTAGTGCTATGTCGTTTTCGGAACCCGTATTGGTGAGGGTATACAATATTAAACCTATTGAGGAAACCTGTAAATCTCACCTCCATGAGCTTTTCTATTACTTTTCAGAATTCCGGAAGTATACTGATATGTCTGTAATTTGTAAAGCTGTGCTCGTCCCCCTGCTTTAAATCTGGGTGTCACCTTCGCGATCCTCATCCTGTCTGGTGGTTTGCCTTTTATGAAAGAACTGTTAATTATATGTGTTAGAGGATCCAAGACTTCGTTTATCGTATGCTTAAGAAGACAGGTTGTGATATCATCGCAGTCTTCAGATAATTTTGGCTTCATTTTATTTACTGCTCGGTTGACTTCTGTAGGATTTGTGAGAATTAAATAACGATTGATGGAAACATTATTGTTCATGTAGTTTGAGTAGGCCTTGTTTCATTTCTTAAACTGTTTTCCAATGTTGATGAAGAAATTATTGAATGTTTCTGCTATGTCGCTTATTTCGATATTGTCCTGAATGAAAAACGAGGGTAATCTGGTTTCACGTTTTCCTTTGCAGAAGGCTTCGTTTATCGTATGTTTAAACGAAGCCACGTTCTTCGAATATTGTTTGGATATCTCTATAACAGATAGCTTTTTGTTGTTTGACATTGTTGAAAATTTTACAATAGTTTTTATAGTTTTGTGAATTCCGTTGGTTGGGAACTTTGAGTTTTTTATTATAGCATGCTTCTTTATTGTTGGAGGATATGACAAGCTTCCTTGTCATCCAGGGTTGTTTCTTAATGAATTTTGGGTTTTGGCGGACACGTTTGAGGGGGAATGCTATTTCATAAGTTTTTATATAGATGTTCAGAAAGTTTTCATATGACGCATTGGTACAATTCTATAATATTACAGGGTTAAAATCACTTTGCGAGGGAAGTGTTTTGAATTCAATAATTCCTTCTTCGTTTATAATTCTTTCCAGAATGTTTTTGTTTTTATTTTGTTGTCAACTGTACTTCAGTATCATTGCTAGCCACCAAAGGACAGGAAGGCATAAAGTGTGAATAGCAGTCTGACTGAAATTGGGGCCCAAATCCGCAGAAACTAAAACTAAATCATTTTTGTTGGGTCCAGCAGTGCCAAACTCATCTTGGCAGTCATTTTACAGTTGGGGTGGATTTGATGGTGCTGGGCCCAATGGGAAGGATTTACCCATTTTGTTGTCAACTGTACTTCATTATTATTGTTATCCACCAGAGAACAGGAAAACGTACAGGATCGATTTACTCTGGGTTAACCTACTTCAGTATTATACGCACTCTGATTCGTTATCAGCAATTGGTGGGTGAGTGTGGGGCCTGTGTAAGGTTAAGCTTTTTCACTTTCATGATTCCCTGTCTACTAGCTATAGTGAGACTCAAATCCTACCATGCCCATTAAATTTACTTATAACCTGAACTTCACCTGGTCACCAACACTTGAGGCAACTCATATCAAATCCGTGTAAATTTTTCTGATTGTGTAAATGTCTAGGGACATTGAATTTGATATGTGAATAGTATGTTACTGGGTCATTTGAGACAAATCCCGGATGCTGCAGGAAAAGCCCGAGAAAAGAAGAGAAGAAATCGTTCAGTTCAAATGTATGTTTGTATTTGACCTCCAATTGTGTGTGGGAACCCCAGTCAATCTGTCAAGAAAGGTACATTTGCACTCATTTTGTCATGGTCGGTTTGTTATGCTGGGTTTTTCCTCTTAGAAACAGATAATGCGAAACGAAGGGATTTGAGGGTTTCCCATCCAAAGTCACGGATTTTCGGAAACTGTTTATTTGATTCTTGACAGGGTTGGTGTTAGATCTGGTGATTTTTAATTAATTATTTCTACTTATTTTTACTCCCTTTCGGTATTTGACAAGGGGTTGTACGGGTGGTGAAGATTGGGCACAAAATCAGGTGATTGATTGTGTTTGTTTCTTTGTTTTGTTTTTTTTTTAATTTTCTCTCTTCTGTATTCCCTTCCACATATATAACAACGCTTTTGGCGTTTTTCTCGATTTCAAAAATGCGGCCACCCGCGGCATCTGTGGCCATATCATGGCTGTGCTATCATGTCGCCACTGATGCGGCACGTCGCCGTGGACACAATATAGATAGGTAACGGTATGGGTCCTCTCATAGCCTGCTTCCCTTTGCCAACTTCTTTTGACTGCGTTACTGCTTTTATATATAACCAACAGGTTACCCGCTCTGATATTGACCAAGATCGTAATCTATTTCCACAATGCTACTATACACTTAACCAGATGGATTACCTCAGAGTATCAACTTTTCTTATGTTATGCATTTTTCATTTTTCTCATATTCTTACCTGACATCAAAGTATATATTTCTCTTTTCACTGCAGTTTATAAACAGTGAAAAATCCTCGAAAATCTAGATAATTTTTTTCTCATATTCGGACCATCGGTTGCTTTCTTTGTCCCTCCAGGTAATTATGGCTAACACAATTTGTCTTGGTGAGATCCAAAATAATGACAATTTTGATTTCCTGAAAAAACTGAACGAAAAGAGGACCTCATTCTCCCATTCAATTCTCTTGACTCCGGTTGCCATTACTTTACGCCCGATAACTTTAAAGATGAAATATCAAGCAAAATCAAAACCCTATCCCTACTCAACATCAATTGCCGCAGCCTGAATGCAAACTTTGAAAATGTTTATAACTTACTTGCAGATCTGCAGACAAATTCCAACTTTTTCGATGTGATCGGAATGACGGATATATTTAACTTGAAATCTGGTGTTGAGTACCGGCTTGAGGGCTATCACCCGTTAGTGTCCCGTACTCGTCCTGACAAAGATGAAGGGGGGAGGGGGGGGGGGGGTGGGTAGAAATGTTCATAAATGATAGTATACCCTATAAAATACGAAATGATCTCTCAGTCTTCATACCACATTTCTTTGAATCTCTCTTTATAGAACTATCTCTCAAGAAGAAATGCATTGTAGGGACTATCTACAGGCCAAACACAGCACCCAAGGCAGACCTTGATCTGTTCCTCGTCAAACTAACTGAATTGCTAGACCTTTTAAGCAAGGATAACATTATAGTCTACCTCGGGATGAATTAACATAGATCTGCTTAGTGTAAATACCCACAGCAAAACGAATACCTTTATTGACTCGCTATTTACTGCTGGTTTCCTGCCCGCTATAACAAAACTACCAGAGTCACAGAGTTTTCCGCAACCAAAATTGATCACATATTTAGCAATAATATTAAAACGTTCACATCTGGAATTATAATTACTGACGTCAGCGATCATTTTGCAACGTTTTATACAGATGAATTAGATAAACGTCCCCCTGTAACGCCTAATTATAGACGATCCATGAAAACTGAGAATGTCATTCGATTTAAAAGACTCTTGATGGGTTGTAATTTCTCTGATGTTACCAATGACGTTTGTCCTAATTCGGCATACAATCGGTTCCTGGATAAATTCCACGCAGTATTTGAACAAGCATTTCCTCTGAAATCAACCTCCACACGAAAGAAATATATAAAACGAGAACCTTGGATGACCTCTGGCCTACTGCAATCGTCCCAAACTAAAAGTAAATTGTATGTTAAAAAACTAAAATTTCCTACTATTCAAAACATATCAGAATACAAAACGGGAATACAACCGTTTGAGGCGGAAATGCAAAGCAGACCATTACAACCAAGTTCTACTTGAAAACAAACATAATATTAAAAAAAACTTGGGACATCTTGCGAAAGGCCAATTACAAGTCAAATAACCACCGACAAATTCTTCCCACCTTCTTGGACGGGAATATCGAATTATCGAACCTACAACCCTACAACAATTGCGGACAGATTTAACACATTCTTTGCTAATATTGATATGAATATAAGTGCTCAAGTACCCCCGTCACAGCGTCACTTTTCAGAATATCTCGGCAATTGTAATAATGGGAATTCATTTTTTATAACACCTACTAATAAATATGAAATAATTACTTGCGCAAATAAATTAAAAGGCAAATCAAGTATTGATAGCAATGATATGCCCACAAAACTGCTGAAGGAGGTTGTATACGAGATAGCAGACTCCCTGTCACACATAATCAACCTGTCTTTCGCTGTAGGTAGGGTACCAGACTGAATGAAGATAGTCAAAATCATTCCTGCCTTTAAATCTGGAGATCCCCAACGTTTTACTAATTATTGTCCCATAAGTATTCTTCCGGCATTTTCAAAAATACTTGAAAAAGTAATGAACTCACGATTATACACTTTTCTCGACGAACATAACTTTATATATGAGTATCAGTTCGGATTCAGGAAGGGTCATTCGACTGTGCATCCCATTCTGCAGTTAATAAACAGTGTGTCGGAAGCAAATGATAAAACTTCAAAGGATTGTACACTATCAGTTTTTCTAGACTTTCCAAAAGCATTTGAAACCATAAATCATTCGATTCTTTTAAAGAAAGTTACGGGGTAAGAGGTTTAGCTAACACCTGGTTTGAAGATTACCTAACAAGCCGGTGTCAGTTTGTATCCTCCATGAACAGCACATCGGAAGTAATGGACGTCACCATTGGTGTACCACAATGGTCAGCTCTAGGTCCACTTCTTTTTTATTATACATTAACGGCATCAGCCACTCTACACTACTTAAGGTGTTATCTTTTGCAGACGATACCACACCGCATACATCAAGTGGGAATCTAGATTCTTTGTTAAACGAGACCAATATTGAACTCGGTAAATCAGTGAATGGTGTGCTGCAAATGGATTATGTCTGAATGCCAGTAAAACAAAGTGTATGTTGTTACACCCGCAAAACGATTCGTATCATGCCGCCAATAAAAAGGTATCTCTGAATGACTTAGACATTCCATTTGTTACCAATAGTCACGAGAAAACCTCTGTCAAATTCCTAGGGATCAACCTGGACGAAAATTTAAAATTCAAACAACATACGTCCACAGTTTGCCTAAAGATAGCCAGGTCAATATTTGCCCTGAATAGGGCAAAAAGAACCCTTCCCTTGAAAGCCCTGAAAATATTGTATCTCTCACTGATACATAGCCATATGTTGTATGGCATCCTTGTCTGGGGCCATGTTCCTTCTACCAGTAGAATCTTTTCACTGCAAAAAAGGCTATTCGTATCATAAATAATCGAAAATATATCCCACACACTGAACCCTTATTTAAAAATTGTGGAATACTGAAGTTCGAAGATTTATATAAGCTTCATGAGTCTCTTTTCATGCATGACTGGTACCACAATAATCTTCCTACGTCATTTGAAAATACCTTCGAAATATACACGAACCCTTCTGGAATGGAGACAAGGCAAACAGGGAATGTGCGCACTCTCAAACCAAGAACTCGCTTCTCTGCTGATCTCCATTTTCATACTTCCCGAAAATTTGGAATGACTTAAATCTCGACGTTCGGCAATATAGCAGGCCTCTGTTTAAAAAGACAATAATCAATTCGTTCTTAAACGCATATTCTTCCGGCATTACTTGCACCAATCCATTCTGTCCCGATTGTGATCTAGCATAAAGTGATCTCATCCTCCCAACTACTGAAGATCGAAGATTTGTAATGGTGATTTGGAGGGTTTGTTGCTCGGGATAATCTACAATTATCCTGAGCGTGGGACCTTTCAAATCACTATTCATCTTTTCGGATTACTTTGAGCATTGTGTAAGTGGTTTTAATCCTAACATGGGGAAAGCTTCACTAGAAGTCTTCTTGGGAGATTTACCAACTGTGAACAATCCATTCTGTCCCGATTGTGACCCAGCATAAAGTGATCTCATCCTCGCAACTACTGAAGATCGGAAGATTTGTATAGTGATTTGGGGGATCTTATGTTCGGGATAATCTAGAATTATCCTGAGCATGGGACCTTTCAGGTCACTATTCATCTTTTCGGATTACTTTGAGCATTGCGTAAGTGGTTTTAATCCTAATAAGGGGAAAGCTTCACAAAAAAGTCTTCTTGGGAGCTTTACCAATTGTGAACAATGAGGATAAAGAGTTAAACGACTTTGATGTCAGGACAGGATATCATATTTGGAAATGGCAGGAAGACAGCCTCTCCGGATATGTCATTTCCATGCAGTATACACCTTTTTGATTGCTACCATATTTTAATTTTTGTAAACTGTATCCGAGTATGCTGCTAAATAAAGTTTCAAGTTTCAAGTTTCCAGGGTAAAGTGTGGTGTATCAGTTGATTCGTTTTTTTCTTCGATGTAAAAATTACCAATTCAAATTCAAATTCACCCCACCCCCTTTTCCGAGGGTTTACCTTCAATTTCGGAAACCCTCAATCGGTGTTCCAGGGTTATTGATCTGGGTATTTGAACATGGTGAATTTCAAGTTATGACCCTTTAGCCCAACATGTGCAGATACTTAGGCCCCTTGATTTTCTTCATTGGCCCCGAGGATAATAAATTGAAGTTTTTTCACCATTCGTCCATTTTACCCCCGCCCACCCCGTCCCACCCCACCTCATCATTTTAAACTTAATGTTTGAGCTCAGATGGAGGTTACACATTCAGCGAAAATAATTGCTTGAGATTTTTAAGATCGTGTTATCACCCCACAGTTCAGAGAGGTTTTACTGTTATCAGAAAAATAATTGGATATTGACTGTATCACTTAATGATTGTTTGCCAAATTGTTTGGGCATAATTCGCCATTCAGTGGACATTTGCAAACAACATAACATACATCCCTATCACATTAGCTGGGATCATTCGGTGATGACTCACCGATTTGTACACTGGAAATCGTGCGAGGTACAGTTTAATGAATTCACCTATAATTATCTATTTTCATCCTTCTGCTTATTTATTTCTTAGATTCGCTGTGATAAACTTAATAACATTTATTGTTTTAATTACAGTTGGTAATTTTGCATTGAACAGCTCGCGGGCTTCATGTTCATTGGAATTTTTGTAATAATAAGAAGGCATATATCGTCGCCGTGCATCCAGTAACTCATGGCATTCAAGCATCACATTGTACTCATCGCCGACGGCTGAGTCACAGAATGAGCATTTTCTCTCACTGTATTCGGTATTCTACCAATCACCAGTTTCAATAGGAAGCCGATCGTTTCGAGTTCTAAATTTTATTAAAGTTTTAATTTGCTTTGGGCTCAGTTTATTTAAGTACACCTCCCGAACGAACGATTTTTCAATAGTTTTATAAAAACAAAATTTTACCGAAGTTTCAAGAGTTTCGAGCCATTCTTGAACATACAGATCCTGAAATTTTTTTTGATAAACGCCTTGAACCAGGAGTAATTTACTATCAGTTGGGAATCGCAAATAAAAGGTATGCCACATTCTATTAAGAATTAATGAATTTTTTTAATCCATAGGTTTTCTATTGCTCCGTTTTTATAAATATTACGCAAGCATTTATACAAATTACTGGCGTATTTTTCTTGTTTCCCACTTACAATTCTTGCCCAAAAGTTTTTAGCATTCTGGTATTAATTTGTACACTGATTGGATATATACCCGTTTCACCTTAGATGAAAACACCGGGTGTAGATTTCTTCAAGTTTAAAAGATAATTGTGAAACCAGCGTTCTGCTTTTTCAATACAACTATTATTACTGAAACCCCAAATTTCACAGCCATAAATGAGGATTGGCACGATCGACTTCTCGTATATTTCAAGTGCTGTGTCTATAGACAAATTATATTTTCTAACTTTCTGTATTATTGCAAACATCGCCTGTTTGGCTTTTTTACATCTTTCGTTTTTTTCTCTTACAAATGTTCCCATTTTGAAAAAGGTTGACCCAAGGTATTTATACGTCTTCAAAATCTCTATAGGCCTATTATTTAGATCAAAGTTATTTGGTGTAATCTTTTTATTACCAAAGACAATAATTTTTGTATTTCCTGTATTCACGCATAATTGCCACGTGTCACAGTAATTAGAGAAATTATCAAGTAATCGTTGCAGCCCAGCTTGTGTGTCAGAGAAGTGCTCTGTGTCGTCAGTGTATAATAAGAGTAGAATTTTAGCTAAAATATTTGCGTGTGAATGGTTCGTGTTTAGAAGAAGGATACGGTCTTAATTGTTTACCCATTAGATAACTTTCCAGATCATTCATGTATATGGCGAAGAGAATCGGGGAAAAAATTTCCCCTTGCTTGAACCTTTCATGACTTGAGAAAAAAGTCGACTAATGGTCATTCATCATTACATAACTTTTTATATCGTTATACATATTTTTAATAATTGCCATTACTTGACCCTGAGTATTCAATAAATTCATTTTGAACAAAAGCCTCTCTCTCTAGATGGTATCAAAAGCTTTTGCCAAATCTATGAATGCACAATAGAGATTTTGTTTACCCTTTTTGGAAAGCTCGATCAGGGAATAAAGTTAGAAAATATGGTTAAGAGTAGAGTATTCTTTCATAAAACCTGCTTGGCTTTCCGAAAGGATATTGTTGATTTCTAAATAGTTCTGTATTCGTGTACTAAGAATACTCGTAAATTACTTTGATATGCAACTAACAAGAGTTGTTTTCCTGTAGTTGTCCGGGTTAAGAGCATCCCCTTTTTGTTTAAACACTGGTTTGATCACTGTCCAACTTTCTGGTAATTTACCCGTTTTAAGTATTAGATAAAACAATAGCAGATATACGTCTTTAAACTTGTCAAAACTACTCTTAATATACTCATTGCTAATTTTATCGAACCCTTGTCAGTTTTCAAGGCCTTAACGGCATTCTCGATTTCTTGTATACTAATTTCATTTATTCAGACATCTGGTGTCGGTGTCCAATGGTTCGGTGCATTGTGATCCCACACTTTGGCATTCAGCCTTATAAAATTTTTCAAATTCACTTAAAGATGGAGAATTTGTGTTATCATTACGTTTAGCAAAGCTGTTAACAAATTTCCAAATTTCTTTTGGGTTGCTCCCTTTCATTTTTCGTACCTTTAATATGACCTTTTTATTGTATTTTTTTACTACGTCTCATTGCTTTTTTATAAGCCAATCTCGTCAGCATTAAAGATATTTTATTATTATTATTTGTTTTTTTTCCATATTTTTTCTGAGCTTTTTTGTACGCAGTGCGTGCACTCATACAATCGGTTGAGAACCACGGTATTTTGTTACTTTTCTTAGTTTTCTTTTTACCACCTCGGACCTCTTTTGCGAATGTCATTTCAGCCGAGCTGAGATATATGTCGCAAAGTGTGTCATTCAAGCTGTTTATATCGTTGCAGTTGAGCGGGGTTGTGTCTCCAATGCTAATTAAGTCGCGTTTGAGATTGTCAATTTTTGTCAGATCCAGATGCTCAAGAAAAGTTGATTGTTATCCCCGCATTTTCAAAAATGCGGGGATATAGTCGTGATCTCCGTCCGTACGCCCGTCCGAACGTCCGCCTGTCCGTATGTCACACCCTGAAAGGCTCCTAGGGTATTCAATTCGAAATGTTTAAACTATGCTAATATGTTCAGGTAGCAACTCTAGATGTGCATGAAGGTTTCGGAATTTTGATTTGGCCCCAGGTGATTCCAGTGGAACCACTTTTATCGTTAGAAAATCAATTTTCATCGAAAGGCTCCTAGCGTATTTAATTCGAAACGCTTAAACTATGCTAATGTGTTCAGGTAACATCTCTAGATGTGCATGAAGGTTTGGGAATTTTGATTTTGCCCCCGGTGGTTCCAGTGGAACCACTTTTATCGTTAGAAAATCAGTTTTCATCGAAAGGCTCCTAGGGTATTTAATTCGAAACGCCTAAACAATGCTAATGTGTTCAGGTAGCAACTCTAGATGTGCATGAAGACTTCGGAAATTTGATTTGGCCCCAGGTGGTTCCAGTGGAACAATTTTATGGTTAGAAAATCAGTTTTCATCGAAAGGCTCCCAGGGTATTCAATTCGAAACGTTTAAACTATGCTAATGTGTTCAGGTAACATCTCGAGACGTTCATGAAGGTTTCGGAATTTTGATTTTGACCCCGGTGGTTCCAGTGGAACCACTTTTATGGTTAGAAAATCAGTTTTCATCGAAAAGCTCCTAGGGTATTTAATTCGAAACGTTTAAACTATGCTAATGTGTTCAGTTAGTAACTCTAGATGTGCATGAAGGTTTTGGAATTTTGATTTGTCCCCAGGTGGTTCTCCAGTGGAACCACTTTTATCGTTAGAAAATCAGTTTTCATTGAAAGGCTCCTAGGGTATTTAATTCGAAGCGCTTAAACAATTCTAATGTATTCAGGTAACATCTCTAGATGTGCATGAAGGTTTTGGAATATTGATTTGACCCCAGGTGGTTCCAGTGGAACCACTTTTATTGTTGGAAAATCAGTTTTCCTTGAAAGGCTCCTAGGGTACTTAATTCGAAACGTTTAAATTATGCTAAAGTGTTGCTAAGGAAATGCGGGGATACACCATTGTGTGCTTTGCACACAAATAACTCGATCTAGTTTTGTTTGATCCCATCTTCGAATATTCGGAGTTGGTGTGTCAAGTGTTGTTGAGGATGTTTCAACAGCACGGGGTACATCAATGTGACCTGGATTCAATTGCAAGTTTATTGGACAGTGAACATCAGAATACAATTCATTGAAATCCCCAATCTGTAAATTGTCAATAACTCGGAGGAATGTTTTTGTGCAAATAACGTAGTCAATCACACTGACTTGCTTACATGTAGCTGTACCCACGTGTTTATCTTCTCCAATTCTTCCGTTTATTATTATCAAGGAATTATTAAAACAACAATCAATTAATTTCCTACCATAGTTATTCAACACTGCATGTTCACTTTTTCTTTCTATTGTCAGATCTAATTTTCTATTTAAATTCTGATCCGCACTTATTAAACGGTTAAGCTCTGATTTTGTTCCTGTAAGGGCGTTAAGGGGTCGTCCAACCTAACTTTGGTCAGTTTGTTGACATTTTTCCCAATGCCTCAGAAACAGATAAGAGAAGTAAGGAAAGGCATATTATATATCAAAATAATGAGTAAAGTGCACAGAAAAGGTAGATACATATCATTTTTTTCAGGAAAAAGTGAATTTTATGATTTTGAAGAAGATGAATTTGCCAATGGCGTAAGTAACTAACCGGTAAAACCACAAAATAATCGATAATTCGAAAGTCTTGTCCTCAATATAATGATAACATACTACAGACTCGGAGAAAGCATTTTTTTGACACACACTCGGGTGGGTTTTGATGTTTGAATGTAATAACAACAACACAAATTTTGGATGTTCCGGATGTGGCCATGTTGCAATGATGTTTATTCCGGTCATGTGATTACGATGTGGTATTTGCAGAAATACTCAATTTGGGCAATCGTAAGAATGCAAGGACGTGATCACGCCCTTTATTTGTTCGAGACAATGTATGAGCGGATTTGTAAACAGGTGACAGCAAATACTTGAGCTGTTAATGTCATAACTGCAAAATATGGTTTGAAATTCCCTCTCGTGTTTACAGGCCGTCTTAACTTTTTGTTGCCAAAATATCTGAATTATAGCGCACTAGAAAGACAACATGGACCACTTGTAAAAAAAATAACCGAGTGTATAACATCCGGACGATACACACAAAATAAGGCAATATTCATAACAAAGTAAGCAGAATGCTTTAGAAATCACCTTTTCACGAAGTATATTCCAAGTGACCTGGAACTATATTGAGCGTGTTGATTTCCCCCGATGTTGTGAAATTATTTACTTCCTAGTAACCATGGAATTTGTCGCGGCTCTGTTTGAAGTCTGAAAAGGTCCAATTCAAGATGGGTTGAAAATGATGCATTCGCGCTTTTAAATAAGGTGCGTTTGGACGATGCTTAAAATTTAGTTTTTTCTTGCGACCAACCATACTAACACAAGCGTCGATCAATGTCTTTTGTCAACGTTTCACACTGACAAATGCGACAAATTTCCTTCACCGGAAACTATCTCCCAATTTGCATATCACAATAAACATAACCGCTGTCAGCGTGACAGTGTGGTCAAAACCGAAACGAATTATCGAGTCCAAGGTCTAAATTAGCTGCAATTGGCTTTTAAACAAATGTAATACACGAAATATTCGCAATTTTTTTCATTATCCATGCTGAGTTACCTTTTAACCAGACCACATGCGTTCAGTTTCGTCTGTCGGCATCAAACTGATATTGTTTGTGGTAATTAATAGTACGAGAAGGCGAAAGAAGCCAGATATTTCCCATCATCTATAAATTAATTAAAATTGATAATTCTTTTTATTTTACTGCAATTATGAATTGATAAGGTGGGTGTGTTGCGATTATTATGCCCCAGACCTGGAAGTTGTAAAATCAAAGGTGCATCTAGGGCTGTGAAGTGGTGACCTCCGTCCTCTTAATCTTACCCATTCATCATTACATGTACCAACATTCTCCCTTGTATATCAACCACTGCTACTCCAACTTGAAGGATATTTGGGGTTGTGATCGAGCATCGTGGGGAAACAATGCATGTGTAGCTGCTGTAGCATGTGTTTTTTCCCACATTTTTTCAGCGTTGAGGTACTTTTTCACTCTTGAGTTAGAAAATTTTGTTTATTACTAGTTGATTTGTTACAGTTTGTTGGAAAGTGCCTGCTGATACCCTCAAATGTATTGCTACAAAATATTTCTAGTGAAGATTTTGTTCCTACTACTTATCAAGCAACAACCTAATGAATATTCTGTATAAAGTCACCAATCTGATGTTTGACACTTTTATCGGAGCTGTTATGAAGGCTTATGGAACTCAAAATGTTGATTATGGCAGGACTTTTCTATTCACCCATTAATCGATAAATTAAGTGTTATAGTTGGAAGTAAGAAGCATGAAAGGTCCAGAACTTGAAGTCTAAAAATAATGTTTTGCAGATTATGAGATACACTTATTTGGCGGGTTACCTGTCTGATAGTGTTACGAACATGTGTGACCAGGATCTTCAAAAAGAAAAAAAGAGTTAAACTTTGAGAAAAAAGGCATATGCCTTGAGTGCAGGAGGTAGAGTCATACAAGGAAGAGAGCCCCCCCCCCCCCCCCCCCCCGCGGGAAATTTTTTGTGTCAAATGGAGCTCACTTGTCACCTTTTGGGAATTGCTTTGTGTACTGCGTTCTGGAAAAAGATATGTGAGACCCTCTGGATGTGCCCTTCTGATCTCAATATGCCAATAAGCTTCCTTGGGGAAAGTACATGCAATAATGGTTATGTAAGGTTGATTTGATGTGTTTTGAATAACAATGTACCTTTAAGTACATTAGATGGTTTATTGCAGTGACAGGTTATAGTTACCCTTATTTCTTCTCCAACAGATATCATGAGTGCATTGGTGCCCAAGAGTAAACAAAGCTATTATACTTATTGATAAACCAGACAAATTTAACAATTTAATCACAATCAAATTGATGCATGGGATAAAAGGGGTTACAGTGCGAGGGGTTTGTAAATTTATTTATTCAACTACAAAGTATGACTTTGCAGTGCATTCTACATAGGAGAATATCATAGTTTCTTCCCAAACCACCACAGTGACAAATACATCTTTATATTGGGAAACACTCTTTTGTCCTTCCATACTTCTTCTGGTGGACTCCTTCAAGTTGACCTTTGTTGAACTCCCCAAATCAAAACATAAACAAAAGAAAATGTCTGCCTTCAATCAGTGAGCACTCGACTAATAACATTTGGTCTCAATCTTTATTAATTTCATGAATTAGGAAAATATTTCATCGAGTGTGTACTTCAATGTTTATAGAATACAGCTGTTATTTTATTTTGAGATATTTTATTGTAAAAATCTTGTTCTCTTACTTATGCCATAGCAGACTTTCAGGTGGTGCTATTTACACATGGCAGCAGTTCCATGGCAAATTTCAGTTTCCACATGTTCTATGTTTCATTCCAAACATTTTGGTATATAATTTATTGGAGTTATTCATTTTGGGCCTTTTTAGACTTGAAAGAAAATTACATGAAATTTGACGAAAGTTAGGTTGGACGTCCCCTTAAAATCACCAACAAGGGCAGTGTTTTCAGAAATAGGCAACTGGTCTTGGACAGACAATGTGAGGTCCTCAAAGACATTTTGCACACTGTATTTGGGGCTTTTCGGCGAAAGATGCGCATTTCCAATTATCAAAGGTTTTGAGTTTTGGAAATCGATTTTAAACCACAGAACGTTTGGGTTACTGTCATTCAGTACTCTAAAATATTTCTGAATATTTGCTTTTACGGCAATTCCCAAGCCGCCAGATCGGGTTTTGGCGACTTTTTGCCTATTTTTAAAATCGAAAACATGAAATCCGTCAATTTCAATTTTATCAAAATCATCTGTTTTCGTTTCTTGGAAACATAATCCATCAAACTCATTTATGAAATCACAAAATTACGGATCAATCAGTTTACTTTGCAACCCACAAACATTCAGTGACTACAGTTTCAACAGTTTTAACGCATTACTTTCTGCGTACTCCTAGTTATTATTAGGGTTTACTGTATCATTGAGATTCGGTTCGAGAGCACTAAATACACCTCTATATGAAGGCTGTTGGTCGGATGTTGCCTGTCTATTATTTATGTAAAGCGTATACTCATTTATTGCTTTTGGATAATGTTCATTTATAAAATAGTCACTGTTTTTGAGGACACTAGTTTTTTTCTTTACCATTTCTCTCCGTTTACGCGATACAAACTTGGCAACAATCGGTCTTCTTTGTTTATTTTTCTCACCCTTCTTACCAGTTCCATGCACTCTCACAAATTTAATTTCTTCTTCTATTTTCAATTTGTCTTCAATAAATCGTTTTAAAACAGACTCCGTATCAATGTCCGGCGTTCAACTTTCTGTATTCCAGAAAACAATAAATTGTCCTTCATCGACCTAGTTTGTAAATCGATAATATCACCCTTCACAGTTGTAACCTCGTTTTGCGTATCACGAGTAATTTCAGACATTTTCAGCTTTGTGTGTTTCAACTCTTTTTGCATTGTTTGAAATTCGGAATATAGCCCATAATTACCTTTCTTCACGTTACTTAACTGTTCATGAACATTTTTATTTTCTATCTCACCTTTCTGAATTCTACTCTCCAACTTGCAGATGTGTTCTTCAATACTGGTAATTCTCTGGTTAATTTTTGAAACTTCAGCCTTTATTTCATCAATTCCGTCCAAACGCTTATTAATACTAGTCAACACGGAAAATATTTTGGGAATCTGTGTACTCACACCCTCTTCTTGTTCACAGAAACTATTGTCAAGTTCTTTATCATCCTCTTCTTCCAATGAAAAAATGACTTTTACATCCGAATCGCCTTGACTGTCCGAAGGAGACGCCATGTTTGGCCGAGGAGCGGGAGCAGGTGGAGTAGTTCAGACGAAGCCTGTCTCTTTCTTGATTCCTGGGCCATTTAGACCCTCTTAACACTGAACACAACGTATGTTCCAAATAACAATCGCAACTTCATCATTTAATCAACAAATTGTCCTCTTAAACTTATTATTTTAGTTATTTTCATCAAATTTTAGAGAGCCAAGAAAACATGACCGACGTTAACCAACGCATGCACAACTCCCCCAAAATGATTTGACACGTCGAATATGACTATTCCCAGTAGTGCTGTTCGTGAAACGTTACAGGAAAAGATATGAGTTATCAGACTAGCGGAACGATTGGCTACTCTCGTTGGCTTAGTGATATAACGAAGAAAGCCCTGGCTGAACATGAGAGTAACAACTTCTTCCGTTTTCGAGTGTGTAGTTGCTTTTAAAAGATCAAGGTTAAGATCACCCATAACGTAAACTTTTTTTTTATTTTCGACAGTCAGAATATCCGTTATTTTATTTAATTTTAATAAGAAGAGGTTGATGGCAGCTTTAAGTGGAGTGTCGGGGTCTGTAAACGACGCCAATAATTTTGGAGTTGTGTTTATCTGTAATTTCAACAAATAGAGATTCGAAAGCATGGGGAATTAAGACGAAAATATCATTTCGGACTCTATATGGTATTCCTTCTTTAAGATATAGACCAACTGCTCCTCGACCATCATCATTCTCGCGTCTCGTACATTTAATAAACAGGGCATAACCATACAGATTGAGCGACGTATCTTGAGACATTTTGAATATATCAGTGAGTCATATTATGTCGAAAACGTTCTTCCCTTTTTGTAAATTGTATAGCATGCTTTGAAAGGAATCCTAGTGAACATTCAGACTTTGGCAATCGAGGTAGAATATTGAGAATCCTGCGTGTATTTTGCTAGCCGTTGACCGAAAGTCACTAGGCGAAAAGTACACTGCAAAAAATATAGGTTCTCTTTAGAACCAAAACTGGTTCTAATCTTGTCCCTGAGATGGAAACAGTTCTCTTTAAACAGTATTTATTTCAAATCAAATAAGTTTACCAAGATTAGCATTCAATTTTAACAGAATATTACGTGAACTGAAGTAGATTCAGCAGTAAACTTGGAGCTTATTCAACGCAGTAGCCAAACATTTTGAAACAAAGGAGATATGAATAATTGGCATATCGGACCAATTTTGGTTCTGTATAGAACCAAAACTGGTTCGATATGCCAACTGTTCATATCTCCTTTGCTTAATAATGAGACAACCTCGTATAAGCTCTAAACTTACGGCTGAAACCCCCTCAATTTACGTAATTCTGTTAATATTTAATGTTAATCTTTATAAATTTATTTGATTTGAAATAAATACTGTTTAAACAGAACTGGTTCCATCTCAGGGACAAGATTAGAACCAGTTTTGGTTCCAAAGAGAACCTATATTTTTTGCAGTGTAGTTACAATTAGTTGCGCGGTTTGTAAAAGGGGATTCGTCATTTTCTGGAAAGGAACATACTTTCTCATTATAGAGCCGTATAAAATCGTACTCTGCATCTACCTGCATCTACCCGCACCTCGTCGAGTGTAATGTTACCCGCCTTTATTTACCAAAATACTACCATCCTTTCCAGCTTGACAAATATACAAGCTGTCCATAGAATATGTTATTTCAAGATGAAGATAAAAGGGGAGTTAAAATACGGACTTTGTTGAAGTGTTGGAAAGGGATTGACGATATTTCTGCCACATTTTTAGTCAGTTTGTTGAAGTAATAGCCTGCAATTGTGAGTTTAATTAGAAACGAAATTACTCTGTACAAGCAAGATAAAAAAGAAAACGTAATATATATACGCAGCACGTTAGGTACAACATCACCCTACCTGAGATTGCAGTCTTAAGGTATCATGGATAGATGATTAAACAAATAAATTTATTAATAAGGGAGTTTGGAGTAAAACAATGGATTGAAGGAATGTAGTGAATGTGTGACTGAGTGAATGAAAGATGAGGTGGAAGAATCAATGGGCACAAGTGAGGAGAAAAGAAAAGAGGTGGAGAGGGGACGCATTTAAAAAAGTTGAGATGAAATGAGTGAAACGAAGGAGAAATGAGGGGATGAAGGAATTATGAATGGACAGATTATTATTGAACGAATGGAAGAGAGAGTGTGATGTTCTGGATAGATGGACAGATAGATAGATAAATAAATAAGTAAATGGATAAATAAAGAATTTATAAATTATATAAATAAAAGAAAATAAATAAATGAGTTCCTAGTTAAAGTTAATGACTGAATGTAGACGATGAATGAGTGAATAAGTAAAGAAAGAGAATGAGTGACGGAGCGATAGGAAAGAAATGGACGGAAGAATGAAATGGGACAGGTGAACCCAAACAGCTGAAAAGGGGGATGTGAAGTACACTGGATATAATTGGAAATTGAAACGAAAGATGAAATTAAAAAGTAATTAAAAGAGTGGGGGAATGAGGGAAAGGATCATGTATGGTGGACTTGATGGGACGGGAAATTGATGAAGGAGTAGGGATTGTCATCAATTTGGGTGTTCAGACCAACAATTTATTGATATAGGCGTTTGCAAAATACAAGCGTAGGACAAAAATTACTCCGAATACAGATGAATAACTTTGATAAGCAAACATCAGGAGAATAACAATAATAACGAGTTATTAACATGTTTGTCACATAAGAGAGTTGGCCTTTTAAATGCCTTAGTTCGGTTATAGACGCAAAGCAGGGCATGGGGTTAAAGTCAATGAACATTCCTGTGTGAACTATGGATGGCTTAAGTTATCTTTCTAGTACTAAATTCACGAACTGGCGCGAGAGGCACAGCAAGGTATAACTTATCTGATGAATGGATAACTATTGGCTATCTGATGAATAGATGATTTGTTGACTTCAAGTACACAACAGAACACCTGAATGTGTATCAGCATTGTGGTGAGAATTTAGTAGCATATCTGCCTCAGGCATAATGTTGATGCCCAAAAGCGGTTGATAAAAGTAAGGGAGAACTGTTCTTAATTTTGACCCTGAACAGCATTTCAGTCGCCCACTCACCCACCCACACATTCAAACAGTCACCCACCCACACATCCATGCATCCGTCCATCCATCAACCCTAAATGAATCCAGCAGGAATAGCATATGACACGAGTAAACACATTCTTGAATAAGTAATTTCTTAAATCCCTTGTGTCAAAAACATAGCCCACGACCTCCACGGAGGGATCATATTCCATTTTTCCCAGACGAAAAAATCATGAAAATTGAATGGTGATAAATGGCGCTGGCGGTTTTTACGGCACATTAAGCAGATGGTCAATGACTAACCGGGGGCAAATACTATAAAGCCTCAGGTGCGGCGGAACTGGAGGGTGTGGGGGTGGGGGGGGGCTTGGAGGGGCTCAGCCCCCTCACTTTTACACTTCGGGGGCTAAAGCCTGGTTTAGTTCCTCCACTTTTTATAACCCTTCTGATATGTTTTTAGTGCGTACATCGTTAATTTGCCAAAACTGGAATGGTGAAAAACCCTACCATTCAGTGAATTCAGTTTTGTTTTTACAGTTTGCCATTTGAGACACGTATGTTCCACTTTCCAGACTTGTCAATCAAAAATCGGAACAATGCAGTGTTATGTCGCTGCCTGTAGTTGAGTTGCATGCGAAAGTGTGTCAAAGCGTACAATGCCACTCAGCAAAACAGGTAAAAAAAGGCCAAATGTTATGGAAATAATTGCGCTTCTCCTGGCACCGGTTGAAAACACCTTTTTGTGTTCCGCCGCGTCTGAAAACTTTCACAGCTGTGTCCTCCAGAGCTGCTTTTTCCATTTATGACATTAAATGGGTTGGAATGAACCATTAGTACCCACAAGGATGCGGCCATTTGCAATTTGGCAAATTACCACGTCTTCCAAAAAAGCCAATAATTCATTTTAGTCAGTTATATTAACTGGTAGAGTGCTAAATTATTTTTGGCCATCAAATCTTGTACACATGTCTTTGCCTTGTTACAATTTATGGGAGAATGCCTATGGGCACTCTTCCATAGACTGTAACAGGGCAAATCCTTACCGACTAAATAATATCACTTCAAAGATAATATAAAGCGCATGCACTGAATATGTGCCTTCAAGCAGTGGTACTTGTACTTCAGAATAAAGCCCAAATATGGGCTTCCAGCGCTTTACGAGTTAATAGGTAGAAAACACAATTTTAGAAAATACAGCCTCAAAACTCCCCCAACATTGCTTCTCAGTGAGAATTATGGAGGAGTGTGTGTGGGGGGGGGGGGGGGGGGGTATCGTACTGGTTCTAAATTGACGAACTAGTGCTGGTGCAGCACTGCAAGGTATAAATTGAATGTTGAATAGTTGATTTGTTATTGAATAATGTTACATAATGTTGTATAATTGTGTCATGGAATGTACGCTTTAATAACTGACAATTATTACAGACCTTATTCTTACATGAACGAGAGACGACACTTATAAACAAAATTCTTGAACATTAATTGGGTCTATATCCCCTGTGTCGGAAACACAGCCCACGACCCCCATCGGGACAAACGCAAAGAGCTCGCTTCAATGAGGGGTCAAAAGCCATTTTTCCGAAGCAAAAAACGAAGAAATTATGAATTTTAACTGGCGATTTGGTAAATAGCGCTGCTCCGGTTTGGCGCTACATTAGACAATGGGTTAATGACTAACTTAACATGAATGAATGAATGAATGAATGAATGAATGAATGAATGAATGAATGAATGAATGAATGAACGAATGAATGAATGAATGAATGAATGAATGAATGAATGAATGAATGAATGAATGAATGCATTTCTTGGTCTAATTTATTTATCTATGTGGAACGTCCGACTAATTTAATAAATCAGGTAACCAGTTATGAGAAGATTTTCGTCATCGATCATGAGAAACAGAAGATTCTCGAGTTAGTAACTATAGATTGGTAGTACTCATACCTGCCTTCTTAACGATTGAGTAAATGAATGCATGAACGGAGGAACACCATCGCGAATGCCTAGTTGTTGGGTTAAAAAAAATGAGTCTATTTACCTGTCGCGGATTTGCAAAAGCTAGATGTTAATGTTGTTACTGTTATAATAACCAAACAACGGGAGAATCAATCATAATGGAAACTGCCACAACCACCTCGGCGACCCTCGCGAACTGCCCAGATCCCCGGCAGACCAGTTGACAAAGAGATGGATTCTCCGTGTTATTGCAAAGTGTGTTCGAAGGTGTTCAAAAACAAATATAACTATAAGCGCCACGATAGCGCCCACGGCAAGGCCTTCAAGGATACCCGTGGTTGGTGCGGTCGTGGCTTCCTTTTCTGAAACGAGAACCAAGACTTCATCACTCGCCATCATGGAATTAAACCGTTTAAATGTGTGAAGTGTCAGAGGGCTTTCGTTAGAAAGTGTGACTATAAATACCACGAAGTAACTTACGGCGGACAACCACCACCTTCATCGACTGACGATCAGTCCGGACGCTACATTTGAACCTCCATGAGGACCACTAATCACAGCTAGAATAATTTTTCCATCATAACCTATTGGGGATGTTAAAATGTCTGAATGTGGGTAACACCAGAGACTGGACCATCCATGTTTCTGGTCATACCTGCCAGGTGATCCTGGATTTTCCATTATCACCTAGAATGGCTCCTACTAAAAAAAAAAAACAACTACAGATACCGCAGAAGCCAGCAGGCAAGCCACAGGCTTCTCTGGGGGGGGGGGGGGGGGGGGGGAGTGGTAGCACCTTTGCCCAATCGGGCCCAGGTCCACACCCGGAAAACCCTGACAGGGCCAAGCGAAAGAAGACGAAGAAGAACCCGTCCTCTAAGCGTCGAGGTGCCAAGCGCTTAGAGGCCTGGAAGAAAAAGAAGGTTGCAAAAGCCTGCAAACAGAAGGAAGAGGTAATGGAAACACTCTCCTCAATCCTGCCTGAGAAAACGTCTGGGATAATACCAACAGACACCGCCAAGTCACCCAATTACTCTCTCTCTCTAGCACCATCTCTAGCTTGGACCAATGATGAAGAGGAAGAAGATGAATCCCTAAGCATGCTCGCCCACAAATTGGAACAACAGATTGTGGGCACGGAAGAGGCAACCGACAGCTCTCCCGTTGAAACCGAAGAACATAAGCTAACCGCACAGCTCAAGGAAAAAGCTAAACTGGTTGCGCTAGAAAAGAAGTACAGGCCCAAGGAACAACACAGGCTACAAGTTTTGAAAAGGAGATGCCTTTTCTCTCAGGTTTAGATGGGAAAATGTTCAGGCTATAAGTTCAGCATAAGACCTGAGTTGTTTGTTCATCGTGTGCATATATCACCGGGTGAGAAATGGCGGATGGACCGCGGGCTATTTCCTCCAGGGGTGAGGCTCATATACTTATCAGCCTTGTGACTAATAACGGTAGAATTCTCCAATAAATAAAAATCACCACATCCGGGACATCGCCACAGATGCTTCGGTGGGAAGTTATTTCTAGAATTAAACATGGTCCGTCTCTATAATTTGCTCTACGAAGTACATTATTCTTCTCCCAACGTGTATCCACGATGTCCCCTTGACTTTTCTCAACCAGAGAGGTTATACGGCTCCAATTTACACCTCACTGCGTTACCATTATTACAATACAAATTTAATTTAACAGAAAACGGATTTTATTGTTCATTAAATCAGGAACCCTTGCTTGACATGTTTGGACGCAAGATCACGGTAATCGGCTTTTTGGAACAAATGGCATTTACCTGTTAATGGAAATGATTCTGCTTGGAAATGATCAGGCCTGTAAATTTAAAACAATTCAAGTGATTACTTTTGTGCAGTTGGCACTGCGGCGAGGAACTGAAATGCTTTGAAATCAACAGATATTATTTTTTTGGGACGGGAGTGCAATTACCTGGTGTGTGTGGGTGTGGTGGGGGGGGGGGGGGGGTGGTCGAATCGCTGATCATACATATCTCCAAAGCCGATATTGGTTTTCTGTCCCAAGCTAACGTTCTATGTCGTTGTGTAAGTTGTTTTGTACGTCGTTTTAAGATTTTGCATTTTCCTTTGCCACCAAACCCGCCAATTTCGAGTTCCTAAGTTGAGATAAAAGAAAAACTGAGCAGAGAAGCATTATTTGAAGAGCATATTCGAAAATTAAGTCAGTTTGAGTTCCCTATTATTGTGTGTGTAGGAAAATCATTCAGTCAGTTGGTAAACATATTATTCAAAGGCGATCGACAATTTTTCTCAATGATTTCCTTGTCTGTTTCAGGCACATGCTATCAAAAACAATGAACGCGTGTGTCTTCACATTTTGGTGTACGTCGTTGGATTTCACACTGAAACAATCACATTAAGGTTGAACGGGGTAAAACTATACTGAGTCAAAAAAGAAAGTTTAATAGAAACAAATGTGGAAAAATAGCATAAAGTATGAAATATAATAGTTCTGATGTTGCATGTTTGTGGACAAGAAGTCGTGCAAAGAGTTTAATGACATGTTGTGCACCCATCCATATACAATTTTGTTATGGATTTCAAAATAGCACGTGCTACCCGAGAATGTCAGATTGAATGGGTGACCATAGATTTTCCTTGTGTTAAGTTGTGCTAGAGAGTCTGGGTTATTGAGAAACCACGCTAGTTTTTGTCTTCCGACATTTTAAAAAATGCTGAGGTTAACCGAAAATCAGAAGTTACGTGCCATTGATATGCATGAGGCTTGAACACCTCCAGATGAGCTCGCTGCTGAGTTCGGAGTCACTGTGGTCACTATTTACCGTCTCATTGGAAGGTACAGAACCACTGGATCTTCTGCCGACCGACCGCGTTCAGATCGACAAAGAGTTACTACCCCTGCATAAGACCGACATATCAGGACGTCTCACTTGCGGGATTGCTTCCTTCCGGCGACGAGTACAGCAGCAATTACTCCGGGAAGAACTAACAATAGAATCAGTGCACAAACTGTCCGCAACAGACTCGCTGAACCCGGCATCAAAGTAGGCGTCCATACCATGGACCAATCCTTACACAACGCCATCGTACCGTCAGAATGGAATGGGTACCTCAGCGTGTTCGCTGGACTTAGCAGCGTTGGAGCCGAATTCTTTTTCGTGATAAATCTTGATTTTGTGTACGGCGCGCTGATGGTAGGGCAAGAGTGTATCGCCGACGAGGAGAACGGGTTTCTAATGCGTTTGTGCGGGAATGCGACCGTTTCGTCGAGGATCGTGTAATGGCTTGGGCAGGAATTTCCTTGCACCATCGAACGCAGCTGATCTTCATCGATAGTAATCTGAATGGACAGCGATATAGGGCCGAAATTCTTAACGCTGTTGTTGTCCCGTTGTTCAACGCTAACGTCAGATTGAAGTTATTCCAGCAAGACAATGTCCGATGTCACATGGCGCGTATCTGCCCTGCGTTCATTGCGGAGAAGAGCATCGACCTTCTTCCCTGCCCCCCCCCCCCCCCCCCCCCCCACACACACACACACACACTTTCGACAGATTTGTCGCCAGTCGAGCATCTTTGGGATCAATTGGACCGTCGGGTACGACTTCATGATCGTCAGACGTTAGGGGATTTACGTAATGTTCTAAGGCAGGAGTGGAACGCAATACCCCAGGGTGACATCCAGAGACTTATCAGGTTCATACGCCGTCGATGTCTTGCCACCCAAGAGGCAAACGGTGGACATACACGCTATTGACTGCATTTGTGAACTTTTCGTTTCACCCCATATCTGAATCGCGACGCCCTGGCATGACGCTGGCAGCGGTAAGAACATGAAATTATGCAAATACATACAGCTAGACTCAAAATATGAATTTACAATAATTTGTTTGGGATTAAAGTCGATAAAACTACAAAAATGCTCCTAAAAGCTTATTATACTTTCTTTTTTGACGGTTAACAATCGTCCTTTCCATATACTCTATGTTCACAGCTGAGTGAGAACCAACAATCACATACATGTAGTGTTGTCTATGCACCATTTCATCCCCATGGAAACCATGGGAAGTGAAGCAGTGCTTGTTTAGTATGGTAGACAAGCTCCTTTTTACTGGTAAAATAGGACCTGGTCACCAATGCCTAGGTCGGGAGTCTTCTAATGTGAGCCACATGGGTATAAACGATTGGCTGGTCTTAACTTCATATCAATGCTGTGGTCACGATTAGCCATTGCACAGGAATATGTGACATTAAGCACCAATAAATAAATAAGTAAATGCTCAGTTGAAAACGCCTTAACTCTTCCCATGATCCGGACCGAATAGGATAAAATCTTTTGGAATACTAAAGCAGATAGGCCAATTCGAACAGGACACCTATGACATCGTATTTGATCGGGTCAATCAGGTCTTGTCAATGAGACAGAATGCCGAAGCCCTGAAATCAGTGTTCACGCTGGCTCAATATTTTAATGTGCCAAATTAAATTTGTTTTTGTGCCAAATTAAATTTGTTTTTGTGCCAAATGAGATTTTTACGCCATGGTTATTTTTTACGGGAGAACTATAACAACATTTTTTTCATAATTTATTCAAGAAAGATCAAAAGCATAAAATTACATAAAATCGAATATAACATAAAACGGGACATAAAATAATAAAATATAATTGTTTTAGTTGTGCATTTTTGTATAGAAATTTGCACCCCGATGATCTATTATTTTAACTGATTGACATGTGGAATGAAACCTTTGTCATTACTACTGTTTTAATCTTTGATTTTGATCAGTTGGGAGAGATTTGACCATCCCCTACTAGGCGGGTCCTCGGGTGGCGGATGGAGGACGGCCTGCTCAATTGGGCAGGTTTGCTGGTTTATAATTAGCAGGTTTGCTCAATTGTGTTGGTTTGCTGCGGAATAAACGAATACAAAATGGGTAACCCTGCTCATACCATCTAGCAGGCACCTTGTTCTCCCGTGAGGTGCGGTCTGAAGGCCTCAGAGGAAGGAATCCTGACAGTTGAGGACAGACTGGGTCCCAGTTAGGACAAATCTCCAAGATGGAGATCAGGTCGTAAACACTGCTTTGGCACTGATCTCCATCATGGAGGTACCTGTTTAATAGACTATTTCTGGCCAATCGGGAGCCCCCACCCCCAAAAGTACTGGGTGTCACGTCGGGGGGCATTTGGTGGTCATTCAATCAGTCATTTCTTTTAATCACAAACCATAATTGCCATTGTGTACTGTTTTTAAACTCTTTATATTTTAACAACTACTTAGTTTTGCTGCACTGTCTGTTTCGGTTATACATGGCAGCCTTTTATTACAGTGTTTTATACAGTGATTGATTGAATGGCCGCCATCTGAAGACCTGGCACTTCCACACACGGGCCAATCAGTCAGTGGTATGCCTCGGCATCACCACTGGCTGAGTATACTGCCTCATACCACGTATGTGGGAATACCGGCAACCCGGTGGGTTAACTGCATAGCGGTAACCCTACCCCTTATTGGACTCCGTGGTGGGTGGGAGCCGGAGCAATGAATCAACTATCAATACAAACATGGCTACCAAAAACACATCAAAAAGACGATGTAGATGTCACGAATTCTGATTCTGACTCAGATCATGGCAACATAACACACGAACAAGATTCTAAATACTGGCCAAAATTCATAGTGATTTATTCTGCACAAAAAACAGGAAAACAACTGATATCAATCCGTTTGCATTAAAAAAGGCAATCAAGGGCATAGCAGGTACGGTTAAGGGGGTCAAAAAATTAAGATCTGGTGGACTGTTAATTGAATTTGCTAATCACTCTCAAGCCGTCAATCTTCTAAAAACAGAAAAACTTTTTGACATGGAGGTTCATGCAAGTTCTGATAAAACCCTCAATACTAGCAGAGGTGTAGTTCTAACACGAGAACTTATTGATGTGGACGAATTGGACATTTTAGAAGAATTAATATAAAACGAATCAAAATCAGGAAGAACGGAAGTGAAATCAAAACTAACACATTTATATTTGGCGTCAATACTCTTCAACCTCCAAAGTCCATCAAAGTAGGCTATATGAATGTTAAAGTGGACATATATATATACCAAATCCACTGAGATGTTTCCAATGCCAGAAATTCTGTCATAGTAAAGATTCGTGCAGAGGACAAACAACCTGTTCTAAATGCAGTGAGAAACACCAAGAGCCCTGTACTAACAATATTATCAAATGCGTAAACTGCCAGGGCAATCATATGTCATCTTCAAAGGAACGCTCTGCATGGAAAAAGGAAAAATTAATACAAAAAGTGAAATGTGAGAAACAAATTAACTTACTTTAAGAAAGTCAAATAAATACATTGTTTCATCTATGCCTGGCATGAACACATCGACCCCATCATATGCAACAACATTAAAAGAAAAAGAACAAACAAGATCAGTAGAATGCCAGGCAACACATATATGGCTCAACGGCACAATACCAGTCCCACTACAAGCTTTTACAATTGATCTATCAAATGAAACAACACAACAATCAACCCAAACAGAGTCAACAGTCTCAAAAACAACTGAGGATAAATTAGACCGAAAACACGGAAAGAATACGCCTAAACCTGCACACAATAAGGAAAATATCACTAACTCAGAGAAGGAAAATGAACAAAACAAAACAAAGCCTAAGCCACAGCAGGAACAAAGATCACAACAACAGACTCTGAGTCAGAATCAGATGAAAAAATTAGAAAAAGAAGAAAAGAAAATGGAAAAATTAAGACAAAAACAATTGTCGGACAGAATACCCAAGGTTCTTCAAAACCCTGTTGTTCGCAACAGGTTCAAAGGTCTTGAGGAAATGGAGGTAGGTGATTGTATCGATGAAACATTCGAATAATTTCGTCCGATTTCTTCACAGAATAGATCCCTGAGGAAAAATTCACCGAAGAAAACTGCAGGGGCCATTTCGCCCATACGTCCACCCTCTAAATCTCTATCGAAATATGGCTAATATAAACAAATATAATATAATACAGGGGAATTGTCGTGGTTTTAGAGCCAATTTTAATGAACTGGGTCCTATCAGCCAAAAATATAAACCTGCTGCTTTTTGCCTGCAGGAAACTATTTTAAAGAAACCCGAGGCTCAAGATCATTCAGCCTCTAGGCATTATACTTCGTATAATGCCTGGGCAGATGATAATGATCTTCATATTCGTAGAACGACTGTCGTAGTTAGGAACGATATCATTCAAATCTCTGTACCATTACAGACAAATTTACAGGATGTGGCGGTACGCCTAACATTAGACAAAACAGTTACACTTTGTTCAGTTTACGTTTCACCAAGTAAAGCCCTACAACTGAATGATCTTGAGCTACTTGTCCAACAGCTCCCAACTCCATACATTTTGTTGGGTGATTTTAATGCACATAGCCCTCTTTGGGGTGATTCCTGCAGTCAAGAAGATGTAAAGGGTAAAACTGTAGAAGAATTCATTACAAAACATGACTTGTGGTTGTTTAGTGATGGTTCAGACACTTATCTGCACCCCGCATCTGGTTCGTATACATCAATTGATCTTTTAATTGCATGCCCTTCTATCTTCCTTGGTTTTCTTGGAAGGTAGAATATGGCCTGTGCGGGAGTGATCACTTTCCAATTGTGTTGGAGAGTGTAGTTCCGGATCAAAGGATACTGACACTGGTCCCGATGAAATTTACTATAAACTTTTAAAGCATCTGCCACAAACATCACTAGAACTTTTATTATCAGTTTTTAATGGCATTTGGGTGACTGGCCAGTTTCCACCATCCTGGCGCAAAGAACAATAATTCCTATTCCAAAGCCTGATAAAGATCACAGCAACCCAAGCAATTACAGGCCTTTTGCCTTAACCAGTTGTCTGTGTAAAACCATGGAGAGGATGATCAATGACCGACTTGTCTGGTTTCTGGAATCGAACAATCTGCTTGCAGATGTTCAACGTGGTTGCAGAGGCCAGAGAAGTACTGTGGATCATTTGGTCAGACTGGAAACGTTTATTAGAAATGCCTTCGCCAGGAAAGAACATGTGGTCGCCATCTTCTTTGATCTGGAGAAGGCACATGATACAACATGGACGTATGGGTTTTTAAAAGATCTTTTAAACATGGGGTTGAGAGGGCGTATGCCCCTTTTTATTGAAAACGTTTTGAAGGACCGCTAGTTTCAGGTTCGTGCTGGGTCAACGTTATCGGATCCTCACGAGCAGGAACTGGGGGTTCCTCAGGGCAGTATTTTATATGTTACCCTTTTCTCAGTGAAAATCAATAATATTATTGATGCAATTGAGAATATGGTTGACTCGTCAGTGTATGCAGATGACTTTTTCATCTGCTATAGCCGCAAAAAAAAAAAAAAATGAATGCTATAGAGCGCAAACTGCAGCTGTGTTTGAATAAAATCCAGAAATGGGCTACAGAAAACGGCTTCAAATTCTCTAAGACGAAAACTAATTGTGTTCATTCTGTAGGCTCCGGAAGCACCACCTTCATCCGGAATTGAAAATAGACGGGAGTCCTATTAATGTTGTTAAAGAAGTGAAATTCTTGGGTTTGTTATTTGACAACAAACTTAATTTCACTTCTCACATAAAAAAACTAAAGGTAAAATGTAAAAGGGCACTGAACCTCTTGAATGTAGTTGGTAGCACTGATTGGGGTGCTGATCAAAAAACATTAATCCATCTGTATAGATCACTTGTCAGATCTAAATTAGATTATGGCTGCGTAGTTTATGGTTCTGCAAGAAAATCATACCTGAAACAACTTGATGCAATTCACAATAGTGGTAATCGAATTAGCTTGGGTGCATTTAGAACTTTCCAATAGAATCAATGCTTGTTGAGGCTGAGGAGCTTTCTCTTGAGAAGCGCAGAATTAAACTCTCCCTTCAATATGTCTCTAAACTTCTTTCTAATCCATCAAATCCTGCTTATACCTGTGATGCTGAACCTCGAAATATCGAATCTTTTAACCGCCACCAGAAACATATTCCTCCATTGGGAATTAGAATTAAGCCCCATATGCAATCTGCCAAAATTGAACCAGATGCCATTAAAGAAATCAGTGTACCACAGACTCCTCCCTGGCATCTTAAAAAACCAACGGTTATTTTAGATCTTGCTTCTACCAAAAAGTCTGAAACAAATTCTCTGCAAATTAAACAGAAATATGCTGAAATTAAGTCAAAGTATAGTGCATACACAAGCATCTATAGAGATGGATCAAAAGATGGTGACAATGTATCATCAGCTGCTGTTACTGGTGATCATATCATCTCAATCAGAATATCGAATCAAAGTTCTATTTTCACAGCTGAAGTTGAAGCTTTACAACTCGTTCTAGAACATATCGAGAATACTCAGGAAAAGAAGTCGATTATTTTTCCGACACTCTTTCCTCTCTACTTGCTTTACTCAACCCCAGGTTGAAGAACCCTCTCATTTTGGAACGTCGTGAGAAGTTGGCAACTCTCATGTCTGACCAATATGATATCGTGTTTTGCTGGTTACCCGGACATATAGGTATCGCTGGTAACACCAAAGCGGACAGTGCAGCAAAACAGGCTTTAACCAAGCCTCTCCTCTCACTGATTTTAACATCCCTTTCAGTGATTTCAAACCATATATTAGTAACTACATCAAATCTCTGTGGTGGGCGGAATGGGATGGAGCGACAAAAAACAAGCTCCATCGCTTCCGATCAAACATATTTGATCACTACCCATCCAGTAACCTTTGTAGAAAAGATCATGTTATTCTGACTTGATGTCATATTGGTCACACACGACTTACACATTCCTTTTTGTTAAAGGGTAATATGCGACCAGGGTGTGCTCCCTGCCTGCAGGTGTTGTCAGTGAAGCACATTCTTTTACAGTGTACTGATTTTGATCTTGCTAGACGACAGTATTTTAATGTTGTGTCTCTTCGAGACCTATTTTATAATACAAATTCACATAACGTTTTGTTGTTCCTGAAGGAAATCAACCTTTTTAATAAATTTTAAATTGTTTGTTTTTATTATTTCACATTCTCATTCATTCAGGGTTGATTTACGCAGCATTTTCTGAACACTTGATTTCATTTTCACCTTACTGTGTTTATTGATTAATTTTATTCCTCATACTTCATATTTCGTTGATTTGTTTTTAACTACCTCATGGCAAATGGTGATCTATTTTAAAATTCATATCTTTCATCACCACGATATAGCCTTAGCTGCTGATGTGGCGTAAAGCACCAATAAATAAATAAATAAATTCGTAGAGTACCACTAACAATTAAAGACAGTTGGTAATCTGATATATTGTTTGCTGGTGAAGAAGCAAAGCATCCGTTGTTTACACAATACACGATTTCTTAATCCGAGGTCACCGGTGAGGACAATTAAAGAGTGACTGGCCATTGTGTACACAGTTGAACGAGATTACTTTTTTGTAATTAATGGTGTGGGCATTCATATTGATTTATTTAATTGATCATTTGTTCGCTTTACTAGGAGAAAATGTTATACTATATACGGGTTTTTTGCAAAAATCAAGAATATACTAGCTTCGTGATTTTGAATTTATGTGCCAAACGCTGACATTTATGTGCGAGATGTTTTTAATTTGGCTCATGCCAGCGTGAACACTGCCTGGAATTTAACTGATTTGTAATAATGTATTTATGATATGATATTACGTATTTAAAAATTAAATATGACACCTGGAATTAAAAACAAGAAAATATATTAACCCGAGGCACACTGACGTCAAACTATCAAAATTTACAGTACCAAATTTAACCCATAATGCAACTAGGAATTTATTAACTTCATTTTTGTGTTACGGAGCTGAGCCCTGCCACACGCGAATGAAAGGGTTACGTTCCTTATTTTATTTTTGGAAATATTCTCAGCGTTAAACCTTCATATTTTAAAGGGACGTCCAACCTAACTTTGTCAAATTTCAGGTAATTTTCTCCAAAGTTCAGAGAAGGTCAGAAGGGAATAACCCCAATAAATCATATATCAATTTGTTTGGAATGAAACATAGATTTTGCGGAAACTATATTTGCCACGGAACCGTTACCATATGGCAGAAAGCACTGCCTAAAAATCTGCTATGGCATAAGTAAGAGATCAGATTTTATACAAAAATACCTTAAATTTATGGAATATTTAAATTCTGCAATCCTTTTAGTACAGACACGGAAAAATCTTTTTCTCATTCTTGAAAGGAACGGGATGCGAGACCAATTGTAATTTAGGATGCCTACATTTAAAATGGGCTGCCATTTTTCTTGTATTTGTTTACCTTTTAAGAAGGTCACCAAGGGTCAAATCCACACTGGTTAGAAGAACATGTATGGAGTCATGAGAGAGTGCATCAATGAAAAATGAAAAATGTCCAATGCGGCTTTTGTGAGTCTGTTGTGACCATACCTCCACAATCCTGTGCCATTTTGCACGAGACCTGTGTCAAATTGGTAAAAGACGATGACACTGAATTGAATTGAATTGAAATGTTTATCTGCAGTATAATTGTTGTATAAAAATAACACTAAACTAATATGTGTACTGCGGGATACAGCATTGCCTTGTTGCCTGTCTTCCCCATAAAAGAAAATAGAAATAAAAATAGAAAAACGGTCATTTAGTGGTTCAGTGAACCATTCAATAAGAAATATTTAGATGAGAATGATGAGAAGTGATAAGATACCAGAATGGAATTTCTGTCGAGCTCTGTCAGACAAGAAACGAACTTGAGTGAGGTTCCAAAGCGAAATATTGAGATGAGGATGATGAGATGTGATAAGATCCCAGAATGGATCAGATTTGACAACTCTTAATATTTTTGGCGGGACTCAATCAAGTGCATGTCTGTCTATCGGCGCTAAAGGAGCTCTGTCCGATAAAGCATGCACTTGAGTCAAGTCCAAAAATGACCGCACTTGCATTCTAACTGCACTATAATTTGAGTATCTTTGGTCAAGACCACTCCACACCGAGCCCGATGCAAATAACACCTATACGTATAAAGGGCGAGATGCACCGTAATCGGAAACTACTAAACTTTGACTGAGTACGTCAATCACATGCATCATACCCAGCGTGAACTAACCGTGTCAGAGGGTTGCAGTCAGTACACTAAGAGCGCCCACACTCAACATGCGTAGAGGAGTGTGATTTTAGAAGATTGTCAGTTATGGTTTTCTTAACCTGTTTTCTGCTATAACTTTGTATAACTTGCGGGATTTCATTCCAATATTGAGGAGAAGTGTGAATATGGAGATCAGAGGAACATTTAGTTCGTGGTTGTGATGTTCGTATTTTCCCGGATTGTATAGTATCCATACCAGAGGGATTATTGTATACTGTGGAGACATTTTCGAAGGATACTGGCAATCTTTTATTACACCAGTCATGCATGAATAGCTGCACATGAAGTTTATAAAGGTCATAAAATTTTAGAATGCCGTTCTTTCGAAATAGAGATCTGTGTGCGAGGTATAGTTTTTCCTGCTGATAATACGGATAATCTTTTGTTGCAAGAGAAAGATTCTGTTGGCAGATGCAGCGTGGCCCCAAACGTTGATACCATGCGGTAAATGTGGATGGACAACGAAAAATATAAATATTTTAATGCTTTTTGTGAGAGGTTTTTAGTTCCATTTATAACATAGATGGCCCTTGCCATCTTGGAACAAACTGACGATGTATTGTGTCTGAAACTTAGACTTGTGTCCATGTAAATACCTAAAAAATTCACTGAAGAGTTCTGTGTCGCTTACCAATTGCTGCAATATGTTGTCGATATTATGTGTGTCATTGTTAGGATGTAGCAAAATGTACTATGTTGTATTAGCATAAAGCACTAATATGTTTGCAGCACAACACTCGGTGATATGTTGAAGTTCAGTGTTTATCTTACTGAATAAGTCTTCTACATTGTGACATGACATATGGGCTGTTGTATCATCAGCAAATAATAAAACGTTCAAGTTTGTTGATTTTGAAATATCGTTTGTATAGATTAAAAATAAAATAAGCCCTAAAATGGAACACTGGAGGACGCCAGTTGTTATCGCTTTGGGTTCCGAAGTTCTGTTAATAACTTGAACATACTGGTTTCTACCTAATAAGTAGGCAGTAAACCAGTCTTTGCTATGCTCCTAATCCCAGTAGTGATCGAGCTTACTAATAAATGTCAGATGATCAATTGTGTCAAAAGCTTTTGAAAAATCTAGAAACAAAGTCAAAGTGCAATCCTTCGTTGGCCGGTCATTATTTCCATCCACGCTGTTAACGAGGTGCAGTATTGGGTGAATTATTGAGTGTCCTTTTCTAAAACCAGATTGGTAATCGTATAGTATGTTGTGCATATTAAGATAGTTTGAAAGCCTTGTGTACATCACTTTTTCTAAAACTTTAGAGAAAAACGGCAGAAGACTAACAGGTCTATAGTTATTAAACAGTTATGTATTCCCCGACTTAAAAACCGGGATTACTTTAGCAATTTTCATTTTTTCGGTTAAAATGCCGGTACTAAAGGATATATTGATAATATGAGTTAAAGGAGTAGACACCTCGAACGCAATTTCTTTCAATAATTTAGTTGAAATATTATTAGACGGTGATATGAAGAAAGATTCTGTTCTGTAATCGTTGCTTAGGATATTCTGAAATGATCAGTCTGAATGGGGAACTCGGCAGTTTAACGTTTTGCCAATATCAATAAAAAGGGAATTATATTTATCGGCAATTTCCTTTAGGTCGCTGAGCTCAGTTTCGTTATCAACGAAGCTAGACGGTAAAGCATACGAACTCTCTGATTTATCAATAACTTTCTTCAAAATTTCCCATGTCTTTTTTATATTATTATTTTTTTAAGTAAAATGCTGTCGTAATATTCAAGCTTGCATTTACGTTTCAAACGGTTAAACTCTTTACATTAATTTTTATATTCTAGGATATTAGTATCGGAGGGCTTTTTCATCTTTTTAGATATAACCGTTTTTTATTTAATGAGAATTGCCGAAGTCCTGATGTCATCCATGGTTCATATCTCACGTATGTTTGGGGTGTAGTCACTTGTTTTAGAGGAAAGTCTTCAAATCAAATGCTTTTTGAAAACAACAAAGAAAGGCACTGTATGCAATGTTCGTGCAAGTACTATTCAGTACATCGGTGAAGTCCTTATCAGATAGAAACCTTTGAAAACAATCAATACTTTCTCGTTTTAATTTCTGTTTATGATACTGAGTGGGTGCATACTGCCGTGTGGTCATTTCTCCAATACAGAACGTCGCAAGATGATCGCTTACATCCATGATAATAATTCGGGCGGCTCTGTACTTACTAACTTTATTACAACATATCGTCGTGTGAGAACCATTACGTTCTATCTTCCAGTGGAAGATAGAACCTTATGGTTCTCACTCGACGATATATGGTCTATAACAGTGGCCGAGGAGTCTGTGATTCTCGTGGGACGAGTAATAACGGGCATGACGCCTGCACTGAACATAGAATCCACATAATTATTAGTTTTTGAATGGCCCCCAAAATTTAAAATCTCCCATGAGATAACTGTTTTATTCTCCCTATTCTTTTTATCGAGAATCTCAGATAATGTAGTCCAAAACTGTTCAAAGCTTTTGGAGCAGTGTTTAGTCGATAGATGATCCCAATGACACATTTCGTAGTGGAATATATCTCTGCAAACAACGACTCAAAGACGTGGGGAATAAAAACAGACAGTCATTCCGTATTTTAAAAGGTATATTTTCATTGATAAATATCCCCACACCGCCCCTGCCGTCATCGTTTACACGTCGGGAACGAGAGACCAGTGGATGGTAGCCTTCCAGATTGATACACCAAAAAAGTGAAACCTGCCAGACTTCCTCATTTGATATTATCTGTGTCCATTTCTGGGGTTGCACGAGCAATGACAACTGCCAAGAGTGTTATTTCAAAGCTCAAGTGTGACCAAAACAACAAAAAAATAACCTGCCCTGCGTGCATAATACTTTCATCACTCGGCTACACTAAGTTAGAAATCCGGGCTTCTAATTCATTTATGTACATTGATTTGGCATGTTTCATTCATTTTGGAATTATCGGTTTGCTGTAGTTGCTGTTTGGGGAGGCCTGGCTGTTGTTTTCCCGTGAGATTTAAGAACATTAATAACTGATCTGCTTACCAATACTAATTTTATAGGCGGAGGGTTACCGGCCTGAGCAATATCGGAATTATCTTGGTTATTAAATTCATTTATCTAGACACTTATGACTTGATGTTGGAGAAACAGAATCAGTGCGAATCTCACTACGTCCGAGGACGTCACAGCAATGTGGACCGTCTCTATCTATCTCAAAATTATTTCAGAATGCGGAGACAAACCATAAGAGAGAATGCGAATTTACTGTATCTGTTTCGTCAAGATTTCAAGAATCTCAATCACATTTACGACGATCATGAGACCAATGACATGAGCAAAAAAGAAGAAATTTTGTAAGTTGGTGTGGGTTTTCACACAATATAATTTCGCGGTCATCAGTCATCAGTAGGAATGGAATCGGCGATCTTTACGTTCTAGACGATTCCAAAAAGTCCAGAAAAAAATCATATTAAGTAGAAAGTAAAAAAACAAAAATAAATAAAATATACAATTATTAAAAGATATTTTTAAAAAATGTTGCGAGACTACGAAACTAAATTATTAGAAAGGATAGCCAAGAACACGAAAAGAACGACTGATAATACGACGGCAAAAGATTCTTTTTCGATCGTGATGAGCAATGATAAGACTCGATTCATGACGAAATTCAATCCACCGATCGAATTGAGGAGGGATAAAAAGTATAAGATGGCACATGCAAATCTGGAGACGTACTGTTTGTTTCCCCACATCACGGAGAAAAATAATATGTTCAGATACTTGAACGGAACGGAGTGGTTAACGATTCGCATTCCAAAAGGCAGTTACAGCATAGCAGATTTGAACGAACTTATTCAGACTAGAAAGACGATCGACGGTGAAGACGGAACTGCTATCAACATAACTGCCAACGTCAACACCCTGCAGACGATATTGAACATGAGAGAGGGTTATCGAGTGACACCTTTGGAAAGATGTTAGGATTCGATTGAAAGACGTTAGAAGGGCATGCGACATGAGAAAATGTTGTGGACATTCTCTCTGTCAACGGCATTTTGCTGAACGTTGACGTGATTTCTGGAAATTACGTGAATGATACGCACAGCCCACGATCTACTCGTCTTTCCGGGCTACACGATCATACAGCAACTTCGAAATCTAGTCTATTTGCCTGTGATAGCTCATAATCTATACAGTATTAACACTAAATTAACAGATCAAAATGGAGAGCTTTTAGATTTTCGCGGCGAACGTATGATGATACGATTTCACAGAGAGAGAAATTTAGGAAAAGAAAATCTGCTATGGTGCTACATTAGTAACAGAGTTTTGTTTATGTTGAAATTTCCACCTCTGATATTCCTTAAATTCAAATTAAATATATACAAATTATGCATCAAAATGAAGGTTGAAACACATATGTAATCAACTCATGGAGTTGACAACAGGCACCACTGGTTCCTGGAATTCTGCAACCGTATTCGTACCAGAACTGATACTAAAATAATATTTCACGAGAATAACTTGTGGACAAATGTGCTTCAGATATCTAAGAACAAAGCTATACATTTAAAACACTTTCGAATGCAGCGATAGGTTTGCAGTTGGAAAAAGGACAACACTGTCTGCATTTTTATTGAAGATTGATTCCATGTTCGACAGACATGCGCAAATCGCTTGATACCACGAATGTCCTTCGAAAATCAAAATCGTAATTCTATGAAATTTCAATGGGTCAAATGATACCTTGCATCAAATGATAACTTGCATAGAATATGGCAACTGTGCAGCCTCTGTATAATAATAGTATGCTGTATTAAGACGATATTTCTCATTATTTGATTTTAGACGACGTTGTATATCGATGCTCTTTCCTTCTGCCACTGCGTTATGAAGAATTTTGATGCCCTAGCTTTGTTCTTGGATATGTGAAACACATTTGGCCGTAAGTTGTTCTTGTGAAATATTATTTACTTATCAGTTCCGGTACAAATACAGTAGCAGACTTTGAATTGAGATTGAAATTAAGTCATCAAGACTTGAGCAATGGACGTTACAAAATCGCTTGGACCAAAACGAAAATTAATAGAATAACCAAAGTGTATCGTAATCGAAGAGGATTGACCATGAGACTGAGTGCCGCGCAACTGAGATATAATTTGAAAATGAAAGGTGGTTTCTTAGGATTGTTGGCGGGATTGGCCACAAAGCCATTACCCATTCTCACCAAAACCGTGTTGCCGGCTTTGGGTACAGGAGATCTGTCGGAATTGGCCAGTTCTGGTGCGCAGAAATTATCTATAGGCCCATTGCATTAGCAACAGTCCTATCAAAACTACGGGAGAAAATAATCCTCAACAGATGCTTGGATAATCCGACCACCACTGACTGTCAATTTGGTTTTAAAAGTAAACACTCCACTGATAGTTGTATATTCGCACTGAAAGAGGTCTTTCGTTATTATGTTAAACATGACTCTCTAGCTTTTGTGTGTTTTCTTGACGCCAGTAAGGCATTCGATAGGGTAAATCATTCCAAATTACTTGAAAAATTAAAAGCTAGAAAACTGCCACAAGCAATTCTACGCCTGCTCAGTTGTTGGTTTGAAACACAACTTTTCCGCGTCCGGTGGGGGCACTCCATGTCCAGTAAAAATTTACCGTTAGTAACGAGGTTAGGCCAGGCGGGATCCTGCCCCCCTAGATGTTTAATGTTTACATCGATGACCTGAGTTGGCGAATAAGTAAGGTCAAAGTAGGGGGTAGTGCCGGAAAAGTTACAGTCAATCACCTGTGTTATGCTGACGATATGTGCCTCGTAGCTCCAACAATCAAAGGTCTCCGTATTCTGTTAAGAATTTGCGAACAGGAGGCGGATAGTCTAGATATTATCTTTAACAGCAAAAAGTCAGTGTGTATGTCATTCATTCCGCGGTCTTTCTCAAAAATATAATTTTCGAAAGTCTTCCCCAATGGCTCTAAATTCACCTTTGTTGAAAATTTAAATATCTAGGTCACATAATACATAAATCTTTGAAAGACGACCTAGACATTGAAAGACAATATCGAGCAATATGTGTCAGCTCCAATCAATTGCTTGGGGAGTTTTCCAACTGTACCCCAGCGGTGAAAACCTTCTTATTTGAGAAATATATATCCCCTCTATATTGCTGTCATCTTTGGGCACAGTATAGTCGAAAGAGTATGCAACGTCTTACTGTCTGTTACAATAATGTGTACAGACTACTACTCAGATATGACAAATCCTGCTGCCCTAGTAATATGTTTGTATCGGACAGACTTCCATCCCTTCTAACCCTAAGGAGGAGATTCATGTATAGTTTCCGAGAACGTATTTTCCATCTCGAAAATAAAATCACGCAATCCTTCTTGTTACGCTCAGACCTTGGGTACTCATCGGCTTTAGTCAATGTCTGGATCTCCCTACTGTACTGCTAATTGAATTAAGTTTCACGCCTGACACTCGCTAAAGCTTTTCTCACATTATTTGGAGTTGCAGGTTAAAGGATGCGTGTCTATGTTGAAGTCCCGTCATAAGCGGTTATCTTCATGTACATTACAGCGTATTTGTGTGATGCTACCACTGTAAACATATATATTTATATATATATATAATTTTTTTATTTTTTTTATGTTCTTTTTTATGCTCTTTTTGTGTGTTCTATGGACCACTGTGTCTGAAATAAAGAATTATTATTATTAATTTATTTTTTTCCTTTTTATATATATAAGATAAAATAAATAATGAAAGTGCTCATAAAGGTCCAGTTCCTATTTCATTTTTACTTTCGGCTCTCTCGGAAACAACACATCAATTACAAATATAACAAAATCTCCATTGGAATAACATGAAGCAAAACCACAATGTGTGCAAACTCGCCAGCCTGGCAGTGCCCATAACGTCCCGCATTACAATTTCCAATGGAAGTTTTCCATTTATGAGAAATTGCATACAGACGGAGCTTTTTGGCTTCATCTGTTCTAGCTCACGACGAGGCTGAGAACAAAGCGAGCACATTACAAATACCTATGCGAAAATAATTGCATTGTGTGATGTGCAGAAAATTCGTTTTCGCAAATATCTGAGGCCATCGACCTTGATTGTTTTACAATTTCCTATGGAAACTTACATTGAAAAAAAATCATCTTTTTCTGAATCATATCGAATTTATTTTCTTTTTTCTTCTCCCCGATGGATTAACCTTAGCCGAAATACCTGCTCAAGCGAAAATTGATTAGGTCCAATTTTAGCTGAGGCAGAAAATGTTTCCTTTGAAATTCACATTGTGAGCCAGAAACGCATTTTTGCTGAGACAGAATTGTCATTTATACTCTACTGATAAAAAATATTTAAAGGAAAACATTTTCCATCGATAAAACGTTGCACCAAAACCATAACTTCATTTAATAATAGAGACAATTCACAATCGAATATAATACACTGCCTCAAATAATCGAGATAGAACAGTAATAGCAGATAACTCTTCATTCCTTTGCAGTTGTATTTATCCCCTACCACCAAATCACGAACGGGTGACATCTCGTTGGGATGTTATTAGATATGTACCACCTATGGCTGGAAACCTATGGAGGTGGGACAACATTTTCTTCACGTTGAGTGCTATCCCAGCTATGAGAGCTCCTTGGGCTAGTGAAAGTGAGATCCTAATTTGCGGACAGAAAACCCTTAAACGAAACCTCATTGAACTTATACTTCCATGCCTGTTTCAATTTTCTTGTGAATTGGTTTTGTCAGGAAAAGAGGGTAATGTAGGTTTAAGCCTATTCATCACCCCCAATCTGCTTCGAAAATAAATAAAAAAATATGTCTAGATCTTGAGGTATGTTCTAGAAAACAAACATATTGTGTGGCTGTACAAAGTTTCTTCAAACGTTTGATTCAAATACAGACTAAAGACCTTTCATTTTGGTGTTCCCATCAGCGGCCGCAAGCTGCATTTGGAAAAAAATAGTGAAAGTGAACGAATTATTCAGAGGGCTTCGGATGACCGCAATTTATTGCTTCCGAATCTTCACCAAATAATCTGTCATTGGAACGAAAAGCTCGTATCATTGAGATGCCATCACCTTTATTTTGTTGGAGAAAAATGAAATAACATTGAAATTGCAACCAAAGGTCATTTTTAGTGAGGCCACTTCATTTCCCGCTGCAACCAAATGGAATAACGAGATAGTTAGTTCCACGCAGATGTCATTAAGCACGTTTAAAAATGAAATGGGAAACTATTTTGAGGGTTTTAGTTTTACGTGCATGTCTAGGCCTCCGTATTGCCTTTGTGTTATACTACCGGAACTGACTGCCCTCTCTAAAATATGAGCTCCATTCAGCGAGAGGTCATTGCAATGTTTCGTGAGTGAGTATATTCTGGACCTGCGTTTATTGTTTTGCATGGCACATGGTTAAACTAACATATAGTATAGATCAGAAGTTAGTATGTGATCGGGTGGCGTTCACGACAACGTGAACCTGTCTACCAGAAATCTTTCGAGAGTGCGATCGCTTAGTAGGTAGAGATGCTGGCTGCAAGCTTAGAGATCCTCGGTTCGAATCCCACTTGCGGCAACCGAGTTGTGTTCTTCGGCAAGACACTTACTCCCAATCGCCCACGTGGGGGGAACGGTGACGTTGTGTACTGAAGCGTACTGCACGCCGACGGCACACTTGTCTTCAATCAATGCTATCCCTTCTTGTGTGGAGATAATACATTAGGGAGCCTGACAGTTGCTCGCCGTTGCTCGGTGTTTCTCGCCGGGTACTCTAGCTTCCTCCACCCGTAAAACTGTCCGACACAAGGTGGTCTTGGCTGTCAAAAGTGTCGTTAAACCCGAATAAATAAATAAATACATCAATCAGAAAACTTTGTTGCCTGTCGGAAAAAATGCTGGTTGGCAGAGCGCCAACATTTTCCCGAAACCAGCTCACATGAACAAGAAGACTGACCATTTGACGAAACTCCAATATTGATTATGCAAAAGTACCCGTATGTGTCATGCTTTGTATGAAGTGCTCGTTCTGGGGGCGCGGTGGCGTCGCGATAACCGGTTCTCGTCAGATCACCGAAGTTAAGCAACGTCGAGCGCGGTTAGTAGTTGGATGGGTGACCATTTCAGCGACTGATTCGTGCTCCCCGTTGCGTCCTTGGGCAAGGCACTTCACCCCGATTGCCTACATGGGGGCACGATGACGCTGTATACTAAGGCGTACTGCACGTCGATGGTGCGCATGTCTTCAACCAATCTAACCACGCCTGTGCCGCGGTGCAGAGTTCAGAGTTTCGATGTTGGAGAGCTGACAGCTGCTCGTCGTTGCTCGGTGGTTCTCTCCGGGTACTCCGGCTTCCTCCACCTGTAAAACTGTCACCGACATGATATGACCCTGGCTGTGAATGTGTCGTTAAACCCTAATCAAAAAAGTGCTCGTTCTAAGGATATAACAATTGCGCGGCCCTGTACGCGAAAATTCAATTCGCACATTATTATTATTATAAAGAATTACTTTCGTTAAACAAAAGTAATTCTTTAAAATAATAATAAATGTGCTTTTCTGACCTGTTTCATTCGTTATTGTTGTAAAGGAAAAATATTGAGTTAGATTTCAAGTTCATACCCTCAGTCAACGTTCCATGAACACTATCGGAAAAATGTAACTCTCGCTCAGTAGTGTCGAAACTTTGAGATCTTAGCTTCGTGCCTACACTGTTGACAAACTATGAATTCCTAGCATAGCCAGCTTCAGTGGAATTACAAATTATCATAAATCTACGGAGAAAGGAATAAATGTAATGAAACAACATATGTTAATTTAATAAGCCCTTTACCCACAACTGCGACAACAGTGTAATAGTATACGAATCAACACACAGCTGCACAAAATGTTAAAAATGATTTTTTACACGGACGTATTGCATGATAACACATAGAGTTTGTAAATTCAAGAGTACGCAAATGTGTCAATATAAATGTAATGCTGTTATGTAATATTTAAAACTGCAATTACATTTGGCCAAGGTATTCCACCATGGGTCGATTCGGTATATTTGTTCTTCCCCAATCATCTTCCAATACGACCCAAGGCTTCGTCTTGGCAGACGGTTGTATAAGCTGTATTTGAAGAAATAGATTACTTTGACCACGCCCACCATTCTAATTCTAATTAGGTCACCATTGTTATTCTGTAAGGAATTCTACGCTGTTATGGGTTGTTTGTTTATCTACTTTTTGTGGAATTGCGCGCATATGTCCTTTGATGTAATCTGATGTGTCTTTACTTACAAACATGTACAGGTATTCTTTCCTGCCACATTTAGAGACCTTCAATGAATGTGTATTTAATTTAATTTAAAAACGTCATGATATTAACATAAATTAACATAATTTGTGGAACTACGCTGCGTAATCATAAATCTACAGCTGTGGTGAGTCTTCATTTCGGATTGTAATGTTATCAAAATGTCGACCAAATCAAGTTTCCATTTAGCAGCATTTCTATCTTTGATTTACAGAAAATGAATCTCTGAGAATTGTTTTTCATATTCAGTCGTCCCGAATATACCAGTTGGTCGGATAAGGGAACCATGTGTTCGCTTTTCTTACCAACTATATATTTATTCCTTTATTCAAGTTTAGCGACACTTTGGACTTCTAACCAACTGAAATATTTCAGACGAGTGCATCTTAACATAGACGATGAACTATTTGATAGTTGGACTGATTCCAGGCCAAAAAAGAGTCTGCCAAAGATATAATATATTTTCCAATACCCCAACTCCATCCGTCTTCCACTTTCTAACACCTTTTGTGGAATTCGACAAGAGCAAAGAATTAGTTAAATGGTTTTTCTGTGCATCAAGTTTTCAGATTTTCTTACACCTGCAATCTCCTTGATCACTGAACCCCATTCACCATTATTCCATTGTATACGAAGACGTCTCTTAATTGGAACAATTACTTCTCTCCAATCACGATTATGAAATAAAAATGTCACAATTAGTAGTTAGTGTGATCTTCTTGGCTTCCTGTGGGGTTTCCAGTACAGGGAATAACACCTTAGCCACGACGCGAATGATGAGTGTGAAGCAATTAAGTTATGATTGCCTGTTTTTCTTCCCAGGTATCAGTTTCGACGCAGCTGCACACATATATCAATTATGGTGTGTGCAATTCGAGCCTTGTCATAAAACGAACCCAAAGTACTGGTCACAATGCCATAGTACCCAAGTCGACAAAGCGAATCAAAGATTTTAATATGAACATAATAATATGTCGCACCAAAGACTGTATGATCTACATCTAGTGACTGCACACTACACTTTGGGAAGTGGTCTTAGTAAATTAATCATTGTCTGTATACGAAAAGACAAAAACGAAGAACGTACACCACACTGTGTTAAAAGCGCAAACTTAGTAAGAAAAACTTGATTTACAATGTTTTCGCATGTCGCGTGACACAGCCTCGTAGCCTGGATTCAGCAGCAGGTGACGTCAAGACGGTTTGCTTAGTTTTTTGAGGGAGGGATTGGTGGTGGTGCGGGAGGGGGGGGGGTATGATATGATAAAGGTCATTATAGGGGGGTGAAGACGCCCAAGAAAGGTTTGCAAAAAATCTATGTTCAAAGTTCGAATCTGAGGCCTTTTTAGAGCATGTAAGCCTATATAGGAGACCATTCTGGAGCACTATGTGACGTGAAACTTGCGTTGGACTTATGATGTTTTTAGAGGGGAACAGGAACGATTGGGGGCGCGGTGGCTCAGTAGGTAGAGGTCCTCGGTTCGAATCTGTCCTGCCTGCGACAACCGCGTTATGTCCTTGGGCAAGATACTTCATCGCTATTGCCCAAGCGGGGGCACGGTGACGTTGTGTACTAAGGCGTACTGCACGTCGATGGTGCACCTGTCTTCAATCAATGCTAACCCAGCCTGTGTGGAGTTAGTATGTTGAGAAGGTGACTGTTGCTCTCTGTTGCGCGGTGGTTCTCTCCGGGTACTCTGGCTTCCTCCACTCGAACTGTCGAGGTCATGATTAAGCTATGGTGCAGAAATATGTGACCTCATAAATAAATAAATAAATAAATAAATAAATAAATAAATAAATAAATAAATAAATAAATAAATAAATAAATAAATAAATAAATAAATAAATAAATAAATAAATAAATAAATAAATAAATAAATAAATAAATAAATAAATAAATAAATAAATAGGCGGGCGTCATAGAATATTCTTCAACAGTGATTTTTCAGGTACATATTGAACAATTAACTATTGTCGACATGAGGGCGGGGGGGGGGGGGGGGAGGCAAGTGTGCAGGTTTGATAATCCAACATTCTATATAAGAATTCCTTATAAAACGTACTAAGCTGTTCAGCCAAATATCGATGGAAAGCGACGCTTTGATAGTATGCTGTTCTGTCTATTTCCAAACAGGGGAACTGTCTCCTAGTAGTGCTTCTGAAAAAATGTAATGTTATTCTCCTTAGTTAGTTAGTTAGGGATGTAAGGGATGATATCCTTCTAAAATATAAGACACATTAGTGGGGAATTGGAAGATTTCTGTCAGACCGATGACATCAAACGTGTTTTCTGCGTCATTCAGATTCGGGAGCAGGTAGTGTAAAGGATCCCATTGAGCATTTCGACTTTGACAATTGATGTGGAAAGCATAGAAAGACATTCGTCAGCCACTAAGTTCAATGGTCAGCTCATTCGAAAGAAAATATGTTTCCCATATTGTTTAAACAGAAAGGAGAGTCATTGTCCTCGGTAAAATGTCTCTGTTTTATTATTTCGTAGATAACTGAAGTCATATTGAGGATTTGTCTGGATCTCCTCCAAGTTGATACTACTCGCCGTGATACCCGAATCGACCACCAACATCATCAACGCACACGGAATAGAGGTTGTTTACTGAGTAAGCTACTTCATCGGGTACATTGTGTTTTAATGTCACACTTTGAAAGATGTTATTTTAACGCTAAATGTAGGACTGTTGTAACTGAAACATAATACATAACACAATGCTGCATAAGGAAGAAAAAAAAACACAAGAGGCCCCAAGGCGCCTTAATCGCTCACCGGCCAAAGTGGTTCAAAGAAGTATTTGGGGTCACATTCAGTTAGACATGGTTCATCAACACTACAAAGGAGGAATGAACTGATGAGAGACAAATTTTATGGAACTACAGTTAAAACTAGAAGTCCTGTCACGAATAGTGCGCTTATCTAGGCTTAACTGCGCGTTGGAATTGCGCGCAATTGCCATATCGAATGGCATCCAGAGCTCGGCAGGTTCTCCTGGTTACTCATAGCAAACACATGCAATGTTTCTGCCAATGGACCTCCGGGTTACCCGGAGGTCCATTGGCTGAAACATTGCTTGTGCACAAGCCATATGTACAGAATTTGATAGCTTTACTTGGGTCATAACGCGCACATTAACGCGCATGTAAACGTACTATCTGTGCGCATTTAATGACAGGACTTCTAGTTTTAACTGTAGGGACATGGCTTGAACAAACTTGAATCTTACCCCCGAAGGATGCTGCATACCAAATATTAAAAACATTCATCTGCTGGATCTGAAGAAGATTTTAAAAGAAAATTCCTCATTTTGAACTAAGTTATCATTCGGGCTCTCACAGTGAGCCCAAATATGAACCCAGGGACTTGGCTTGAACAAACTTGAATCTCAGCCCCTAAGGATGCTGCATGCCAAATATCAAAAAAATTCGACTGCTAAATCTGAAGAAGATTTTTAAAGAAAAATTCCTCATATTGACTAAGTTATAATTCGGGCTCCCACAGGGAGCCCAAATATGGACCCAGGAACTTGGCGTTAACAAACTTGAATCACCCCCCCCCCCCCCTCCCAAGGATGCTACACACCACATATCAAAACATTCCGACAGCTGGATCGAAGAAGAAGATTTTTTAAGAAAATTCCTCATTTCGAACTAAGTTACAATTCAAGCTCCCACAGTGAGCCCAAATATGGACCTAGGGGCATGGCTTGAACAAAATAGAATCTCACTCCCCTAAGGATGCCGTATACCAAATATTAAAACATTCTGACTGCTAGACCTGAAAAAGAAGATTTTTAAAGAAAATTCCTCATTTTGAACTAAGTTATCATTCGGGCTCCCATAGTGACCCCAAATATGGACCTAGGGACATGGCTTTAACAAACTTCAATCTCACTCCCCTAAGGATGCAGCATACCAAATATGAAAACATTCCAACTGCTGGATCTGAAGAAGAAGATTTTTAAAGAAAATTCCTCATTTTGAACTAAGTTATCATTCGAGCTCCCATAGTGAGCCCAAATATGGACCTAGGGACATGGCTTTAACAAACTTGAATCTCACTCCCCTGAAGATGCTGCATACCAAATATTAAAAACATTCATCTGCTGGATCTGAAGAAGATTTTTAAAGAAAATTCCTCATTTTGAACTAAGTTATAATTCGGGCTACCACAGTGAGCCCAAATATGAACCCAGGGACTTGGTTTGGACAAACTTGAATCTCACCCCCATAAGCATGCTGCATACCCAATATCAAAAGATTTTGCCTGCTGGATCTTGAGAAGAAGATTTTCAAAGAAATTTGACTGAAATGCACTAAGTTCAAATTTGGGCTCCTATACTGAGCCCAAATATATACCTTGGGGGCCGATTTGAACTAACTTGAATCCGACATACGACATAATGTTGCATATCAAATATCAAAAGATTCTGCCCGCTGGATCTGGACAAGAAGATTTTTAAAGAAATTTGCCTGAAATGCACTAAGTTTGAACTCAGGCTCCTATACTGGGCCCAAATATGAACTCAGGGGGCCGATTTGTACAAACTTGAATCAGAGCCACCCCACAATGTTGCATACCAAATATCAAAAGATTCTGCCTGCTGGATTTGTAGAAGAAGATTTTTTAAGAAATTTGCCTGAAATGCACTAAGTTCAAATTCGGGCTTCTATACTGAGCCCAAATATGAACCCAGGGGGCCAATTTTTACAAACTTGAATCAGATCCACGCCACAATGTTGCATACCAAATATCAAAAGATTCTGCCTGCTGGATCTGGAGAAGAAGAGTTTTTAAGAAATTTGCCTAAAATGCACTAAGTTTGAATTCAGGCTCCTACACTGAGCCCAAATATGAACCCAGGGGGCCGATTTGTACAAACTTGAATCAGATCCACCCCACAATTTTGCATACCAAATATCAAAAGATTCTGCCTGCTGGATCTGGAGAAGAAAATTTTTTAAGAAATTTGCCTGAAATGCACTAAGTTCAAATTTGGGCTTCTATACTGAGCCCAAATTTGAACCCAGGGTGACGATTTGTACAAGCTTGAATCAGATCTACCCCACAATATTGCATACCAAATATCAAAAGATTCTGCCTGCTGGATCTGGAGAAGAAGATTTTTTAAGAAATTTGCCTGAAATGCACTAAGTTCCAAATCGGGCTTCTATAGTGAGCCCAAATATGAATCCAGGGGCCAATTTGAACAAACTTGACTCTGCCCCCCCCCCCCCCTCCCCTTAGAGATGATGTATACCAAATAGGAAAGAATTCTGCCTGGTGGATCTGAAGAAGAAGATTTTTTTGAATTTTGGAAAGAAATTCATGGGTGCTATCAGAGTTATGCCCGTTGTGGTTCCCCCTGTAAGTGCGGTAAGTTTATTTGTACAAGTTTGGATTGACAAATGATGGGGAATATACACACCAAATTTGGTTCAATTTGATCCAGTAGTTTGGGAGGAGTAGTCGATAATGTAAAGTTCACGACGTACGACGGACGACGACGACGGACACCGGACGACGGACGGCGAGTGATAAGTTAAGCTCCCTTCGGTGGGCTAAAAAAACAATGCAGTGTTCATGCATAAGCGTTGCTAGACCTTCAGGGATGATGAGGGTATATTGTTTTCTACATAATTAAATTAGTAATTTCCCCGTTGGGGTTAGTTTTCAAAAACCTCAATTTCTGCAACCAATTTCTATGCGTAGGGGTCGGAGCTAATATTAGGCCTACGGCTATAAAACAGGTTTTATCTTGAGTGGAATCAATAAAATTTGTACTGATCTAATATAAGACTAAATCCAGGTAATCTAGTTCAGGAATGAGATAGATCTCTACAGAGTGAGAGAGAGAGAGAGAGAGAGAGAGAGAGAGAGAGAGAGAGAGAGAGAGAGAGAGAGAGAGCGAGAGAGAGAGAGAGAGAGAGAGAGAGAGAGAGAGAGAGAGAGAGAGAGAGAGAGAAGATAGATATTGCATGGCGGGGGTGCGAACAGAGAGTTTCCTTCTGCACCAACCGCCTAGCGAAACTATACTGAACCACGCACACCTCTCGGCCACCGACAGACACGATTAGGGAATGCTAGTTAACCAAGTATATACGAGGCCAGTACAAAACACACGGAATACTCAATTATTTAATTATTCATCAGATAGTTGCATCTAAGTACTTAATTCTACGAACTGCACCTCAGAAGAAATCAGCGACACTTGTCGTTTTCAAATTTCTCGGACGCCATAGAATTAAGAAAGGACGCTGGTTTTGTTTACATTGGCATGGCAGGGGTTTGAACCCACGCCGAGAGAGTTTCCTTCGGCAGCAACCGCCTAGCGAAACTATACTGAACCACGCACACCACTCGACCACCGACAGACCCCATAAGGGAATGCTAGTTAACCAAGTATATACGAGGCCAGTACAGAACACACGAAATTCTCAATTATTTAATTATTCATCAGATAGTTGCATCTAAGTACTTAATTCTACGAACTGCACCTCAGAAGAAATCAGCGACACTTGTCTTTTTCAAATTGCTCAGATGCCATAGAATTAAGAAGGTTTTGTTTACATTGGAATGGCGGGGGTCCGAACCCATGCCTTGCCAATGTAAACAAAACCAAAACCAATGTAAACAAAACCAAATATATATATAATATATATATTAAAGTGTATTTTCAGGGTATGTTTGTTTAGAGAAAAATTATCCCGTGTAACCCAATACATTTGTAAAAATTCAAACAACCAGACAGCACGTTTTTGTCGTAGAATCATGCTTTATCTGGACACAACCTTAAGAACACAGCTTGAACGATACATCTGTAATCAACGTGGCCTTAGTATTTGAAACATTATTGTTGGAAGGTTGTGTTGCTGTGTCATGGATGGGCAATTATCGCCACACGTGCAGGTCAACCTACCACATTGCACGGAAAGAGTGAAAATCGTCGTCTGTTGTTCTATTTGGGAGCTCCAAGTCTTGTATACGCCGGAAAAGCAATAGAAAAATCTACAAATGCAGGATTTGGATTTACACTAGGTTTGCCAAGGTTTGGGCAATCATCAAGCAATTTTCTTGTTTAACAATGGTTTTAACAAAATGTAGCGTAATATGAAGTTTCCATTTCACTTCTGGACTTACGATGTGTAATAAGATGTGACGATACTTGCTATGCTGAAATTTGCGAATGAAATCAATACGTTATTTCAGAAGATGGATCTTCAAACTTTACCTCGAGTGAAAGGATTATTTAAGGGCCTATATAAGTAATGAAATTTTGTTTATTTTGAAAATTCTCACCTCCGATATTCCTTCAATTCAAATTAAATATACACAAAATGTACATCAAAATGAAGGTTGGGATGTATAGAACAAGAAACACATGTGTAATCAACTCATAGAATCGACTGTAGGCACCACTGGTTCCTGGAAGTCTGCTGCCGTATTCGCATCAGAACTGATAATTTAATAATATTTCACGAAAACAACTTGTGGCCAAATGTGCTTTACATATCCAAGAACAAAGCTAGAGGATAAAAATTCTTCAAAACACGGCGACAGAGCTGCATTGGGGAAAATTCCAACGCCTTTGCTTTTGTTTACGTGTGGGTATACTTTCGATTTCCGGCGACGTCATCAGACAGAAAAAGCATGTAAAAACAACGCCGTCTAAAATCAAATAATGAAAAAGATCGCCTTCATACAGTATACTGTTATTAGATAGAGATTGCACAGTTGCCATATTCAATGCAAGATATCATGATACCTGTTGAAATTACTTAGAATTACGATTTTGTTTTTTGATGTAAATTCGTGGTAACGAGTGATTTACGCATGTCTGTCGAACATGGAAACCATTTTCAATAAAAAATGCAGACAGTGTTGTCCTTTTCCAAAATGCAGACCTATCGCTGTTTTCGAAAGTGTTTTGAATGCCTAGCTCTGTTCTTGGATATATGAAGCACATTTGGCCACAAGTTGTTCTGATGAAATATTATTTTATTATCAGTTCTGGTGCGAATACGGTAGCAGACTTCCAGGAACCAGTGGTGCCTACAGTCGACTCTACGAGTTGATTACACATGTGCTTCGTGTTCTATACATCCCAACCTTCATTTTGATGTATAATTTGTGTATATTTAATCTGAGTTTAAGGAATATGAGAGGTGAGAATTTCAAACTAAACAAAATTTCATTACTTATATAGGCCCTTAAGGGCCTATATAAGTAATGAAATTTTGTTTATTTTGAAAATTCTCACCTCTGGTATTCCTTCAATTCAAATTAAATATACACAAAATATACATCAAAATCAGGACTGAGATGTATAGAACACGAAACACATGTGTAATCAACTCATAGAGTCGACTGTAGGCACCACTGGTTCCTGGAAGTCTGCTGCCGTATTCGCACCAGAACTGATAATTTAATAATATTTCACGAAAACAACTTGTGGCCAAATGTGCTTCACATGGGAGCGTGGTGGCTCAGTAGGTGGAGGTGCATGCTGCAAGCCGAGAGGTCCTCGGTTCGAATCCCACCTGCGGCAACCGCGTTGTGTCCTTGGGCAAGACACTTCATCTCCATTGCCCGCGTGCGGGCACGATGACGCCGTGTACTAAGGCGTACTGCACGTCGATGGTATGCATGTCTTCAACCAATCTAACCCTGCCTGTGCTGTAGTGGGGAGTTACGGTGTTGGGTAGCTGGCAGCTGCTCGTCGTTCCTCGGTGGTTCTCTCCGGGTACTCCGGCTTCCTCCACCCGTAAATCTGTCACGGTCATGATTAGCCCTTGTGCATAAATATGTGACCTTAAACATCAATAAATAAATAAATAAATAAATAAATAAATATGTGCTTTACATATCCAAGAACAAAGCTAGGGGATAAAAATTCTTCAAAACACAGCGACAGAGCTGCATTGGGGAAAATTCCAAAGCCTTTGCTTTTGTTTACGAATGAGTATACTTTCGATTTCCGGTCGACGTCATCGGACAGAAAAAACATGTAAAAACAACGCCGTCTAAAATCAAATAATGAAAAAGATCGCCTTCATACAGTATACTCTTATAAGATTGAGATTGCACAGTTGCCACATTCAATGCAAGGTATCATGATACCTGTTGAAATTTCTTAGAATTACGATTTTGTTTTTCGATGGAAATTCGTGGTAACGAGTGATTTGCGCATGTCTGTCGAGCATGGAAACCATCTTCAATAAAAAATGCAGACAGTGTTGTCCTTTTCCAAAATGCAGTCCAATCGCAGTATTCGAAAGTGTTTTGAATGCCTAGCTTTGTTCTTGTATATATGAAGCACATTTGGCCACAAGTTGTTCTGATGAAATATTATTTTATTATCAGTTCTGGTGAGAATGCGGTAGCAGGCTTCCAGGAACCAGTGGTGCCTACAGTCGACTCTATGAGTTGATTACATATGTGTTTCGTGTTCTATACATCCCAACCTTCATTTTGATGTATAATTTGTGTATATTTAATCTGAGTTTAAGGGCCTATATAAGTAATGAAATTTTGTTTATTTTGAAAATGCTCACCTCTGATATTCCTTTAATTCAAATTAAACATACACAAAATGTACATCAAAATGAAGGTTGGGAAGTATAGAACACAATACACATGTGTAATCAACTCGTAGAGTCGACTGTAGACACCACTTGTTCCTGGAAGTCTGCTGCCGTATTCGCACCAGAACTGATGATTTAATAATATTTCACGAAAACAACTTGTGGCCAAATGTGCTTTATATATCCAAGAACAAAGCTAGGGGATCAAAATTCTTCAAAACACGACGACAGAGCTGCATGGGGGAAATTCCAAAGCCTTTGCTTTTTCTTTTTCACCTTTTCCAAAATGCAGTCCTTTCGCTGCACTAGAAAATGATTTGAATGCCTAGCTTTGTTATTGAATATCTGAAGCACATTCGGCCACGAGTTGTTCTTGCGAGATATTATTTTATTATCACTTCTGGTACGAATACGATAGCAGACTTCCAGGAACCAGTGGTGTCTGCTGTCAACTCTTTGAGTTGATTACATATGTGTTTCGTGTTCTATACATCCCAACCTTCATTTTGGTGTATAATTTGTGTATATTTAATCTGAATTTAAGGAATATGAGAGGTGAGCATTTCAAAATAAACAAAATGCCATTACTTATATAGGCCCTCAAGGTGCCAAGAAAGTAAGAGAAATTTGTTTTCTTTGAAATTCCCACCTCAGACATTCCTCGAATTCAAATATTAAGGGCCTATATAAGTAATGGAATTTTGTTTATTTTGAAATTCTCACCTCTCATATTCCTTAAATTCAGATTAAATACACACAATTTATACATCAATATGAAGGTTGGGATGAATAGAACACGAAACACATATGTAATCAACTCACAGAGTTGACAGCGGGCACCACTGGTTCCTGGAAGTCTGCTACCGTATTCGCACCAGAACTGATAATAAAATAATATTTCATCAGAACAACTTGTGGCCAAATGTGCTTCATATATCCAAGAACAAAGCTAGGCATTCAAAACACTTTCGAATACAGCGATAGGACTGCGTTTTGGAAAAGGACAACACTGTCTGCATTTTTTATTGAAGATGGTTTCCATGCTCGACAGACATGCGCAAATCACTCGTTACCACGAATATCCATCGAAGAACAAAATCGTAATTCTAAGAAATTTCAACAGGTATCATGATACCTTGCATTGAATATGGCAACTGTACAATTTCTGTCTAATAAGAGTATACTGTATGAAGGCGATCTTTTTCATTATTTGATTTTAGACGGCGTTGTTTTACATGCTTTTTCTGTCCGATGACGTCGACCGGAAATCGAAAGTATACTCATACGTAAACAAAAACAAAGGCTTTGGAATTTTCCCCAATGCAGCTCTGTCGCCGTGTTTTGAAGAATTTTTTATCCCCTATCTTTGTTCTTGGATATGTAAAGCACATTTGGCCACAAGTTGTTTTCGTGAAATATTATTAAATTATCAGTTCTGGTGCGAATACGGCATCAGACTTCCAGGAACCAGTGGTGCCTACAATCGACTCTATGAGTTCATTACACATGTGTTTCGTGTTCTATACATCCCAACCTTCATTTTGATGTACATTTTGTGTATATTTAATTTGAATTGAAGGAATACCAGAGGTGAGAATTTTCAAAATAAACAAAATTCCATTACTTATAAAGGCCCTTAAATAAACACAAATTATACACCAAAATGGAGGTTGTGCTGTATAGAATACGGGGAAGATATGCCGTCAACTCACAGAGATGACAGCAGGCGCCAATGGTTCCTGGAAGTCTGCAGCCATATTCGTACAAAAACAGATCATAACACTAGACTTTATGATTCTGGAGAATCATGGCTTTTCCAGATGAGATTCCATGAATACACATGACTCCAGAGTGGCTGATGAATTGTTTTAACTGTCTCACTGAAGTTTCCTTATTGATGTAATGAGAAAGGTTAGTATCGTAGTTTCAAATGACTCAGTTTGATAAAACAAAAAGTTTAGATACAAATCATCATTAAGGGCCTATATAAGTAATGAAATTGTGTTCATTTTGAAAATTCTCACCACTGATATTCCTTCAATTCAAATTAAATATACACAAAATGTACATCAAAATGAAGATTGAGATGTATAGAACACGAAACACATGTGTAATCAATTCATAGATCGACCGTAGGTCCGACTGGTTCCTGGAAGTCTTCTGCCGTATTCGCACCAGAACTGATAATTTAATAATATTTCACGAAAACAACTTGTGGCCAAATGTGCTTTACATATCCAAGAGCATAGCTAGGGGATAAAAAATTCTTCAAAACGCGGCGACAGAGATGCATTGGGGATAATTCTAAAGCCTTTGCTTTTGTTTACGTATGAGTATACCTTCGATTTCCGTCGACGTCATCGGACAGAAAAAGCATGTAAAAACAACGCCGTCTAAAATCAAATAATGAAAAAGATCGCCAGTAGTAGGAGATGTATGAAATGGGCCCCATTGACAGGATCTCATGCAGGATCTCATGTGACGTCATAGTCACGTCATAGTCACGTGACCATGTGACGTCATGTTGTGTTGTCATGGTAACCCGCGTGAGCGGCCATGGTGTGACGTCATCTCCATAGTGATACGTGGTGTTAGTGCGCATGCGCAGCGCGTGCTGTTAGGGTGACACGTGTTTCCGTCGGCCATTTTGTATACTGGAGGTCGCCATCTTGGTTTCTAAGGTAGCACGTGATTGCTATGTTACCAATGGCTTCTAACAACACAGGGGTATGTTCGGGGGTGTGTTCCTTTGTAGAAGAGTATTTTCTGGAACGACTTCCCTGGATAATTACCACAAACAACCCGACAATCCCCCCCAAACCACCAAAATCCACCCAAAATCACCGAAATTGACTTTATTTCCCCAATTTATTGACTTAGCACGTAGTGCTATAGTACTAAGGGTGTATAAGGGGTGCGTTCGATTGAACAGGAGTAATGTTCTGGCTTAGAATTCCCCCAGAATTCCTTTTTGGATCCCTAACCCACGACGTTTTTCCCATTAAAAGACACGTTCCTTTGGTCATTACCCAGAATTCTCTGCTTCTATCTATATATGCAATACTTTTCGTCTACCTGACCATGATCCTTTATCCTGGAGTATACTCCAGTAGCGTAGAAGAGACTATTATTTGGAACAGCTTTGCTTATTATTACTATATTTAGCTATTCTAGTCTATTCTTGTTAGTTCTGACCCTATTCCAAGTACTCTTGTTGTTTCATTTATCTAGATCATTTATATAAATTATAACTAACCAATTAGATTGCTTGATTTCCCATAACCTGTATGCAGAGATATCTCCCTTCTGTACAACAAAAGCCAATATCATTCCCAAAGCCAATATCATTCCCAAAGCCAATAATCTATCGAGCAGTTACTGATAAGTCATTGCTCGAACGACTCGAAGCTCATCGAGCAAAAGAGCCTTAGAGCAATTGCTCGATCGAGTGACTCGGCATATTGCTCGAACGACTCGAAGTCTGTCGAGCAAATGAGCTATCGAGTAATTGCTCGTTCGAATGACTCCTCGAACGACTCTTCGACTCATTTCAGTATTTGAGGATACCTATGGCCCGGCATTGTATTATTTGAGGATACCTATCGAGGATACCTTTTATAGGATACTTATCTGAGGATACTATTACCTATATCACAAGGCATACCTATCCCAAATATCCCTTATAAGCTAAAGAGCAAGGGAGTAATTGCTCCATGAGCAATTGCTCGATCGACTCGAAGCTCATCGAGCAAATGAGCCTAAGAGCAATTGCTCCATGAGCAATTGCTCGAACGACTCGAAGCTCATCGAGCAAATGAGCTATCGAGTAATTGCTCGTTTGAGTGACTCCTCGAACGACTCTTAGACTCATTTCAGAAAAAAGGGATTTCACAGCCATAGGCGTTTTCAAAAAAAGGGATTCCACAAATGGGATTCCAAAAAAGGATTCCAAAAGTGGGATTCCGTCTTATGTCGAGTGACTCGCAACTATTGTTCGAATGACTCGAATCCCATCGAGCAAATGAGCCAACGAGCAATTGCTCGATCGAGTGACTCCTCGAACGACTCGACGACTCATTTCAGAAAAAGGGATTTCATAGCCACAGGCGTTTTCGAAAAATGGATTCCACAAATGGGATTCCGTTTCCATCTTGTCGCCAAAGCTCCAAGTCCACTACAGGTCCATGGTCCATCTGTCCTATCATTAGCTTCTACAACTTGTTGTAGTCTTGTTCCATTGCGGCCTTGTACCAGTACTATTGGCGTCTGTTATTCTGTCCCATATCTCATCCATTACTTCCTAGCTATTCCTATCTCAGTCTCGACTATAACATTGATCAAGGTTGAATCAGATTTTCCCTGTATACATATAAGGCATTCCGTAAGTGGCCCAGTCCGTAAAATTTGGATTCCGTGTTTTTACATCGATACTCGAGGGTATTCCCATTCCCTGTTAGAAGAATTCAGTTCAATGGGTTGTAGTTCATTCAGTTAAAATTCATTAAGTTTAAAATTCATTCAGTTCAAAGGGTGTTAATACATTCATTAGGGTTATAGTTCATTCAAACAGTTCAAGAGGGTTAATTATATATACCTTCATTAGGGTTATAGTTCATTCATTCAGTTCAAAGGGTGTTAATACCTTCATTAGGGTTAGAGTTCATTCAAAGAGTTCAAGAGGGTTATATTTAGGGGTTATAGTTCTAAACTTTGTTCACTTTGTTTTGTTCACTTCCATCTTGGCTTTATTTGATCAAATCTGTTAATGCTGTCCAACTAGTTCGATGAATCCGACTAGTTTGACCTCCTATCACTTTGTTTTGTTTACTTCGATCTTGGTTCTGTTGGATCTGTACTTAATTGTTTTGTAGTGGTTGGTTGTATCTGTTCAGAGTCTTGTAATAATAATTGGGTGTTATCAATCCCTTTCCATACCCGCGAGTGTCGATGTAAAAACACGGAATCCAAATTTTACGGACTGGGCCACTTACGGAATGCCTTATATGTATACATAATAGGCTCTTCTACGCTACTGGAGTATACTCCAGGATAAAGGAACATGGTCAGGTAGACGAAAAGTATTGCATATATAGATAGAAGCAGAGAATTCTGGATAATGACCAAAGGAACATGCCTTTTAATGAGAAAAACGTCGTGGGATAGGGATCCAAAAAGGAATTCTGGGGGAATTCTAAGCCAGAACATTACTCCTGTTCAATCGAACGCACTCCTTTTACACCCCTTAGTACTATAGCACTACGTGCTAAGTCAATAAATTGGGGAAATAAAGTCAATTTCGGTGATTTTGGGTGGATTTTGGTGGTTTGGGGGGATTGTCGGGTTGTTTGTGGTAATTATCCAGGGAAGTCGTTCCAGAAAATACTCTTCTACAAAGGAACACACCCCCGAACATACCCCTGTCTTGTTAGAAGCCATTGGTAACATAGCAATCACGTGCTACCATAGAAACCAAGATGGCGACCTCCAGTATACAAAATGGCCGACGGAAACACGTGTCACCCTAACAACACGCGCTGCGCATGCGCACTAACACCACGTATCACTATGGAGATGACGTCACAACATGGCCGCTCACGCGGGTTACCATGACAACACAACATGACGTCACCAGGTCACGTGACTATGACGTCACATATGAGATCCTGCATGAGATCCTGCCAATGGGGCCCGTTTCATACATCTCCTACTACTATCGCCAGAGTCAGCTGACCAGTATATCGGACACTGTTTTACCTGAAGCTGTGAAGGAAAAAATGACTCAACACATCATACCATTGCAGGAGGAGGTGAAGAAACTGCGAACAGAAAATCAAGAGCTTTCAGACAAACTTAAATCTCTGCGACCAGGAATTGATAGATCAGCCGAATTGGAATCCAAATTGGAGGAACAAGAACAATACAGTCGTAGGAACTGTCTGGTTTTTCGAAACGTTCCAGTTGACTCTACCAATATCAAGGAAGTGAACAAATTGACAGACAGATTGGTCCTGGATATTTGTAATTCGACACTTAATGTTAACGTTTCTCAAAGTGACATAAGCAGGACACACGTGCTTGGTAAAGTTCGCCAAGGCCAAGGAAATGGTAAAAGTCAGTGCAACATTATTTGCAGATTCATATCGTACAGACAAAAGCAAGCCGTGTACACATCCAAACGTTATTTGAAAAACCAACGCGAGAGGATTTTTATAACAGAGTCGTTAACCGCTTTCAGATTTCGCATTATTTCAAAGCTGTCTTCTATGAGAAAGGACAAAGTGATAGCATCATTCTGGACAAACGATGGTCGGATTTTCGCAACGAAAACCCTTGGAAGTATTCCCACATTGATAACCAGTGAATCGGAGTTAGTGAAGCTACAGTAAGTTATAGTAACGCCCATCAGATCCTAAAATAACTCTCGGCCACAGTAACTGGACGTATTAATTCAGCCAAGACAACAGTGATCAAAAATTATTCCAACTGGAAGGGTAAAAGACTACAAACTGACTTGGTCTTGGCTGTCTCACAGCAGCCAAGATTCGACCGTACACAGAAATTACACACTTTCTTCTCATAATGTAATGTAAAAGAAAAGCAAACCACTCCAGGAAAATAAATTATTCATTAAAGCAATACAAATCTGTCAACGAATAAACCGCTTCCATATCACCACACCTCCATTCGAATAATTAATACTTGCCCAAAAACGACAGCACAATCCAATTTCCTCATACAGATATTACACACTTTCTTCACATAAACGTAACAGAATAGCAAAACCGCTCCAGAAATAATAAATTACTCATTAATCAAAAAACAAATTGTCACAGACGAGTCCGGGCTACTCCAGAGTGTCACACAACTACTGCTTACTTCAGGTGAGAGATGTTTACAATAAAGCTATTTGTTACAATTTGTTGGAGAGTTCCTGTTGGGATACACTACTGCTATTCACTTCATGTGAGAGATGTTTACAACAATGGGTGTTTGCTACAATTTGTTGGAGAGTTCCTGTTGGGACTTTCCAACAAATTGTGACAGACTACTCCAGGCTACTCCAAAGATGACACAAAACTACTGCTCACTTCATGTGAGAGATGTTTACAACAATAGCTGTCTGTTACAATTTGTTGGAGAGTTCCTGTTGGGACTTTCCAACAAATTGTGACAGACATCTCCAGGCCACTCCAGAGTGACAGACTAATACTAATCACTTCATGTGAGAGATGTTTACAACAATAGCTGTCTGTTACAATTTGTTGGAGAGTTCCTGTGGGTACTTTTCAACAAGTTGTGACAGACATCTCCAGGCCACTCCAGAGTGACATGACATACTATTACTATTCACTTCATGTGAGAGATGTTTACAACAATAGCTGTCTGTTACAATTTGTTGGAGAGTTCCTGTAGGGACTTTCCAACAAATTGTGACAGTCACCTCCATACTGATACTATTCACTTCATGTGAGAGATGTCTACAACAATAGCTGTCTGTTACAATTTGTTGGAAAGTTCCTGTGGGTACTTTCCAGCAGGTTGTGACATACATCTCCAGGCCACTCCAGAGTGACATGACACACTAATACTAATCACTTCATGTGAGAGATGTTTACAACAATAGCTGTCTGTTACAATTTGTTGGAGAGTTCCTCTGGGGACTTTCCAACAAATTGTGACAGACACCTCCAGGCCACTCCAGAGCGACATGACATACTAATACTATTCACTTCATGTGAGGGATGTTTACAACAATAGCTGTCTGTTAAAATTTGTTGGAGAGTCCATGGGGGGACTTTCCAGCAGATTGTGACAGACACCTCTAGGCCACTCCATAGCGATAAAACATACTAATACTATTTACTTCATGTGAGAGATTTTTACAACAATAGCTGTCTGTTACAATTTGTTGGAGAGTTCCTGTTGGGACTTTCCAACGAATTGTGACGGACATCTCCAGCCACTCAAGAGTGACATGACATACTAATACCATTCACTTCATGTGAGGGATGTTTACAACAATAGCTGTCTGTTACAGTTTGTTGGAGAGTTCCTGTGGGGACTTTCCAACAAATTGTGACAGACATTTCCAGCCACTCCAGAGTGACATGACATACTAATACTATTCACTTCATGTGAGAGATGTTTACAACAATAGCTGTCTGTTACAAATTGTTGGAGAGTTTCTGTGGGGACATACCAACAAATTGTGACAGACACCTCCAGGCCACTCCAAAGTGACATGACATACTAATACTATTCACTTCATGTGAGAGATGTTTACAACAATAGCTGTCTGTTACAATTTGTTGGAGAGTTTCTGTGGGGGCTTTCCAAAAATTGTGACAGTCACATCCAGGCCACTCCAGAGTAACATGACTTGTTTACAACAATAGCTGTCTGTTACGATTTGTTGGAGAGTTCCTGTTGGGACTTTCCAACAAGTTGTGACAGACATCTCCAGCCACTCCAGAGTGACATGACATACCAATACTAATCACTTCATGTGAGAGATGTTTACAACAATAGCTGTCTGTTACAATTTGTTGGAGAGTTCCTGTGGGTACTTTCCAACAAGTTGTGACAGACATCTCCAGGCCACTCCAGAGTGACATGACATACTAATACTATTCACTTCATGTGAGAGATGTTTACAACAATAGCTGTCTGTTACAATTTGTTGGAGAGTTCCTGTGGGGACTTTCCAACAAATTGTGACAGTCACCTCCATACTGATACTATTCACTTCATGTGAGAGATGTCTACAACAATAGCTGTCTGTTACAATTTGTTGGAAAGTTCCTGTGGGTACTTTCCAGCAGGTTGTGACATACATCTCCAGGCCACTCCAGAGTGACATGACACACTAATACTATTCACTTCATGTGAGAGATGTTTACAACAATAGCTGTCTGTTACAATTTGTTGGAGAGTTCCTGTTGAGACTTTCCAACAAGTTGTGACAGACATCTCCAGCCACTCCAGAGTGACATGACATACTAATACTAATCACTTCATGTGAGAGATGTTTTCAACAAAAGCTGTCTGTTACAATTTGTTGGAAAGTTCCTGTGGGGACTTTCCAACAAATTGTGACAGACATCTCCAGCCACTCCAGAGTGACATGACATACTAATACTATTCACTTCAAGTGAGAGATGTTTACAACAATAGCTGTCTGTTACAATTTGTTGGAGAGTTCCTGTGGGGACTTTCCAACAGATTGCGACAGACGTCTCCAGCCATCTCCAGCCACCCCAGAGTGACATGACATATTAATACTATTCACTTCATGTGAGAGATGTTTTCAACAATAGCTATCTGTTATGGTTTGTTGGAGAGTTCCTGTGGGGACTTTCCAACAAATTGTGACAGACATCTCCAGCCACTCCAGAGTGACATGACATACTAATACTATTCACTTCATGTGAGAGACGTTTACAACAATAGCTGTCTGTTACAATTTGATGGAGAGTTCCTGTTGGGACTTTCCAACAAGTTGTGACAGACATCTCCAGCCACTCCAGAGTAACATGACATACTAATACTATTCACTTCATGTGAGAGATGTTTGCAACAATAGCTGTCTGTTACAATTTGTTGGAGAGTTCCTGTGGGGACTTTCCAACAAATTGTGACAGACATCTCAAGGCCACTCCAGAGTGACATGACATACTAATGGTATTCCCTTCACGTGAGAGATGTTTACAACAATAGCTGTCTGTTACAATTCGTTGGAGAGTTCCTGTGGGGACTTTCCAGCGAATTGTGACAAACATCTCCAGCCACTCCAGAGTGACATGACATACTAATACTATTCACTTCAAGTGAGAGATGTTTACAACAATAGCTGTCTTTTACAATTTGTTGGAGAGTTCCTGTGGGGACTCTCCAACGAGTTGTGACAGACATCTCCAGCCACTCCAGAGTGACATGACATATTAATACTATTCACTTCATGTGAGAGATGTTTACAACAATAGCTGTCTGTTACGGTTTGTTGGAGAGTTCCTGTGGGGACTTTTCAACAAATTGTGACAGACATCTCCAGCCACTCCAGAGCGACATGACATACTAATACTATTCATTTCATGTGAGAGATGTTTACAACAATAGCTGTCTGTTACAATTTGTTGGAGAGTTCCTGCGGGGACTTTCCAACAAATTGTGACAGACACCTCTAGGCCACTCCAGAGTGACATGACATACTAATACTATTCACTTCATGTGAGAGATGTTTACAACAATAGCTGTCTGATACAGTTTGTTGGAGAGTTCCTGCGGGGACTTTCCAACAAAATGTGACAGACACCTCCAGGCCACTCTACTGTTACAATTTGTTGATTTCATGTGAGAGATGTTTACAACAACAGCTGTCTGTTACAGTTTGTTGGAGAGTTCCTGTGGGGACTTTCCAACAAAATGTGACAGACACCTCCAGGTCACTCCACTGTTACAATTTGTTGGAGAGTTCCTGTTGGGACTTTCTAACGAATTGTGACGGACTTCTCCAGCCACTCCAGAGTGACATGAAATACTAATACTTTTCACTTCATGTGAGAGATGTTTACAACAATAGCTGTCTGTTACAATTTGTTGGAGAGTTCCTGTTGGGACTTTCCAACGAATTGTGACGGACATCTCCAGCTACTCCAGAGTGACATGACATACTAATACTATTCACTTCATGTGAGAGATGTTTACAACAATAGCTGTCTGTTACAATTTGTTGGAGAGTTCCTGTTGGGACTTTCCAACGAATTGTGACAGACTACTCTAGGCTACTCCAGGCCACGTCAGAACAACATACTACTACTATTCACTTCATGTGAGCGATGTATACAACAATAGCTGTCTGTTACAGTTTGTTGGAGAGTTCCTGTGGGGACTTTCCAACAAATTGTGACAGACATTTCCAGCCACTCCAGAGTGACATGACATACTAATACTATTCACTTCATGTGAGAGATGTTTACAACAATAGCTGTCTGTTACAAATTGTTGGAGAGTTTCTGTGGGGACATACCAACAAATTGTGACAGACACCTCCAGGCCACTCCAAAGTGACATGACATACTAATACTATTCACTTCATGTGAGAGATGTTTACAACAATAGCTGTCTGTTACAATTTGTTGGAGAGTTTCTGTGGGGACTTTCCAAAAATTGTGACAGTCACATCCAGGCCACTCCAGAGTAACATGACTTGTTTACAACAATAGCTGTCTGTTACGATTTGTTGGAGAGTTCCTGTTGGGACTTTCCAACAAGTTGTGACAGACATCTCCAGCCACTCCAGAGTGACATGACATACTAATACTAATCACTTCATGTGAGAGATGTTTACAACAATAGCTGTCTGTTACAATTTGTTGGAGAGTTCCTGTGGGTACTTTCCAACAAGTTGTGACAGACATCTCCAGGCCACTCCAGAGTGACATGACATACTAATACTATTCACTTCATGTGAGAGATGTTTACAACAATAGCTGTCTGTTACAATTTGTTGGAGAGTTCCTGTGGGGACTTTCCAACAAATTGTGACAGTCACCTCCATACTGATACTATTCACTTCATGTGAGAGATGTCTACAACAATAGCTGTCTGTTACAATTTGTTGGAAAGTTCCTGTGGGTACTTTCCAGCAGGTTGTGACATACATCTCCAGGCCACTCCAGAGTGACATGACACACTAATACTATTCACTTCATGTGAGAGATGTTTACAGCAATAGCTGTCTGTTACAATTTGTTGGAGAGTTCCTGTTGAGACTTTCCAACAAGTTGTGACAGACATCTCCAGCCACTCCAGAGTGACATGACATACTAATACTAATCACTTCATGTGAGAGATGTTTTCAACAAAAGCTGTCTGTTACAATTTGTTGGAAAGTTCCTGTGGGGACTTTCCAACAAATTGTGACAGACATCTCCAGCCACTCCAGAGTGACATGACATACTAATACTATTCACTTCAAGTGAGAGATGTTTACAACAATAGCTGTCTGTTACAATTTGTTGGAGAGTTCCTGTGGGGACTTTCCAACAGATTGCGACAGACGTCTCCAGCCATCTCCAGCCACCCCAGAGTGACATGACATATTAATACTATTCACTTCATGTGAGAGATGTTTTCAACAATAGCTATCTGTTATGGTTTGTTGGAGAGTTCCTGTGGGGACTTTCCAACAAATTGTGACAGACATCTCCAGCCACTCCAGAGTGACATGACATACTAATACTATTCACTTCATGTGAGAGACGTTTACAACAATAGCTGTCTGTTACAATTTGATGGAGAGTTCCTGTTGGGACTTTCCAACAAGTTGTGACAGACATCTCCAGCCACTCCAGAGTAACATGACATACTAATACTATTCACTTCATGTGAGAGATGTTTGCAACAATAGCTGTCTGTTACAATTTGTTGGAGAGTTCCTGTGGGGACTTTCCAACAAATTGTGACAGACATCTCAAGGCCACTCCAGAGTGACATGACATACTAATGGTATTCCCTTCACGTGAGAGATGTTTACAACAATAGCTGTCTGTTACAATTCGTTGGAGAGTTCCTGTGGGGACTTTCCAGCGAATTGTGACAAACATCTCCAGCCACTCCAGAGTGACATGACATACTAATACTATTCACTTCAAGTGAGAGATGTTTACAACAATAGCTGTCTTTTACAATTTGTTGGAGAGTTCCTGTGGGGACTCTCCAACGAGTTGTGACAGACATCTCCAGCCACTCCAGAGTGACATGACATATTAATACTATTCACTTCATGTGAGAGATGTTTACAACAATAGCTGTCTGTTACGGTTTGTTGGAGAGTTCCTGTGGGGACTTTTCAACAAATTGTGACAGACATCTCCAGCCACTCCAGAGCGACATGACATACTAATACTATTCATTTCATGTGAGAGATGTTTACAACAATAGCTGTCTGTTACAATTTGTTGGAGAGTTCCTGCGGGGACTTTCCAACAAATTGTGACAGACACCTCTAGGCCACTCCAGAGTGACATGACATACTAATACTATTCACTTCATGTGAGAGATGTTTACAACAATAGCTGTCTGATACAGTTTGTTGGAGAGTTCCTGCGGGGACTTTCCAACAAAATGTGACAGACACCTCCAGGCCACTCTACTGTTACAATTTGTTGATTTCATGTGAGAGATGTTTACAACAACAGCTGTCTGTTACAGTTTGTTGGAGAGTTCCTGTGGGGACTTTCCAACAAAATGTGACAGACACCTCCAGGTCACTCCACTGTTACAATTTGTTGGAGAGTTCCTGTTGGGACTTTCTAACGAATTGTGACGGACTTCTCCAGCCACTCCAGAGTGACATGAAATACTAATACTTTTCACTTCATGTGAGAGATGTTTACAACAATAGCTGTCTGTTACAATTTGTTGGAGAGTTCCTGTTGGGACTTTCCAACGAATTGTGACGGACATCTCCAGCTACTCCAGAGTGACATGACATACTAATACTATTCACTTCATGTGAGAGATGTTTACAACAATAGCTGTCTGTTACAATTTGTTGGAGAGTTCCTGTTGGGACTTTCCAACGAATTGTGACAGACTACTCTAGGCTACTCCAGGCCACGTCAGAACAACATACTACTACTATTCACTTCATGTGAGCGATGTATACAACAATAGCTGTCTGTTACAGTTTGTTGGAGAGTTCCTGTGGGGACTTTCCAACAAATTGTGACAGACATTTCCAGCCACTCCAGAGTGACATGACATACTAATACTATTCACTTCATGTGAGAGATGTTTACAACAATAGCTGTCTGTTACAAATTGTTGGAGAGTTTCTGTGGGGACATACCAACAAATTGTGACAGACACCTCCAGGCCACTCCAAAGTGACATGACATACTAATACTATTCACTTCATGTGAGAGATGTTTACAACAATAGCTGTCTGTTACAATTTGTTGGAGAGTTTCTGTGGGGACTTTCCAAAAATTGTGACAGTCACATCCAGGCCACTCCAGAGTAACATGACTTGTTTACAACAATAGCTGTCTGTTACGATTTGTTGGAGAGTTCCTGTTGGGACTTTCCAACAAGTTGTGACAGACATCTCCAGCCACTCCAGAGTGACATGACATACTAATACTAATCACTTCATGTGAGAGATGTTTACAACAATAGCTGTCTGTTACAATTTGTTGGAGAGTTCCTGTGGGTACTTTCCAACAAGTTGTGACAGACATCTCCAGGCCACTCCAGAGTGACATGACATACTAATACTATTCACTTCATGTGAGAGATGTTTACAACAATAGCTGTCTGTTACAATTTGTTGGAGAGTTCCTGTGGGGACTTTCCAACAAATTGTGACAGTCACCTCCATACTGATACTATTCACTTCATGTGAGAGATGTCTACAACAATAGCTGTCTGTTACAATTTGTTGGAAAGTTCCTGTGGGTACTTTCCAGCAGGTTGTGACATACATCTCCAGGCCACTCCAGAGTGACATGACACACTAATACTATTCACTTCATGTGAGAGATGTTTACAGCAATAGCTGTCTGTTACAATTTGTTGGAGAGTTCCTGTTGAGACTTTCCAACAAGTTGTGACAGACATCTCCAGCCACTCCAGAGTGACATGACATACTAATACTAATCACTTCATGTGAGAGATGTTTTCAACAAAAGCTGTCTGTTACAATTTGTTGGAGAGTTCCTGTGGGGACTTTCCAACAAATTGTGACAGACATCTCCAGCCACTCCAGAGTAACGTGACATACTAATACTATTCACTTCATGTGAGAGATGTTTACAACAACAGCTGTCTGTTACAATTTGTTGGAGAGTTCCTGTGGGGACTTTCCAACAGATTGTGACAGACGTCTCCAGCCATCTCCAGCCACTCCAGAGTGACATGACATATTAATACTATTCACTTCATGTGAGAGATGTTTTCAACAATAGCTATCTGTTATGGTTTGTTGGAGAGTTCCTGTGGGGACTTTCCAACAAATTGTGACAGACATCTCCAGCCACTCCAGAGTGACATGACATACTAATACTAATCACTTCATGTGAGAGATGTTTACAACAATAGCTGTCTGTTACAAATTGTTGGAGAGTTTCTGTGGGGACATACCAACAAATTGTGACAGACACCTCCAGGCCACTCCAAAGTGACATGACTTACTAATACTATTCACTTCATGTGAGAGATGTTTACAACAATAGCTGTCTGTTACAATTTGTTGGAGAGTTTCTGTGGGGACTTTCCAAAAATTTTGACAGTCACATCCAGGCCACTCCAGAGTAACATGACTTGTTTACAACAATAGCTGTCTGTTACGATTTGTTGGAGAGTTCCTGTGGGTACTTTCCAACAAGTTGTGACAGACATCTCCAGGCCACTCCAGAGTGACATGACATACTAATACTATTCACTTCATGTGAGAGATGTTCACAACAATAGCTGTCTGTTACAATTTGTTGGAGAGTTCCTGTGGGGACTTTGCAACAAATTGTGACAGTCACCTCCATACTGATACTATTCACTTCATGTGAGAGATGTCGACAACAATAGCTGTCTGTTACAATTTGTTGGAAAGTTCCTGTGGGTACTTTCCAGCAGGTTGTGACATACATCTCCAGGCCACTCCAGAGTGACATGACACACTAATACTATTCACTTCATGTGAGAGATGTTTACAACAATAGCTGTCTGTTACAATTTGTTGGAGAGTTCCTGTTGAGACTCTCCAACAAGTTGTGACAGACATCTCCAGCCACTCCAGAGTGACATGACATACTAATACTAATCACTTCATGTGAGAGATGTTTTCAACAAAAGCTGTCTGTTACAATTTGTTGGAGAGTTCCTGTGGGAACTTTCCAACAAATTGTGACAGACATCTCCAGCCACTCCAGAGTGACATGACATACTAATACTATTCACTTCATGTGAGAGATGTTTACAACAATAGCTGTCTGTTACAATTTGTTGGAGAGTTCCTGTGGGGACTTTCCAACAGATTGTGGCAGACGTCTCCAGCCATCTCCAGCCACTCCAGAGTGACATGACATATTAATACTATTCACTTCATGTGAGAGATGTTTTCAACAGTAGCTATCTGTTATGGTTTGTTGGAGAGTTCCTGTGGGGACTTTCCAACAAATTGTGACAGACATCTCCAGCCGCTCCAGAGTGACATGACATACTAATACTATTCACTTCATGTGAGAGATGTTTACAACAATAGCTGTCTGTTACAATTTGTTGGAGAGTTCCTGTGGGGACTTTCCAACAAATTGTGACAGACATCTCCAACCACTCCAGAGTAACATGACATACTAATACTATTCACTTCATGTGAGAGACGTTTACAACAATAGCTGTCCGTTACAATTTGTTGGAGAGTTCCTGTTGGGACTTTCCAACAAGTTGTGACAGACATCTCCAGCCACTCCAGAGTAACATGACATACGAATACTATTCACTTCATGTGAGAGATGTTTGCAACAATAGCTGTCTGTTACAATTTGTTGGAGAGTTCCTGTGGGGACTTTCCAACAAATTGTGACAGACATCTCCAGGCCACTCCAGAGTGACATGACATACTAATGCTATTCCCTTCACGTGAGAGATGTTTACAACAATAGCTGTCTGTTACAATTCGTTGGAGAGTTCCTGTGGGGACTTTCCAGCGAATTGTGACAAACATCTCCAGCCACTCCAGAGTGACATGACATACTAATACTATTCACTTCAAGTGAGAGATGTTTACAACAATAGCTGTCTTTTACAATTTGTTGGAGAGTTCCTGTGGGGACTCTCCAACGAGTTGTGACAGACATCTCCAGCCACTCCAGAGTGACATGACATATTAATACTATTCACTTCATGTGAGAGATGTTTACAACAATAGCTGTCTGTTACGGTTTGTTGGAGAGTTCCTGTGGGGACTTTTCAACAAATTGTGACAGACATCTCCAGCCACTCCAGAGCGACATGACATACTAATACTATTCATTCCATGTGAGAGATGTTTACAACAATAGCTGTCTGTTACAATTTGTTGGAGAGTTCCTGCGGGGACTTTCCAACAAATTGTGACAGACACCTCTAGGCCACTCCAGAGTGACATGACATACTAATACTATTCACTTCATGTGAGAGATGTTTACAACAATAGCTGTCTGATACAGTTTGTTGGAGAGTTCCTGTGGGGACTTTCCAACAAAATGTGACAGACACCTCCAGGCCACTCTACTGTTACAATTTGTTGATTTCATGTGAGAGATGTTTACAACAACAGCTGTCTGTTACAGTTTGTTGGAGAGTTCCTGTGGGGACTTTCCAACAAAATGTGACAGACACCTCCAGGTCACTCCACTGTTACAATTTGTTGGAGAGTTCCTGTTGGGACTTTCTAACGAATTGTGACGGACTCCTCCAGCCACTCCAGAGTGACATGAAATACTAATACTATTCACTTCATGTGAGAGATGTTTACAACAATAGCTGTCTGTTACAATTTGTTGGAGAGTTCCTGTTGGGACTTTCCAACGAATTGTGACGGACATCTCCAGCTACTCCAGAGTGACATGACATACTAATACTATTCACTTCATGTGAGAGATGTTTACAACAATAGCTGTCTGTTACAATTTGTTGGAGAGTTCCTGTTGGGACTTTCCAACGAATTGTGACAGACTACTCTAGGCTACTCCAGGCCACGCCAGAACAACATACTACTACTATTCACTTCATGTGAGCGATGTTTACAACAATAGCTGTCTGTTACAATTTGTTGGAGAGTTCCTGTGGGGACTTTCCAACAAATTGTGACAGACATTTCCAGCCACTCCAGAGTGACATGACATACTAATACTATTCACTTCATGTGAGAGATGTTTGCAACAATAGCTGTCTGTTACAAATTGTTGGAGAGTTTCTGTGGGGACATACCAACAAATTGTGACAGACACCTCCAGGCCACTCCAAAGTGACATGACATACTAATACTATTCACTTCATGTGAGAGATGTTTACAACAATAGCTGTCTGTTACAATTTGTTGGAGAGTTTCTGTGGGGACTTTCCAAAAATTGTGACAGTCACATCCAGGCCACTCCAGAGTAACATGACTTGTTTACAACAAAAGCTGTCTGTTACGATTTGCTGGAGAGTTCCTGTTGGGACTTTCCAACAAGTTGTGACAGACATCTCCAGCCACTCCAGAGTGACATGACATACTAATACTAATCACTTCATGTGAGAGATGTTTACAACAATAGCTGTCTGTTACAATTTGTTGGAGAGTTCCTGTTGAGACTCTCCAACAAGTTGTGACAGACATCTCCAGCCACTCCAGAGTGACATGACATACTAATACTAATCACTTCATGTGAGAGATGTTTTCAACAAAAGCTGTCTGTTACAATTTGTTGGAGAGTTCCTGTGGGAACTTTCCAACAAATTGTGACAGACATCTCCAGCCACTCCAGAGTGACATGACATACTAATACTATTCACTTCATGTGAGAGATGTTTACAACAATAGCTGTCTGTTACAATTTGTTGGAGAGTTCCTGTGGGGACTTTCCAACAGATTGTGGCAGACGTCTCCAGCCATCTCCAGCCACTCCAGAGTGACATGACATATTAATACTATTCACTTCATGTGAGAGATGTTTTCAACAGTAGCTATCTGTTATGGTTTGTTGGAGAGTTCCTGTGGGGACTTTCCAACAAATTGTGACAGACATCTCCAGCCACTCCAGAGTGACATGACATACTAATACTATTCACTTCATGTGAGAGATGTTTACAACAATAGCTGTCTGTTACAATTTGTTGGAGAGTTCCTGTGGGGACTTTCCAACAAATTGTGACAGACATCTCCAACCACTCCAGAGTAACATGACATACTAATACTATTCACTTCATGTGAGAGACGTTTACAACAATAGCTGTCCGTTACAATTTGTTGGAGAGTTCCTGTTGGGACTTTCCAACAAGTTGTGACAGACATCTCCAGCCACTCCAGAGTAACATGACATACGAATACTATTCACTTCATGTGAGAGATGTTTGCAACAATAGCTGTCTGTTACAATTTGTTGGAGAGTTCCTGTGGGGACTTTCCAACAAATTGTGACAGACATCTCCAGGCCACTCCAGAGTGACATGACATACTAATGCTATTCCCTTCACGTGAGAGATGTTTACAACAATAGCTGTCTGTTACAATTCGTTGGAGAGTTCCTGTGGGGACTTTCCAGCGAATTGTGACAAACATCTCCAGCCACTCCAGAGTGACATGACATACTAATACTATTCACTTCAAGTGAGAGATGTTTACAACAATAGCTGTCTTTTACAATTTGTTGGAGAGTTCCTGTGGGGACTCTCCAACGAGTTGTGACAGACATCTCCAGCCACTCCAGAGTGACATGACATATTAATACTATTCACTTCATGTGAGAGATGTTTACAACAATAGCTGTCTGTTACGGTTTGTTGGAGAGTTCCTGTGGGGACTTTTCAACAAATTGTGACAGACATCTCCAGCCACTCCAGAGCGACATGACATACTAATACTATTCATTCCATGTGAGAGATGTTTACAACAATAGCTGTCTGTTACAATTTGTTGGAGAGTTCCTGCGGGGACTTTCCAACAAATTGTGACAGACACCTCTAGGCCACTCCAGAGTGACATGACATACTAATACTATTCACTTCATGTGAGAGATGTTTACAACAATAGCTGTCTGATACAGTTTGTTGGAGAGTTCCTGTGGGGACTTTCCAACAAAATGTGACAGACACCTCCAGGCCACTCTACTGTTACAATTTGTTGATTTCATGTGAGAGATGTTTACAACAACAGCTGTCTGTTACAGTTTGTTGGAGAGTTCCTGTGGGGACTTTCCAACAAAATGTGACAGACACCTCCAGGTCACTCCACTGTTACAATTTGTTGGAGAGTTCCTGTTGGGACTTTCTAACGAATTGTGACGGACTCCTCCAGCCACTCCAGAGTGACATGAAATACTAATACTATTCACTTCATGTGAGAGATGTTTACAACAATAGCTGTCTGTTACAATTTGTTGGAGAGTTCCTGTTGGGACTTTCCAACGAATTGTGACGGACATCTCCAGCTACTCCAGAGTGACATGACATACTAATACTATTCACTTCATGTGAGAGATGTTTACAACAATAGCTGTCTGTTACAATTTGTTGGAGAGTTCCTGTTGGGACTTTCCAACGAATTGTGACAGACTACTCTAGGCTACTCCAGGCCACGCCAGAACAACATACTACTACTATTCACTTCATGTGAGCGATGTTTACAACAATAGCTGTCTGTTACAATTTGTTGGAGAGTTCCTGTGGGGACTTTCCAACAAATTGTGACAGACATTTCCAGCCACTCCAGAGTGACATGACATACTAATACTATTCACTTCATGTGAGAGATGTTTGCAACAATAGCTGTCTGTTACAAATTGTTGGAGAGTTTCTGTGGGGACATACCAACAAATTGTGACAGACACCTCCAGGCCACTCCAAAGTGACATGACATACTAATACTATTCACTTCATGTGAGAGATGTTTACAACAATAGCTGTCTGTTACAATTTGTTGGAGAGTTTCTGTGGGGACTTTCCAAAAATTGTGACAGTCACATCCAGGCCACTCCAGAGTAACATGACTTGTTTACAACAAAAGCTGTCTGTTACGATTTGCTGGAGAGTTCCTGTTGGGACTTTCCAACAAGTTGTGACAGACATCTCCAGCCACTCCAGAGTGACATGACATACTAATACTAATCACTTCATGTGAGAGATGTTTACAACAATAGCTGTCTGTTACAATTTGTTGGAGAGTTCCTGTGGGGACTTTCCAACAAATTTTGACAGCCACCTCCATACTGATACTATTCACTTCATGTGAGAGATGTCTACAACAATAGCTGTCTGTTACAATTTGTTGGAAAGTTCCTGTGGGTACTTTCCAGCAGGTTGTGACATACATCTCCAGGCCACTCCAGAGTGACATGACACACTAATACTATTCACTTCATGTGAGAGATGTTTACAACAATAGCTGTCTGTTACAATTTGTTGGAGAGTTCCTGTTGTGACTTTCCAACAAGTTGTGACAGACATCTCCAGCCACTCCAGAGTGACATGACATACTAATACTAATCACTTCATGTGAGAGATGTTTTCAACAAAAGCTGTCTGTTACAATTTGTTGGAGAGTTCCTGTGGGGACTTTCCAACAAATTGTGACAGACATCTCCAGCCACTCCAGAGTGACATGACATACTAATACTATTCACTTCATGTGAGAGATGTTTACAACAATAGCTGTCTGTTACAATTTGTTGGAGAGTTCCTGTGGGGACTTTCCAACAGATTGTGACAGACGTCTCCAGCCATCTCCAGCCACTCCAGAGTGACATGACATATTAATACTATTCACTTCATGTGAGAGATGTTTTCAACAATAGCTATCTGTTATGGTTTGTTGGAGAGTTCCTGTGGGGACTTTCCAACAAATTGTGACAGACATCTCCAGCCACTCCAGAGTGACATGACATACTAATACTATTCACTTCATGTGAGAGATGTTTACAACAATAGCTGTCTGTTACAATTTGTTGGAGAGTTCCTGTGGGGACTTTCCAACAAATTGTGACAGACATCTCCAGCCACTCCAGAGTAACATGACATACTAATACTATTCACTTCATGTGAGAGACGTTTACAACAATAGCTGTCTGTTACAATTTGTTGGAGAGTTCCTGTTGGGACTTTCCAACAAGTTGTGACAGACATCTCCAGCCACTCCAGAGTAACATGACATACTAATACTATTCACTTCATGTGAGAGATGTTTGCAACAATAGCTGTCTGTTACAATTTGTTGGAGAGTTCCTGTGGGGACTTTCCAACAAATTGTGACAGTCATCTCCAGGCCACTCCAGAGTGACATGACATACTAATGCTATTCCCTTCACGTGAGAGATGTTTACAACAATAGCTGTCTGTTACAATTCGTTGGAGAGTTCCTGTGGGGGACTTTCCAGCGAATTGTGACAAACATCTCCAGCCACTCCAGAGTGACATGACATACTAATACTATTCACTTCAAGTGAGAGATGTTTACAACAATAGCTGTCTTTTACAATTTGTTGGTGAGTTCCTGTGGGGACTCTCCAACGAGTTGTGACAGACATCTCCAGCCACTCCAGAGTGACATGACATATTAATACTATTCACTTCATGTGAGAGATGTTTACAACAATAGCTGTCTGTTACGGTTTGTTGGAGAGTTCCTGTGGGGACTTTTCAACAAATTGTGACAGACATCTCCAGCCACTCCAGAGCGACATGACATACTAATACTATTCATTTCATGTGAGAGATGTTTACAACAATAGCTGTCTGTTACAATTTGTTGGACAGTTCCTGCGGGGACTTTCCAACAAATTGTGACAGACACCTCTAGGCCACTCCAGAGTGACATGACATACTAATACTATTCACTTCATGTGAGAGATGTTTACAACAATAGCTGTCTGATACAGTTTGTTGGAGAGTTCCTGTGGGGACTTTCCAACAAAATGTGACAGACACCTCCAGGCCACTCTACTGTTACAATTTGTTGATTTCATGTGAGAGATGTTTACAACAACAGCAGTCTGTTACAGTTTGTTGGAGAGTTCCTGTGAGGACTTTCCAACAAAATGTGACAGACACCTCCAGGCCATTCCACTGTTACAATTTGTTGGAGAGTTCCTGTTGGGACTTTCTAACGAATTGTGACGGACTTCTCCAGCCACTCCGGAGTGACATGAAATACTAATACTATTCACTTCATGTGAGAGATGTTTACAACAATAGCTGTCTGTTACAATTTGTTGGAGAGTTCCTGTTGGGACTTTCCAACGAATTGTGACGGACATCTCCAGCTACTCCAGAGTGACATGACATACTAATACTATTCACTTCATGTGAGAGATGTTTACAACAATAGCTGTCTGTTACAATTTGTTGGAGAGTTCCTGTTGGGACTTTCCAACGAATTGTGACAGACTACTCTAGGCTACTCCAGGCCACGCCAGAACAACATACTACTACTATTCACTTCATGTGAGCGATGTTTTTAACAATAGCTGGTTTATACAATCTGTTGGAGAGTTCCTGTTGGGACACACTACTGCTACTCACTTCATGTGAGAGATGTTTATACTCACTACATGTGAGAGATGTTTACAACAATGGGTGTTTGTTACAATTTGTTGGAGAGTTCCTGTTGGGACTTTCCAACAAATTGTGACGGACACTCCAGAGTAACATGACATACTAATACTATTCACTTCACGTGAGAGATGTTTACAACAATAGCTGTCTGTTACAATTTGATGGAGAGTTCCTGTTGGGACTTTCCAACAAATTGTGACGGACATCTCAGGCCACTCCAGAGTGACATACTAATAGAATTCATTTCATGTGAGAGATGTTTACAACAATAGCTGTCTGTTACAATTTGTTGGAGAGTTCCTGTTGGGACTTTCCAACAAATCGTGACGGAATTCTCCAGGCCACTCCAAAGTGACATAGTAATACTATTCATTTCATGTGAAAGATGTTTACAACAATAGCTGTCTGTTACAATTTGATGGAGAGTTCCTGTTGGGACTTTCCAACGAATTGTGACAGACTACTCTAGGTTACTCCAGGCCACTCCAGAACAACATACTACTACTATTCTCTTCATGTGGTTTATAACAATAGCTGGTTTATATAATCTGTTGGAGAGTTCCTGATGGGGCACACTACTGCTACTCACTTCATGTGAGAGATGTTTACAACAATGGGTGTTTGTTAAAATTTGTTGGAGAGTTCCTGTTGGGACTTTACAACAAATTGTGACAGACATCTCCAGGCCACTCCAGAGTAACATACTATTCACTTCACGTGAGAGATGTTTACAACAATAGCTGTCTGTTACAATTTCTTGGGGAGTTCCTGTTGGGACTTTCCAACGAATTGTGACAGACTACTCTAGGCTACTCCAGGCCACTCCAGAACAACATACTACTACTATTCACTTCGTGTGAGCGATGTTTACAATGATGGGTGTTTGTTACGATTTGTTGGAGAGTTCCTGTTGGGACACACTACTGCTACTCACTTCCTGTGAGAGATGTTTACAACAATGGGTGTTTGTTGCAATTTGTTGGAGAGTTCCTGTTGGGACTTTACAACAAATTGTGACAGACTACTCCAGGCTACTCCTGAATGACATACTACAACTATTCACTTCACGTGAGAGATGTTTACTTCCTGTTACAGTTTGTTAGTGAGTTTCTGTTGGGACTTTCCAACAAATTGTGACGGACGACTCCAGAGATGACACACAACTACTGCTCACTTCATGTGAGAGGATGTTTAAAACAATGATGTTTGTTACAATTTGTTGGAGAGTTCCTGTTGGGACTTTCCAACAAATTGTGACAGACATCTCCAGGCCACTCCAGAGTGACATATTAATACTATTCACTTCAGGTGAGAGATGTTTACAACAATAGCTGTCTGTTACTATTTGTTGGAGAGTTCCTGTGGGGACTTTCCAACAAATTGTGACAGACTAATCTAGGCTACTCCAGGCCACTCCAGAACAACATACTACTACTATTCACTTCATGTGAGCGATGTTTATAACAATAGCTGGTTTTTACAATTTGTTGGAGAGTTCCTGTTGGGACACACTACTGCTATTCACTTCATGTGAGAGATGTCTACAACAATGGGTGTTTGTTACAATTTGTTGGAGAGTTCCTGTTGGGCCTTTACAACAAATTGTGACGGAGATCTCCAGGCCCCTCCAGAGTTACATACTAATACTATTCACTTCATGTGAGAGATGTTTACAACAATGTGTTTGTTGGGTGTTTGTTACAATTTGTTGGAGAGTTCCTGTTGGGACTTTACAACATATTGTGACGGAGATCTCCAGGCCACTCCAGGGTTACATACTAATACTATTCACTTCATGTGAGAGATGTTTACAACAATAGCTGTCTGTTACAATTTGTTGGAGAGTTCCTGTGGGGACTTTCCAACGAATTGTGACAGACTACTCTAGGCTACTCCAGGCCACTCCAGAACAACATACTACTACTATTCACTTCATGTGAGCGATGTTTATAACAATAGCTGGATTATACAATCTGTTGGAGAGTTCCTGTTGGAGAGTTCCTGTTGGGACACGCTACTGCTTCTCACTTCATGTGAGAGATGTTTACAACAATGGGTGTTTGTTACAATTTGTTGGAGAGTTCCTGTTGGGACATTACAACAAATTGTGACAGACTACTCCAGGCTACTCCAGAATGACATATTACTACTACTCACTTCACGTTACAATTTGTTGGAGAGTTCCTGTGGGGACTTTCCAACGAATTGTGACAGACTACTCTAGGCTACTCCAGGCCACTCCAGAACAACATACTACTACTATTCACTCCACGTGAGCGATGTTTATAACAATAGCTGGATTATACAATCTGTTGGAGAGTTCCTGTTGGAGAGTTCCTGTTGGGACACACTACTGCTTCTCACTTCATGTGAGAGATGTTTACAACAATGGGTGTTTGTTACAATTTGTTGGAGAGTTCCTGTTGGGACATTACAACAAATTGTGACAGACTACTCCAGGCTACTCCAGAATGACATATTACTACTACTCACTTCACGTGAGAGATGTTTACAATAATGCTATTTGTTACAGTTTGTTGGAGAGTTCCTGTTGGGACTTTCCAACAAATTGTGACATATATTTCCAGGCTACTCCAGAGTAACACATCACTACTATTCACTTCCTGTGAGAGATATTGACAATAATAGCGAGCAGTTTGTTACAGTTTGTTGGGGAGTTTCTGTTGGGACTGTCCAACAAATTTGTGACAGATTACCCCAGCTCACTCCAGAGCGACATACTATTACTATTCACTTCATGTGAGAGTTGTTCATAACAATAGCCATTTGTTACAACTTGTTGGAGAGTTCCTGTTTGGACACACTACTACTCTTCACTTTGGACACACTACTACTCTTCACTTTATGTGAGAGATGTTTACAACAATAGCTGTTTGTTGCAATTTGTTGGAGAGTTCCGTTGGTGCTATAGAAAACAAATTGTAACAGACTACTTTACGCTACTCCAGAGTGTCACACTACTACCATTCACTTCATGTGAGAGATGTATACAACAATAGCTGTTTGTTGCAATCTGTGGGATCGTTCCTGTTGGGACTTTCCAACAAATTGTAACAGACTACTTTAGGCTATTCCAGAGTGACATACTACTACTAGTATTACTACTACTATATTACTGTTACTCCAGTGTGAGATACTCCTACTGTTCACTTCATGTTAGAGAGGTTTATAACAGTAGTTGTTTGTTGCAATCTGTTGGAGAGTTCCTATGTGACAGATGTTTATAATAATAGCTATTTCCAGTTGGAACTCTCCGGCAGATTGTGACAGACTAAACTTAACCTTACCTTATCTTTATTTATTTATTTTCCCACCATTTTCTAGACCCACCGCCTGCTCGCCGTGCCATTGCCTCTAATAGCCCATTGATGCTTTTGATTTCAAAATCTAGTTTATTTTTACTTCTTTTCATGTTGTTATTGCAACAGACTGTGACCGAAGATCAAAATCGTAACGGTTTACGCAAGTTGAGCGATTTCTATTGTCCTGGGGGAACTATTTTTCGAGTATCCTACGCTCGGTTTTACACAAATATCCGGTTGGAGATCATGTTGGTACTGTGGTATTAAATGGCGGGTAGCATTTCACTCGACGAGGTGCAGACTAATGCAGAGTACGACTTTATAGAGCTCTATAATGATAAAGTGTGTTCTTTACCTGAAAATGACGATTCACCATTCAAACAAAATGCAAATGAGTGTAAGTATTTCTCGCCGAGCGACATTCGATGCACAGTAAATGCATTAGATATCGGATTTTCTTTATTCCATATCAACTGCCAAAGTTTAAAAGCTCACTGGGATTCTCTTCAACACTTGCTGTGCAACATGCAAACGAAAGAAAATATCTTTGACATAATCGGACTAACGGAAATATTTCAAATCCCATCAAATAGCTCGTACACTCTGGAGGGCTATGCCCCAATTATTAAAAACATGAGACCCGAGAATGATGACGGCCGAGGGGGAGTGGGATTTTACATAAAAGAAGAAATTCAATACAAAGTGCGAAGTGATCTCTCGGTCTTTATTCCCCATGTTTTCGAATCGCTTTTTATTGAGATCACTGAAAAACCAAATTCCAAAATTATTGGTGTCATTTATAGACCAAATACACCACCAAAAGCCGATATTAATCTGTTCTTATCCAAATTAAATGAATTAACTGATCTTCTGAGTGCCGAAAGTAAAAAGGTTTATATTATGGGCGACTTTAACCTAGATCTGCTAAAAGCAACCACGCACTCAAAGACAGGGGAATATATTGACCTCATGTTCAGTCAAGGATTCTTACCCTACATTACAAGACCGAGAAGAGTAACGAGTCACTCTGCCAGTCTAATAGATCATATATTCACTAATAATCTGTCAAGAAATACCCTGTCCGGAATAATTATTTCGGATGTTTCAGACCACTTTGGTGTCTTCTATATTGAATCAGCGCCAAGGTCAAATAACACACCACGATTCACCCTGAAGAGAACTATAAATGCCGAAAGTATTGCCAAATTCAAAATACTCCTCTCCCGAAGTGACTTTTCAACAGTAATGCAGTCCAATTGTCCAAACTCCTCATATGAAACCTTTTTAGACATTTATAAGGAAGCCTACGAAAAAGCATTTCCACTTAAAAACATGCGCCAGAACAACAAATTTATCAAAAAACAACCGTGGATGACCAGGGGACTGATCATATCTTCTAATAACAAACAAAAATTCTATAATAAAAAGCTTAAACTACCGAATGAACAGAATAAACTAAACTACAAAAACTATTGCAGAATCTTTGACAAGGTTAAAAACAATGCAAGGCAATTTATTATAGATAACAAAGATAGCACGGCACCACAAAAACCTATCTTCATTGGAACAGCATAAGATGGGATCACAGCCATACAAACCGGATACTTGAACAAAGTCTTGTATAATAGTTAAGTAAAAATTCCAATGTCCAAAACCATCTAAAAATCTCAACGTTTCGTCAGCAAAATGCCAGCTTCACCAGGAGAAGACACAGAATGGGAAATGAGAAGACAGAGAGAACCGGGAAGAGAGAAGGTGTGAAACATGAAAGATAAACAAAGCTCACGGAATTAGCACACTGTTAACACCCAAGCGGGTCGTATTCATTAAGACCATAAGGCCAGACACAGTTGAGTCTGTGTATCCAAACAGACTCAGCAATATTAAGTTTGTTTTTATCTTTGGAAGGGATTCTCTGTAGCAGATAGCAAATGAAGTAATGTTCTGGCTGATTGAAATGTGGGGCCACATGGGGGGTACGGTCAATTTTATTATATTTAATATTGTGCCTATGACCCGATAATCGTTTGCTAAAGGGGTTAGTGGTCTGTCCTACGTATTGCATGCCACATTTTGCACAGGTAAGACAGTAAACCACAAAGTCTGATTGACAGGTAAGGGACTGTTTAATATAAAACAACTTAGAATCTCTATTAGAGACAGATGTAGCAGTTACCATAGCGGAACATGCTTTACACTTGCTTCTAGAACAGGGGCGACATCCAGGGCTAGTATCCACATAAACCTCACTGGGGTCTGACGGACGTAATTTGTTCATCTGTAATAAATTACCAATAGTGGGGTTCCTCCTCTGTGCAATAATGATCGTACCTTTATCAAGAATTTTTGACATTCTGTGACTCGTTCTGAGGATTGAGTCGTTATTAGCCAGTTGCCTCAAATCCGGTTGCCGGGGATCATAATTAGTTACCCAGGGGATGGGATCGATGCTTTTTGTGTTGTTATCCTTATATTTTAAGAGCTCTTCTCTGGGTTGGGTTCGGGCCTTAGCAAACATCTCTTTAATAACGTTTGATTTATAGCCCGAATTCTTAAGGTAACGGAAGAACTTATCTAAATTTTTATCGGCCCATTCAGTTTTACTGCAGATACGAAGGATGCGGAGAGCTCCACTGTAGATAATAGATCGGAAGATATGCCTGGGGTGACAGCTGGACGGGGGCAGGTATCTATGTGATGCAGTATCTTTGCAAAACAGGTCAGTTTGAATAGAATTACCTTCCTTAATTACCATCACATCTAAGAATGGGATCCGCTCTGCACTAATTTCAAAAGTAAACTTAATGCGAGGGTGTTGTTCATTAAGCTCAGTGACAAATTGTTTAATTTGATCAGCGGTAGCTGATGATATACCGCTAATATCGTCAATGAATCTGTACGCAAAATCTGGCTTGAATGGAATCGGAGACCTGTATTTGCGCATCCAGAAAGACATATAGATATTAGCATATGTAACTGCAAAAGGGGTACCCATAGCCGTGCCTGACAACTGGCGGTAGAATTTGTCATTAAAAGTGAATACATTATTATACAGGACAAACTTGGCTAAAGAAAAAATAGGGTCTGCCATATCGGTTTGTCCCGTTTCTTCTAAAGCATGTTTAATAGCTTCGATACCTTCTTCAATAATAATGTTAGGGTAAAGGCTAACTACATCAAGGGTTACAAGATGTCTAAAGAAGGTCGGATTATCATTGAATTCCGAGATTTTTTGTAAAAATTCTGTAGTGTCACGGACCAGCTCGCTACAGACCAATTTAGCAATCGGTTTAAGCTTCCAATCTAACCAAAGTGACGCCCGTCTGGTTGGGGAAGTAACCTGACTACAAATTGGTCTGCCTGGTGGCACTTCCCCTACTTTAACCTTATGGACTTTACCAAGAATATAGAATTCTGTGGGTTTATGGACAGGCCAGTAAAGAATAGCCTCTTTTTCATAAACGGGGATATTGAGTGCATTCACAGTTTCAACTAAGTTACTGTGAATTTCTTCCGAAATATCATTAGGTATTTCTTCATACACTATGGGGTTTAGTAAGTGTTTCATACATTCCCCAATATAATCCTCCCTATCCCAAATTACAATCCCACCTCCTTTATCTGCTTTACCAATCACAATATTAGAATCGTTTCTGAGTGACGAAAGTGCAGTTCTTTCTATTTTCGAGAGGTTATCCCTCACGGTTGGTGGTTCGTGATGTTTGATCTGGATATATTGAGAATCACAATATACATCGAGTGCATGATCCCGTTCTGGTGGCGGTGTCCAGTCTTTCTGTGAATTTCTTCCGAAATATCATTAGGTATTTCTTCATACACTATGGGGTTTAGTAAGTGTTTCATACATTCTCTGCTACAGAGAATCCCTTCCAAAGATAAAAACAAACTTAATATTGCTGAGTCTGTTTGGATACACAGACTCAACTGTGTCTGACCTTATGGTCTTAATGAATACGACCCGCTTGGGTGTTAACAGTGTGCTAATTCCGTGAGCTTTGTTTATCTTTCATGTTTCACACCTTCTCTCTTCCCGGTTCTCTCTGTCTTCTCATTTCTCATTCTGTGTCTTCTCCTGATGAAGCTGGCATTTTGCTGACGAAACCTTGAGATTTTTAGATGGTTTTGGACATTGGAATTTTTACTTAATTTATTATAGAGATATCCTTAATGAAAATAAGAATAATATGCGCCGAACATGGCAAATTTTGAACCAAGCAATTCAAAAAGATAAACGAGAATCAAAACTACCCTCGTTTTTAATCCAGGACAATAAAGAAATAAACGAAGGGCAAGACATAGCTAAAGAATTCAATAACTTCTTTGTCAATATTGGGAAGATAACGTCCGAACAGATTCAGCACACCAACAAGTCCTATTTAGATTACATGAACAGTAACGTTACGAATAACTTTTACTTAACTCCCACTAATCCTCTAGAAGTCGGCTACGTAGTAAACAAAATGAAGCCCAAAACATCAAATGATTCCGATAATATATCTACACGTCTTCTTAAACAAACGATTAATGAAGTTATAGATCCTGTTGCACATATCATTAATAACTCCTTCACCAGCGGCATAGTGTCAGATAAGATGAAAGTTGCAAAGGTAATACCCATCTTCAAAGCAGGTGATGAACACAGTTTCACCAACTATAGACCTATTAGTATACTCCCGGTGTTTTCAAAAGTTATGGAGAAGCTAATGGAGAAAAGACTCACGAGCTTCTTAAATAGATTTGATAGTCTTTCTCCCAACCAATATGGATTCAGAAAGCAACATGCTACAATCCACCCTATTCTACAGCTCCTAAAAAGCACGGCAATAGAAAATAATAAACAAGGGAAAGATAGTACCCTAGCTGTGTTCCTGGATTTATCCAAGGCATTTGATTCAATAAATCACGATATATTATTACGTAAGATGGAGAAATATGGAATCAGAGGGCTTGTCAATAACTGGTTCAGAAGCTACTTGACCAACAGGTCTCAGTATGTAACTTACCAGGATCATACGTCGGACCCTGCAATACAGACCTGTGGTGTTCCACAGGGCTCCATATTAGAACCAGTTCTCTTTTTATTGTATATCAATGACATTGGTAATTCAACCTCACTGAATCTTTTATCATTTGCTGATGATACAACAGCACACGGTTCAGGCCCCAACAATAACTTACTAACAACGTATTTTAATGAGGAACTTCATAAAGTATTTGAATGGTGTTCCGCGAATCAATTGCTGTTGAACGCCAAAAAAAACACATACATAGTATTGAACCCAAACAAAATAAGTAACACTAATATTGGCCACGGGATAACGATAAATAATCAAATAATAAAGAAAGTTGGAGCAACCGAAACAGACAAATCAGCAAAATTTCTGGGAATAAATATTGATGAACATTTGTCGTACAAAGCCCACATATCCCAGTTATGTTCGAAAATAGCTCGAGCTAATTACAGTCTCAACAAAATCAAGAAAATCCTTCCACATGGATCCATGAAAACACTCTACTACGCCTTAATACATAGCCATCTGCTGTACGGAATACAGACTTGGGGTAACGCTAAGGAAGTAAAAAAACTAGTGATCTTGCAAAAGCGATCTTTACGTATAATCAACAATTAAGGATATAACGCCCATACAGACCCTTTATTCAAAAAAGATAAAATACTAAAGGTTGACGACCTGTTTAAACTTCATGCTTCCTTGTTTGTCTTTGACTGGAAAAATGGAAGACTACCCCCATCCTTTAGCGATATCTTTAGCATCGTGGACAATTCGTCTGGTAGGGCCACCAGACAGTCGGGTCTCTTATACATAGAAAAAACGCGAACCAAATCTCTAGACAAACTTCCTCTGTATGCGTTTCCTAAAATATGGAACTCCCTAGACAATACAACTCGTCATATCAATGATAGAAACACACTAAAGAGAAAACTGACTTCAACATTTCTATCATCATATTCAACCGATGTCCGCTGTAATAATCCCTATTGTCCAGACTGCACATTTTAAATTTGTAATTCTTTAGGATTATTCAACTATATAGTGTTTGGCAACTCTCGATCTAGTTACAGTTAACTGACATACTCTGCACATAAATCTGGAGCCCTCGTCTGATCTAAACTGATCTAAACTTGCTGCTCGTGTCCGCGCCTGCACGCTCCGCGTAGCCCCACCAACATTCAGCAATTGTGAACCTAAGCAAACCCAACAGGCTTATACTCCCGCATTTAAATGTACCATAACGCATACATGTACTCCCTGCTGTGATACAAGACTCGTCGATCGGCACACATGCTGAGCACGTTTAAACATGGGCTCAATGGGTGTGCTGACCGACGTGGACTTTATGCACAAAACATACCAATAGTACTCTCGACGCCGGTTTCGCAAAGAGTTTTCGCTGGGACTTGGAGTTGCACGGAGTGATGGAGAATGGACACGATAAGCAGGTTGCCCTCTTTCAATTTGCAACCACCAGTCTCCAACCGGTATAGGTGTAGGTACAGAACGGAACCTGTATAGCACGGGCCCAGCAATGAATTTACCTGTGCTCTGTCCATCTTATATCAGTGCATGTAATCTGTTACATATAGATAATTTTTGGTCAGAGTCTGTCTGCAATTCCAAGGGGGGTGACAGGAAGACAGCCAATCTGGCTATGACATCTCCCTCAGTATACACATCAACACTACTTGTACTATATAAATGTAATGTTTTTCTTGTAAGTATACTGTAAATAAAGAATCTAATCTAAATCTTGTTGCCTGTCTTCCCCATAAAAGAAAATAGAAAAAAAAAATAGAAAAACGGCTAGCTGTTGTTTTCTCGTGAGATTTAAGAACATTAATAACTGATCTGCTTATGGATACTAATTTTATAGGCGGAAGGGTAGCGGCCTGAACAATATCGGAATTGTGTTGGTTATTAAATTCACTTATCTAAACACTTATGACACGTTGTGGTCTCATTTCGGTAATTTCGTGTGAATTTTTATCTGCCAGCGGTATTTTTCTATTTCTGTCCATGGAGTGTCAACACTGATAGATTTTCTCAAACCTTTGGTGTTAATAGCGCTCAAAATCGACGTCGATCCGTCTTATACGCAATGCGGTTGTGCGAGGGAAATATTTAAATTTACGATGGTACGACATTTCGCTGTATTTGGTGAACAGGAAGATTCCCTTCTGATAATTCTCCTTGACATTGGTCTTCTTTTTTCGTAGCAGACTTCATCAAGCCTTCTCTACGTCACTAATATAGTTTGACGACAGTAAAATTATTTTTTCGTAAATATACAATTGTGAGGACTGTAATGTGTGTTGATGTGAATATATTTTTGTTTTCAAATATAATTTTCCACTTTTATGTTTTGATCATCGTCGCTAACCAAATAATAGTAGTTCGAATCGGTGGCGTATTAATCCCTTGCTGACACGTACGTCACATTGTGCAGTTTCTGATCGCAACAGAGCTCCTATGACTGTGCCTCGCAATTATCACATTGTCAGTTGAATATTTTCATATGAATGTGTCGTGAGTTGTACATTACTTTGCCTCCAAGATTGAAAAAACAGCAGTGTTTTATTTGAAAATTTCAGATCGTGGGAAATCAAATCATTTCCAAACTTTGACCAAAACCCACGTGATCATAAACAATGTCATCCGAACAGAATGAAGCGTTTGTTGTCATCCATTTTCCCCTGAGCGTTCTCATTGCGTTGGTAACGAAATGATAAATAAGCTTTCTCTGAGTATGATGTGTGGAGTCTGGTTACTTATGCGGCTGGCAATTTCTTTGTCATCAAAAGCAAAAAAAAATGAATATTTTTTTTGAAAAAGTGGATAAATTCGGGTTTTGTACACTTTTTTCATTATTTTGGTATATAATATGTCGTTATTCACCGCTTGAATTCGTATTTAGGGCATTGTGGAAATTTTCAAAAAGTACCCAAAGTTACATTGAACGACCCATTAAACACAAGTTGTTCTCTTGAAATATTATTATCGGTGATGGTACGAATACGGTAGCAGACTTCCAGGAACCAGTGATGCCTGCTGTCACCTTTATGAGTTGATTACATATGTGTTTCGTGTTCGTCTCCATGTTCCAATAATGTCCGTCGAACATGGAATTCATCTTCAACAAAAATGTAGACAGTGTTGTCCTTTTCCCAAATGCAGGCTTATCGCTGAATCCTAAAGTATTTTAAAAGCCTAGCTTTGTTACTTATTACTTTAATGAGGGTTTTAACGACACTTCAACAGCCACTTCAACAGCCAAAGTCATATCGTGTCGGTGACAGTTCACGAGTGGAGGAAGACGGAGTACCCGTGGAGAACCACCGAGCAACGGCGAGCAGCTGCCAGCTCCCTACACCGTAACTCCGTACTGCAACACAGGCAGGGTTCGATAAGTTGAAGGCATGATCACCATCGACGGGCACGGCGTCATCGTGCCCCCATGTGGACCATCGGGGTTAAGTACTTTTCCCAAGGATACAACGCGGATGTCCGAATCGATCGCTCAGACGGTCACCCATCGAAAGACTAACGGGGCTCGACGTTTCTTAACTTCGGTGATCTAACGAGAACCGGTTACCGCAACGCCACCGCTCTCCCGGCTAGATTTGTTATTGTATTTCTGAAGCACGTTTGGCCACAAGTTGTTCTCGTGAAATATTATTTTATTATGAGTTCTGGCACGTATACTGTAACAGACATCCAGGAACAATAAGTGGCTGCTGTCAACTCTATGAGTTGATTACACATATTTTCGTGTTCAAAACCCCAAACTCCATTTTGATATATAATGTGTGTGTGTGTGTGTGTGTGTGTGTGTGTGTGTGTGTGTGTGTGTGTGTGTGTGTGGTGTGTGTGTGTGTGTGTGTGTGTGTGTGTGTGTGTGTGTGTGTGTGTGTGTGTGTGTGTGTGTGTGTGTGTGTGTGTGTTTAATTTGAATTTAACGAATACCAAAGGTGGGAATTTCAGTATAAACACAACTCTCTTACTTGAATAGCACCTTAATTTGAATTGGAGGAATATCAGAGGTGGGTATTTCAAAGTAAAGAAATTTCTCTTACTTATGAGGCACTGCTTTTGGGAAAAGACAACACTGCCTGCATTTTGTATTGAACATGGATTCCCCGTTCGAAGGAAATGTACAAATCACTCGATACCTCGAATTTCCATTGAAAAACAAAATCATAATTCTGAGAAATTTCAATATATTTCATGATACCTTGCACAGAATAAGGCAATCGGGCAATTTTTTGCAATAATAGTATGCTGTATTGAGGCGATATTTATCATTATTTGATTGCTTTTCTGTGCTTTTTCCATCCGATGACGTTGACAGGAAATCGAAAGTAATTACAACGTAAACAGAGCAAACATTTTGAAATTTACCCCATTGAACTTTGTCACTAGGTTTTAAAGAATTTTGATGGCCTAGCTTTGTTCTTGGATATTTGAAGCACATTTGGCCACAAGTTGTTCTCGTGAAATATTATTGTATTATCAGTTCCTGAACGAACATGGTAGAAGGCTTCCAGGAAGCAGTGGTGCCTGCTGTTAAGTCCGTGAGTTGATTACATACGTGTTCCGTGTTCTATACATCTCTACCTTCATTTTGATGTATAATTTGAGTTTATTTAATTTGCATTTAGGGAATATCAGAGATGGGAATTTAAAATAAACAAAACGGGAGGAGAGATAAATGGGGGAGCAGGGGTTCGAACTGTCGACCTCTAGCACACACAGCGACCGATTTACCACGAGACTAGGAGATCGGGACCAACCAGGCTGGATGTTAAATGACCTTTATACCCTGGCCGATACACTGGTGGGGTCCGTAATGTCAACTGTACAAGTTGGAGCTATTTGCACATTGTGCAAATGCGAACAACACGTTAATGGTAAACTTCCCTTCAACCACTGCTAGTCCTTCGGGTGCCGGTGTGACAGGAATGGAAGTCCGTAGGAAAATTGGTACCTCTGGACTATTATTCCGCGGAATTATAGTCCTAGGTCTAACATTTCTAGGAATAGTAGTCCGCCGAACTACTATTCCTAGAAATGTTAGACCTAGGACTATAATTCCGTGGAATAATAGTCCAGAGGGACTAACGTTCCTACGGACTTCCATTCCTTTTACACCGGTTTAGTAAGTTAGGAAGTTAATTGCAGATAGCTGGTGCAGGATGGTTCTCTCTGTACTGTCCATCCTCTTTCATCCGACACAATACAAATCAGATTGGGGAAAGAGTCGCGATACCGGAGTAATAAACAGACAAATGAAATTCACCACTACAATCTTTAAGTATTCTGTGTATTTTGAGCTAAAAGATGTTTCTTTCACAGAATGATTTGTGGTATAATGGCTCTTCTTAGAACTCCTACAACATATGGAGCTAAACAGGGGAGGCGGGCAGTCTCATGATTCCATGTGATATAGTATCCGTCATTTATGGATAGCATTCTTTCAAAGCGTGTGTATAGTTTGGTTGGGGAGAAGCGTTTTATTTCAGTTTTACAATTTAGATGCCTGAATAGTTTTTTCGTCTTGATTTTCCGCTCGCGGTTTTATCTGCAATATTTTTCGATATGGATGTGTAGAGCCGGGAGTCACGATAGGTAGGGAAACCATTCACGTTACAACAATTAGCATTTCACAGATGAAGTTCACATTCCTACGAGCATCCACATGGGGAATTCTGGGTTCCTACCGGTTCCTACCTCTTCATCTGTTAATCCCGAGACAGAATTAACTTATCATATATCATATTGAAGGTGAATGAATATTTTAGAGGAGAACCATTTGATTTCAGTTTTAGGTTCAGATTCGACTTGTTTCATCATTTGGTGGGCATTCGGTATCTCAATACGCATGTCGTAGTTTTGGTCAGCTGGCCTTTAAGACTCTTTGTTTCACAGAAGCGAATGGTAACTCTGTGGACCTAAGAAAGTTATGTACAGTTTGAGAGAAGTCACTTTCCAAGCTTCCCAGATTTATGATCGCGAAGAATTGTTAGCCAATTTGCATGATTACTAGCTTTAGTAGTAGGTCATTTGATGTGTTGGTCAGAATTAATTCTGTGCCAGTATTAATTCAGGTAGGTCACATAGAAAAAACTGGGATTCGTAGGAAAGTTCAAGCCTTTCATGTAAAAGCAGATGTTTGAAACTACGGTCTCTTCTATTCTAAGTAGCGAACTTCCATACGCCAGTTCTCCAACTGATAATTCAACGTGTATCATAACGCGAATGGGATGTTCACTCAACAAACAGAAACTGTTAAATGTAATATATATTTCACAAGAATAAAATCATGCACAATGGCAAATTTTACGTGCGCCATTTACTCGTTAAGTTAACTAAAATCTGTTTTTTTTTAAAATTTTGCCAGTGATTACCCTTAAGAATTTGTCAAAACAAAATTCAAAATTATTTTGGGCTATTTTATGATGCAAAATTTATCAACATATAAGAATACCATTGTTTTCCCATTTTCCGCTGCTCAAATCGCTTGTTTTGACTGAATAAATCAACTTGAAGTTGAGCCGTAGGTTCACGCACAGTATCACTTTTTTCTTCCATTATAATAGCAGAACTCGGAGTTTCACTCCTAGATTTATAAAACATGAGGCAAAGTCTTAAAACAGCATCCATCCACATTCTTTCTGAACAGTCTGAATGAATAATCTTCAGTTCAATTTTTTTTAGAGTTCTATCAATTCAAAATATAGCTGTTACAGCCGACAGAAATAAACTTGTCAACTCCAATCGTTTGTTTTTTCAGAACCTCGACATGAAGTCGACATCTGCAATTTGGAAGTCTGCAGTATTTTCGACTGAACCACAACAGCGTCAGCCAAAAAGACGGAGGAAAGAGTGTCGGAAACAAATGACGCCTTTCAGAAGCTGATTTTGATTGTGTCCTTTTGATAAGGGAAACGCTTTTCTTATCAACGACTGAAGAAACCCCGAATAGCAATGACACTTAAATATCCATCATTCGAGGCATCTAAACAACTCATTTCCAGAGACTTGAAGGTTTTTGTCCAAAGGGGAGACCAAGCCTCGTGGGGTTATTTTGGGGCCGAGAGATATTTCTTTATACATAATGACGTATGTAGATTACTAACGGTTTGGGAGTGTATGATTTTGAATTTTCTTTGGATATCCCCAAGTATAGTCCCACAATTGTTCAGTTGTATGGAATGAGCTTTCGTCTACATCGTCCATCAAAGGTTGTCAATGGTCATTTAGAGGACAAGTCCAATTTTCAAATTCTTATCAGTTATCAGGGGAGCAGATTGTCGATATGGGTACTTATACCCAAAGTATCAGACTATCATCATTAACGCCTTAACTATGTTTGATTCCGCCAACCATTTCATTTCACCACTGCAAGAAACTCCGTCGCCCAACCCCCCTCCCCCCCACACACACACTCAAAACACGGAAACACATAGAAGCTATAGACAAGGGAGAGCATTTACGCAACGGCTGATGCATGTATATTTTATAAGAGTTCACATGAGTGCTTTCATGTAGAGGTCCTGGGAACTACAGTGGTGTTGTTAACTGGGGTGGACACGTTGTGCTTTACTGCTTTAATATGATCCAGGACCCAAAGCCTTGTGTGTTTCATCTCTGAAGGGACAACGTATTTGTAAACAATAGGCTAAACCCCATGTTGTTATGTTTAATACCAATGATTGATTTGGGTATGAATACTGGGTGGGTGTGACCTAAAATACCAGGAAGGTGGGTGGTGCTTAATTGCTGATTCTTTGGAACTTTGAAATTGCTTTTTCCTAATAGATTTGCTCCCTACATCGGAGGGCCCTCGCATTTTCAGAAATGTCAATGTAAGTGATATATGGACGATTCTGTACCACACAAACATGCGTAACGTGACAGGGTATAGATTGGATGTTTGTACAAGAATATGGACGGGTAAAAAATAAATGCCACTTTGGTAAAAATTCACGAATATTCGAAAATGCGTTTTTGTAATCAAGATTTTCAATGGATTAATGGGTCTTTATCTTTATCAAGATGTTCTGGATGTTGGCTCGTAACATCTGCACTGTTTATTTAAACCTTTTTGAGATAGTTAGGTTCAAATTTGGACAGCGGCTGGTGATATTTTGCACCAAAATAAGTGCCAACATCAGTCAGTTGTTACTATTTATAGTAACTCTGAATGCTAGGACAATGTTTCTCCGGTCTGAAGAACTAAGCAGATCCCCATTAAAAAATCGTTTCGTCTTCTCAGTTATTACCCTGGTTTATAGTGTAACTTATCACAGCTGCTTTGTTTGTTAAAAACTGGCATATTTTCCTATACCCACTTATGTACTCGAAAATGAACGTTATTATCTCCTCTGGAAATAGAATGCTGGAGGTCTTACGATTTAAAGTTTTCTATTTATATTTTACCACAAGAGAACGAATCGGGCTGTAGCTCAGTAAGTTCATGCGTTCACCTTGCTGTACGAAAAGTGCTCTTTCAATGCGATGTGAGTTCAAAACCCACCTGCTCTTAGATTTTGCTCATTATTCTAACACACACATTTTTCGCTTTGTTGTAGTTGCTTCTTCATCGATAGAGCATATTTTCGCAAATTAGCTGATCAAAAGGCTGAGATACTCCACAATGACGGTATTTAAATAAACATGCTGGAAAACGACCACCTGCCTAAAAGAAAGACCATTTCTCTAATTGTCTAATGTGGGGCGCTGTTATATTGCCAAAATAAAATTCCAGTAACGAGACGATAATCGCCGTCTAATGATGCCTTTTGTCCGTTCAGCGCCACTGTCTGCCAGATTCATTGCTTCCTTGAAATAAAATATTGCGAATATTCTCGTCTGCACTTAATAAATAGCCCTTTTGACTAACTAAATGCAGTGACACTGTTTTGTTCCAACCATTAACAATGCATTTCTTCTCCGTCATGTCTGTGGTGTGGCCCTTAATTTCAGCAGTCGAAGCGGGAGCAATTTGCGGTTTTTGCAAATGCGTATAATACGTTAATGGTACACTAGCCTTCAAACAATGCTTGCCCTGTGTGTGCCGGCTTAATAGCTTTAGAAGTAAGGAAGTAGAGAGCTGCCTCAGGGTGGTTCTGTCCGTGCTATCTGTCCTATTTCATCCTACGCAAAACAAATCAGGTTGTTCAAATCGCCGCGATACCCTAATAATAAACAAAGAAATGCATTCCATCACTACAAAGTTGAAATATTCTGTGTATTTTGACTTTGTGCGTGAACCTCGGCCCCAAAATAATCCCGCCAAGCTAGGCCTCCCTCGAGAAAAAAAACCTTCAAGTGGCTGCAAATGAGTTTCTTAGATGCCTCTAATGACTGATATACAAACGTCATTGCCGTTCGGGGATTACTCAGTTGTAGATAAGGAAGGCCTTTTCTTTTTTCAGAAAGGAAGAATCGAAATCGGCTTCTTAAAGGCGTCATTTGTTTTTCGACACACTTGCCTCTGTCTCTCTGGTTAGAATACGCTGTGGAAGTATACTCGAAAATACTGCAGTCTTCCAAATCGTAGACGTTGCTTTCTTGTAGAAGTACTGAAAAACAAACGATCGGAATTGACAAGTTTCTTTCTGTCGGCTGTAACAGATATATTTTAAATAGACAGAACACTGAAAAACAAGAACAGAAGATCATTCAGTCAGTCTGTTTAGAAAGAATGTGGATGGATTCTCTTTGAAGAGTTTGTCTTGTGTTTCATATACCTAACGCGTGAAGCTCCGAAACATGATTTTATAGTGCACAGAAAAGTGGAACTGTACTTGAACCTACGGCTGTCATTGCCGGAGAAGCTGAATTTAGGCTTACAGTGATACCCATTGTTTACTTCATGTTGATTTATGTCATTAGAACAATCGATTCAGCAGGCGGAAAGTGAAAAGAAGGATACTTTTATAAGGTAAACGAAAGGATTCAATGACCAATGGAAAAATTCGACTGATGTGACATTTGGAGTATGGAAAACACAAATCTAAGGCGTGACACGTGGAAAAACCCCAATAATAAAATGGCTAGATTAGACTACTTCCTCCCGGTCACAGATTTACAAATTTTTCACCAAACGTTGGACATTTACATACGCTACAGATATGATCACAACCCTATAGCCATAACTCCGTCCTTCATTAGTTAACCAAGAGGAAGAGGCTTCCGTAAATTCAACAAGTGTTTTAAAGGAGCCAGAATATATCTCGGCGGTAAAAGCCGTAATTGCAGGGACAGTTCGTCAGTGCTCCACTCCAAATAATAATAATAATAATAATATTAAAAATAATAATAATAATAGTAATAATTATAATAATAACGAGACGGGCGGTTATGACTGCAGGGCAGATCATAAAAAGTATACACTCCGTTCCATGTTCAGTAGATTGTGACGAGAGTTTTTGGAGCAGCGACTCGAAATTTTCAGCGTTTGTTCCATCTCTGCCAAGCCGAATCACGTCGCTGAAAAATCCAGAAACCGAGCACTTGTCCCGTGGAAACGTCACGCGCCTGCGCATACGCTCTTTTGGAATTCGAGAATGAAGAAATGCGAAATTCGTGTCGCTCTTTATGGCATGTGATCCAGCAACTATTCATGAACAATGAGTGAAAATTTCATGCAAATCCGCCGAGAATTGGTCGAGATACAGCGTTTTGAAGAGAGGAAGTAAATTTTTTCGATTTGGTCTTTTTCAAGCCGGTGCGAAAGAAGACGTTGGGAATGGGCGCAGACTGCCCTCCTGTCCCCTCTCTGGGGTAGTTCCTCTTAAAAGTTACGATTGTGTGTGACTGGTGATGAGTTGGCTGTAAATCGAAGTTGCTTCTTCAAAACTGCTACCAAGGGATCACAACGCAACCTTTAAACCTAAGAGAATCATCAGAAGTTAAAAGTCAAAAGAAATTGGCGGTAAGTAGGTTTTTGACATGCAGGAAAAGATTGACGAAACTTTGCATACTGGACATTAAAGTATCACTTCAGACATACACGGACTGTGCCCAGACCGCTGAAGGCAGCGACTTGAAATTTTCAGGACTTGTTCTACGACGCCTGGCCAACATTTTGGCATCTCGATCGAGTGTCTGGACCGCGTGGAAGCACCATGCGCCGCGTGAGAAGTGCGAGTACTATTCGTCCGGACTCTCTCAGTTTGGAATGGACCTGGGCAGTATTGTTGACGACCATAGAGCTGCGATTGAGCATAATTTCCAGGTCTCGGTGCCACATTGCCAAACAGGCTCCAGGTATAATCGTTTGTCTCAACATCGTCCTCACCACTCGTAGTTTATACCGTTGTCATACATTAATGTAGCCTCTTTTCATTTTCGCAACTTTCGAGCCAGAACGCCGCCAATGTGGGAAAGTTTCTTTTTCAGTGCTTCTACAGGAAAGCAACCTCTGCGATTTGGAAGACTGCCATATTTTCGATTATACCTCCACAAGGTCTTCTAATCAGAAAGACGGAGGTAAGTGTGTCTAAAATCAAATGATGCCTTTCAGAAGCTTATTTTGATTGTTTTCTTATCAAACCGGAAAGGCCTTCCTTATATACGACTTAGCAAACCCCGAATAGCAATGACCCTTAAATATCAGTCATTAGAGGCATCTAAGACAGTCATTTAACGGGAGGCCAATTATTTTGGGGTCCGAGAGATATTTCTACATACATAATGACGAGCATGACGTGTAACGGTGTGTGACTTGATTAGGGTGGATTTGCTTTGGATACTCCCAAGTATAGTCTCATATTTGTTCAGTGCTATGGGATGAGCTTTCAATTGTATTGTCCAACTACCACACAGAGGTTATCAGTGGTCGTTTTGAGTGAAGAGAGTACGTTTTGAACAAATCCAGTTTTCAAATTCTTTTACAGTTATCAGAGGTGCAGATTTTCGATATATGTGCTTATATCCCAAATCTCAGAATATCATGATTAATGCCTTTCAGTGGAGGGCTCGGCTGAACTATGTTTGATTCCACCAACCATTTCACCACTGCACACCCCGCTCCAGACACACACACACACTCAAACACATAGAAGCAAAAGACAAGGGAGAGCATTCACGCAACAGCTGATGCATGTATATTTTATAAGAGTTCACATGAGTGTATTCTTGTAGGGGCCCTGGGAACTACAGTAGTTTTATTAACTGGGGTGGACACGTTGTGCTTTACTGCTTTAATATGACCTAAGACTCAAAGCCTTGTGTGTTTCTTCTCTGAAGAGACTACGTGATTGCAACCAATAGGCTAAACTTCATTTTGTTGTGTTTAATGGCAATGCTTTAGGCATGAATACTGGGTGGATGTGACCTAAAATAACAGTAAACAATTAGGTGGTGGTTAAATGCTGAATCTTTAGAACTTTGAAATTGCTTTTCCTAATAGGTGTGCTTCCTACATCGGAGGGTCCTCGCATTTTCAGAAATGTCAATGTTATTGATATATGGGCGATTCTATACCACGGAAACATACGTAGCGTGACTGAGAATAGATTGAATGCTTGGACAAGAATATGGACAGGGGTAAAAAATGAGTGCCAATTTGGTAAAATTTCACAAATTTTCGAAAATGCGCTTTTTGACAAACCAGATTTTCAATGGGTTAAAAGGGTCTTTCTCTTGATTGAGATGTTCTAGATTTTGGCTCCGAACATTTGCACATTCTATTCACTCCTTTTGCGGATATTTGTGTTCAAATTTTGACACCGGCTGATGATATTTTGTACCAAAATAAGTGCCAACATAAGTCAATTGTTACTATTTATAGTAACTCTGAATGGTATGACAATATTACTCCGGTCTGAACAACTAAACAGATCCCTACCAAAAAAATCGTCTGCTCAGTCATTACGCTGGTTTATAGCGTAACTTATCACAGCTGCTTTGCTTCTGTTCATTTTTTTTATTAAAACCTAGCACTAGCATATTTTCCTATACCGCTTCATGTACTCGAAAATAGAAGTTTTTATCTACTCTGGAAACTGAATGATGTAGATCTTACGACTTCAAGGTCTCTATTTATATTTCGCAACAAGAGAACGAGTCGGGCTGTAGCTCAGTAAGTTCCGGCGTTCACTTTGCTGTATGAAAAGTGCGCGTTCAATGCGATGTGAGTTCAAAACCCACCTGTTCTTAGATTTTGCTCATTATCCTAACACATACATTTTTCGCTTTGTTGTGGTTGCATCGTCATCTGTAAAACATGTTTTCGCACATTAGCCGGTCAAAAGGCTGGAATACTCCACAATCAGTATATTTAAACAAAAATGTTGGAAAACAACCAATTGCCCCAAAAAGACAGACCATTTCTCTGCAGGCCATATTGTGTAATTAGAGGCGATGTTACGTTCCAAAGATTAAGTCAAATAACGAGACGATAATCACTGTCTGATGATGGCTTGTGTCTGCTCAGCACCACTGTCTGCCAGATTTAGTGTTTCCTTGAAATGAAAGATATTAAAAAGTCTCTACTCCACTTAATAAATAGTCCTTGTGACTAACTAAAAGAGTATATGCACTGACACTGTTTTATTACCATCATAAGCAAAGCTTTTCTTCTCCGTTATGTCAGTGGGGAGACCCTTAATTTCAGCTGTCCATGTGGGAGCAATTTGCGCATTTTGCAAATGCGTACAACACGTTGATGATTCACTTGCCTTCAACTAATGCTAGCCCTTCGTGTATCGGTTTAGTAAGTTAGGGAGTTAGGTAGTAGATAGCTGACGCAGGATGGTTCTCTCCGTGCTATCCGTCCTCTTCCATCCAACACAATATAAATCAGGTTGATGAAAGACTCGCGATAAAGCAATAATAAATAAATAAATGCAATACAATACTACAAGCTTTAAATATTCTTTGTATTTTGAGCTAAAAAATGTTTCTTTCACAGAATGACCGGTGGTATAATCGCTCTACTTACAAGGTAGACAACTTTTGGAGCTAAACAGGGGCAGCCGACAGGTGTCATGATTCCATGTGCCAGAGTGTCTGCCATGTATGGATTGCATACTTTCTAAGCGTGTGTACGGGATAGTTTGGTCCGGGTGGGTGTGGAGGGGGGGGGGGGGGATTTTATTTCAGTTTTACATTTTCGAACTCTAACTTCTCCTTTCGTCTTGATTTGGCGCTAGCGGTTTTATCTGGAATATTTTTCGATAAGGATATGTAGAACAGGGGGTCACGATGGGTAAGGTAAGCCTTCACGTTACAACAATTAGTGTGTCACAGATGAAGTTTACATTCCTACGAGCATCCACATGGGGCATTCTAGGTTCTTACCTCTGTTTATCCCGGGTCAGCATTAAGTTTATGTATCATATTAAAGGTGAATGAATATTTTGTAGGGGGACCGACCGTATGATTTGGGTTTTAGGTTCACATTCGACTTGTTTCAGCATTTGGTGGGCATTCGCTACCTCAACACTCTGGTCGTGGTTTTGATGGACTGTCCTTTAAGACTTTTTGTTTCAAACAAGCGAATGGTAACGTTGGTTCATATTGTAGCCCTAAGAAAGTTATGTACAGTTAAAGAAGAGTCACTTTCCAAACTTCCCAGATTTATTATCGTGAAGAATTGGTAGCCGATTTGTGTGATTACAAGCTTTAAGAACAGGTCAAGTTCTGTGTTGGGCCATATATGTTCGGTGTCAGTATTAATTCAGGTAGGTCACACAGAGAAATTGGGATTCGTTGGAAAGTTCAAGCATTTCATGTAACAGTCGAAGGTCGAAACTATAGACTCTTTCTATTCTAAGTTGAGAACTTGTATAAGCCAGTGTTGCAACTAAGAATCATGATAACGTGAATGAGGTGTTCACTCACCACACAGTAACTGTTAAAATATCTTCTATAATTCGGAAGATAATATTTCACAAGAATAAAATCATGAACAATGAAAAATTTTACGTGTGCCATTTATTGGTTTAGTGAACTAAAAAAAATTTTTTTTAACAATTTTTGCCTATGGTTACCCTTATGCAATTTATCAAAAAAACTTCAAAAATTTTTTGGCCCATTTTATGATGCAGAAATGTTCTACATATTAAAATAACATTCTTTGCACATTTCCTTCTGCTGAAATTGCTTCTTCTCACTGAATAAATCAATTTCAAGTAAACAATGGGTAGGCCTAAATTCAGTTTTTCCGGCATCACAGCCGTAGGTTCACGCAAAGTGTCACTTTTCTCTACATTTTAAAATCATCACTCGGAGTTTCACTCGTTAGATATATGAAACACGAGGCAAACTCTTCAAAGAGAATCCATCCATCCATATTCTTTCTAAACAGACTGACTCAATGATCTTCTCTTCATGTTTTTTAGTGTTCTATCTATTTAAAATATAGCTCTTACAGCCGACCAAAAGAAACTTGTCAATTCCAATCGTTTCTTTTTCAGTGCTTCTACAGGAAAGCAACCTCTGCGATTTGGAAGACTGCCATATTTTCGATTATACCTCCACAAGGTCTTCTAATCAGAAAGACGGAGGTAAGTGTGTCTAAAATCAAATGATGCCTTTCAGAAGCTTATTTTGATTGTTTTCTTATCAAACCGGAAAGGCCTTCCTTATATACGACTTAGCAAACCCCGAATAGCAATGACCCTTAAATATCAGTCATTAGAGGCATCTAAGACAGTCATTTAACGGGAGGCCAATTATTTTGGGGTCCGAGAGATATTTCTACATACATAATGACGAGCATGACGTGTAACGGTGTGTGACTTGATTAGGGTGGATTTGCTTTGGATACTCCCAAGTATAGTCTCATATTTGTTCAGTGCTATGGGATGAGCTTTCAATTGTATTGTCCAACTACCACACAGAGGTTATCAGTGGTCGTTTTGAGTGAAGAGAGTACGTTTTGAACAAATCCAGTTTTCAAATTCTTTTACAGTTATCAGAGGTGCAGATTTTCGATATATGTGCTTATATCCCAAATCTCAGAATATCATGATTAATGCCTTTCAGTGGAGGGCTCGGCTGAACTATGTTTGATTCCACCAACCATTTCACCACTGCACACCCCGCTCCAGACACACACACACACTCAAACACATAGAAGCAAAAGACAAGGGAGAGCATTCACGCAACAGCTGATGCATGTATATTTTATAAGAGTTCACATGAGTGTATTCTTGTAGGGGCCCTGGGAACTACAGTAGTTTTATTAACTGGGGTGGACACGTTGTGCTTTACTGCTTTAATATGACCTAAGACTCAAAGCCTTGTGTGTTTCTTCTCTGAAGAGACTACGTGATTGCAACCAATAGGCTAAACTTCATTTTGTTGTGTTTAATGGCAATGCTTTAGGCATGAATACTGGGTGGATGTGACCTAAAATAACAGTAAACAATTAGGTGGTGGTTAAATGCTGAATCTTTAGAACTTTGAAATTGCTTTTCCTAATAGGTGTGCTTCCTACATCGGAGGGTCCTCGCATTTTCAGAAATGTCAATGTTATTGATATATGGGCGATTCTATACCACGGAAACATACGTAGCGTGACTGAGAATAGATTGAATGCTTGGACAAGAATATGGACAGGGGTAAAAAATGAGTGCCAATTTGGTAAAATTTCACAAATTTTCGAAAATGCGCTTTTTGACAAACCAGATTTTCAATGGGTTAAAAGGGTCTTTCTCTTGATTGAGATGTTCTAGATTTTGGCTCCGAACATTTGCACATTCTATTCACTCCTTTTGCGGATATTTGTGTTCAAATTTTGACACCGGCTGATGATATTTTGTACCAAAATAAGTGCCAACATAAGTCAATTGTTACTATTTATAGTAACTCTGAATGGTATGACAATATTACTCCGGTCTGAACAACTAAACAGATCCCTACCAAAAAAATCGTCTGCTCAGTCATTACGCTGGTTTATAGCGTAACTTATCACAGCTGCTTTGCTTCTGTTCATTTTTTTTATTAAAACCTAGCACTAGCATATTTTCCTATACCGCTTCATGTACTCGAAAATAGAAGTTTTTATCTACTCTGGAAACTGAATGATGTAGATCTTACGACTTCAAGGTCTCTATTTATATTTCGCAACAAGAGAACGAGTCGGGCTGTAGCTCAGTAAGTTCCGGCGTTCACTTTGCTGTATGAAAAGTGCGCGTTCAATGCGATGTGAGTTCAAAACCCACCTGTTCTTAGATTTTGCTCATTATCCTAACACATACATTTTTCGCTTTGTTGTGGTTGCATCGTCATCTGTAAAACATGTTTTCGCACATTAGCCGGTCAAAAGGCTGGAATACTCCACAATCAGTATATTTAAACAAAAATGTTGGAAAACAACCAATTGCCCCAAAAAGACAGACCATTTCTCTGCAGGCCATATTGTGTAATTAGAGGCGATGTTACGTTCCAAAGATTAAGTCAAATAACGAGACGATAATCACTGTCTGATGATGGCTTGTGTCTGCTCAGCACCACTGTCTGCCAGATTTAGTGTTTCCTTGAAATGAAAGATATTAAAAAGTCTCTACTCCACTTAATAAATAGTCCTTGTGACTAACTAAAAGAGTATATGCACTGACACTGTTTTATTACCATCATAAGCAAAGCTTTTCTTCTCCGTTATGTCAGTGGGGAGACCCTTAATTTCAGCTGTCCATGTGGGAGCAATTTGCGCATTTTGCAAATGCGTACAACACGTTGATGATTCACTTGCCTTCAACTAATGCTAGCCCTTCGTGTATCGGTTTAGTAAGTTAGGGAGTTAGGTAGTAGATAGCTGACGCAGGATGGTTCTCTCCGTGCTATCCGTCCTCTTCCATCCAACACAATATAAATCAGGTTGATGAAAGACTCGCGATAAAGCAATAATAAATAAATAAATGCAATACAATACTACAAGCTTTAAATATTCTTTGTATTTTGAGCTAAAAAATGTTTCTTTCACAGAATGACCGGTGGTATAATCGCTCTACTTACAAGGTAGACAACTTTTGGAGCTAAACAGGGGCAGCCGACAGGTGTCATGATTCCATGTGCCAGAGTGTCTGCCATGTATGGATTGCATACTTTCTAAGCGTGTGTACGGGATAGTTTGGTCCGGGTGGGTGTGGAGGGGGGGGGGGGGATTTTATTTCAGTTTTACATTTTCGAACTCTAACTTCTCCTTTCGTCTTGATTTGGCGCTAGCGGTTTTATCTGGAATATTTTTCGATAAGGATATGTAGAACAGGGGGTCACGATGGGTAAGGTAAGCCTTCACGTTACAACAATTAGTGTGTCACAGATGAAGTTTACATTCCTACGAGCATCCACATGGGGCATTCTAGGTTCTTACCTCTGTTTATCCCGGGTCAGCATTAAGTTTATGTATCATATTAAAGGTGAATGAATATTTTGTAGGGGGACCGACCGTATGATTTGGGTTTTAGGTTCACATTCGACTTGTTTCAGCATTTGGTGGGCATTCGCTACCTCAACACTCTGGTCGTGGTTTTGATGGACTGTCCTTTAAGACTTTTTGTTTCAAACAAGCGAATGGTAACGTTGGTTCATATTGTAGCCCTAAGAAAGTTATGTACAGTTAAAGAAGAGTCACTTTCCAAACTTCCCAGATTTATTATCGTGAAGAATTGGTAGCCGATTTGTGTGATTACAAGCTTTAAGAACAGGTCAAGTTCTGTGTTGGGCCATATATGTTCGGTGTCAGTATTAATTCAGGTAGGTCACACAGAGAAATTGGGATTCGTTGGAAAGTTCAAGCATTTCATGTAACAGTCGAAGGTCGAAACTATAGACTCTTTCTATTCTAAGTTGAGAACTTGTATAAGCCAGTGTTGCAACTAAGAATCATGATAACGTGAATGAGGTGTTCACTCACCACACAGTAACTGTTAAAATATCTTCTATAATTCGGAAGATAATATTTCACAAGAATAAAATCATGAACAATGAAAAATTTTACGTGTGCCATTTATTGGTTTAGTGAACTAAAAAAAATTTTTTTTAACAATTTTTGCCTATGGTTACCCTTATGCAATTTATCAAAAAAACTTCAAAAATTTTTTGGCCCATTTTATGATGCAGAAATGTTCTACATATTAAAATAACATTCTTTGCACATTTCCTTCTGCTGAAATTGCTTCTTCTCACTGAATAAATCAATTTCAAGTAAACAATGGGTAGGCCTAAATTCAGTTTTTCCGGCATCACAGCCGTAGGTTCACGCAAAGTGTCACTTTTCTCTACATTTTAAAATCATCACTCGGAGTTTCACTCGTTAGATATATGAAACACGAGGCAAACTCTTCAAAGAGAATCCATCCATCCATATTCTTTCTAAACAGACTGACTCAATGATCTTCTCTTCATGTTTTTTAGTGTTCTATCTATTTAAAATATAGCTCTTACAGCCGACCAAAAGAAACTTGTCAATTCCAATCGTTTCTTTTTCAGTGCTTCTACAGGAAAGCAACCTCTGCGATTTGGAAGACTGCCATATTTTCGATTATACCTCCACAAGGTCTTCTAATCAGAAAGACGGAGGTAAGTGTGTCTAAAATCAAATGATGCCTTTCAGAAGCTTATTTTGATTGTTTTCTTATCAAACCGGAAAGGCCTTCCTTATATACGACTTAGCAAACCCCGAATAGCAATGACCCTTAAATATCAGTCATTAGAGGCATCTAAGACAGTCATTTAACGGGAGGCCAATTATTTTGGGGTCCGAGAGATATTTCTACATACATAATGACGAGCATGACGTGTAACGGTGTGTGACTTGATTAGGGTGGATTTGCTTTGGATACTCCCAAGTATAGTCTCATATTTGTTCAGTGCTATGGGATGAGCTTTCAATTGTATTGTCCAACTACCACACAGAGGTTATCAGTGGTCGTTTTGAGTGAAGAGAGTACGTTTTGAACAAATCCAGTTTTCAAATTCTTTTACAGTTATCAGAGGTGCAGATTTTCGATATATGTGCTTATATCCCAAATCTCAGAATATCATGATTAATGCCTTTCAGTGGAGGGCTCGGCTGAACTATGTTTGATTCCACCAACCATTTCACCACTGCACACCCCGCTCCAGACACACACACACACTCAAACACATAGAAGCAAAAGACAAGGGAGAGCATTCACGCAACAGCTGATGCATGTATATTTTATAAGAGTTCACATGAGTGTATTCTTGTAGGGGCCCTGGGAACTACAGTAGTTTTATTAACTGGGGTGGACACGTTGTGCTTTACTGCTTTAATATGACCTAAGACTCAAAGCCTTGTGTGTTTCTTCTCTGAAGAGACTACGTGATTGCAACCAATAGGCTAAACTTCATTTTGTTGTGTTTAATGGCAATGCTTTAGGCATGAATACTGGGTGGATGTGACCTAAAATAACAGTAAACAATTAGGTGGTGGTTAAATGCTGAATCTTTAGAACTTTGAAATTGCTTTTCCTAATAGGTGTGCTTCCTACATCGGAGGGTCCTCGCATTTTCAGAAATGTCAATGTTATTGATATATGGGCGATTCTATACCACGGAAACATACGTAGCGTGACTGAGAATAGATTGAATGCTTGGACAAGAATATGGACAGGGGTAAAAAATGAGTGCCAATTTGGTAAAATTTCACAAATTTTCGAAAATGCGCTTTTTGACAAACCAGATTTTCAATGGGTTAAAAGGGTCTTTCTCTTGATTGAGATGTTCTAGATTTTGGCTCCGAACATTTGCACATTCTATTCACTCCTTTTGCGGATATTTGTGTTCAAATTTTGACACCGGCTGATGATATTTTGTACCAAAATAAGTGCCAACATAAGTCAATTGTTACTATTTATAGTAACTCTGAATGGTATGACAATATTACTCCGGTCTGAACAACTAAACAGATCCCTACCAAAAAAATCGTCTGCTCAGTCATTACGCTGGTTTATAGCGTAACTTATCACAGCTGCTTTGCTTCTGTTCATTTTTTTTATTAAAACCTAGCACTAGCATATTTTCCTATACCGCTTCATGTACTCGAAAATAGAAGTTTTTATCTACTCTGGAAACTGAATGATGTAGATCTTACGACTTCAAGGTCTCTATTTATATTTCGCAACAAGAGAACGAGTCGGGCTGTAGCTCAGTAAGTTACGGCGTTCACTTTGCTGTATGAAAAGTGCGCGTTCAATGCGATGTGAGTTCAAAACCCACCTGTTCTTAGATTTTGCTCATTATCCTAACACATACATTTTTCGCTTTGTTGTGGTTGCATCGTCATCTGTAAAACATGTTTTCGCACATTAGCCGGTCAAAAGGCTGGAATACTCCACAATCAGTATATTTAAACAAAAATGTTGGAAAACAACCAATTGCCCCAAAAAGACAGACCATTTCTCTGCAGGCCATATTGTGTAATTAGAGGCGATGTTACGTTCCAAAGATTAAGTCAAATAACGAGACGATAATCACTGTCTGATGATGGCTTGTGTCTGCTCAGCACCACTGTCTGCCAGATTTAGTGTTTCCTTGAAATGAAAGATATTAAAAAGTCTCTACTCCACTTAATAAATAGTCCTTGTGACTAACTAAAAGAGTATATGCACTGACACTGTTTTATTACCATCATAAGCAAAGCTTTTCTTCTCCGTTATGTCAGTGGGGAGACCCTTAATTTCAGCTGTCCATGTGGGAGCAATTTGCGCATTTTGCAAATGCGTACAACACGTTGATGATTCACTTGCCTTCAACTAATGCTAGCCCTTCGTGTATCGGTTTAGTAAGTTAGGGAGTTAGGTAGTAGATAGCTGACGCAGGATGGTTCTCTCCGTGCTATCCGTCCTCTTCCATCCAACACAATATAAATCAGGTTGATGAAAGACTCGCGATAAAGCAATAATAAATAAATAAATGCAATACAATACTACAAGCTTTAAATATTCTTTGTATTTTGAGCTAAAAAATGTTTCTTTCACAGAATGACCGGTGGTATAATCGCTCTACTTACAAGGTAGACAACTTTTGGAGCTAAACAGGGGCAGCCGACAGGTGTCATGATTCCATGTGCCAGAGTGTCTGCCATGTATGGATTGCATACTTTCTAAGCGTGTGTACGGGATAGTTTGGTCCGGGTGGGTGTGGAGGGGGGGGGGGGGGATTTTATTTCAGTTTTACATTTTCGAACTCTAACTTCTCCTTTCGTCTTGATTTGGCGCTAGCGGTTTTATCTGGAATATTTTTCGATAAGGATATGTAGAACAGGGGGTCACGATGGGTAAGGTAAGCCTTCACGTTACAACAATTAGTGTGTCACAGATGAAGTTTACATTCCTACGAGCATCCACATGGGGCATTCTAGGTTCTTACCTCTGTTTATCCCGGGTCAGCATTAAGTTTATGTATCATATTAAAGGTGAATGAATATTTTGTAGGGGGACCGACCGTATGATTTGGGTTTTAGGTTCACATTCGACTTGTTTCAGCATTTGGTGGGCATTCGCTACCTCAACACTCTGGTCGTGGTTTTGATGGACTGTCCTTTAAGACTTTTTGTTTCAAACAAGCGAATGGTAACGTTGGTTCATATTGTAGCCCTAAGAAAGTTATGTACAGTTAAAGAAGAGTCACTTTCCAAACTTCCCAGATTTATTATCGTGAAGAATTGGTAGCCGATTTGTGTGATTACAAGCTTTAAGAACAGGTCAAGTTCTGTGTTGGGCCATATATGTTCGGTGTCAGTATTAATTCAGGTAGGTCACACAGAGAAATTGGGATTCGTTGGAAAGTTCAAGCATTTCATGTAACAGTCGAAGGTCGAAACTATAGACTCTTTCTATTCTAAGTTGAGAACTTGTATAAGCCAGTGTTGCAACTAAGAATCATGATAACGTGAATGAGGTGTTCACTCACCACACAGTAACTGTTAAAATATCTTCTATAATTCGGAAGATAATATTTCACAAGAATAAAATCATGAACAATGAAAAATTTTACGTGTGCCATTTATTGGTTTAGTGAACTAAAAAAAATTTTTTTTAACAATTTTTGCCTATGGTTACCCTTATGCAATTTATCAAAAAAACTTCAAAAATTTTTTGGCCCATTTTATGATGCAGAAATGTTCTACATATTAAAATAACATTCTTTGCACATTTCCTTCTGCTGAAATTGCTTCTTCTCACTGAATAAATCAATTTCAAGTAAACAATGGGTAGGCCTAAATTCAGTTTTTCCGGCATCACAGCCGTAGGTTCACGCAAAGTGTCACTTTTCTCTACATTTTAAAATCATCACTCGGAGTTTCACTCGTTAGATATATGAAACACGAGGCAAACTCTTCAAAGAGAATCCATCCATCCATATTCTTTCTAAACAGACTGACTCAATGATCTTCTCTTCATGTTTTTTAGTGTTCTATCTATTTAAAATATAGCTCTTACAGCCGACCAAAAGAAACTTGTCAATTCCAATCGTTTCTTTTTCAGTGCTTCTACAGGAAAGCAACCTCTGCGATTTGGAAGACTGCCATATTTTCGATTATACCTCCACAAGGTCTTCTAATCAGAAAGACGGAGGTAAGTGTGTCTAAAATCAAATGATGCCTTTCAGAAGCTTATTTTGATTGTTTTCTTATCAAACCGGAAAGGCCTTCCTTATATACGACTTAGCAAACCCCGAATAGCAATGACCCTTAAATATCAGTCATTAGAGGCATCTAAGACAGTCATTTAACGGGAGGCCAATTATTTTGGGGTCCGAGAGATATTTCTACATACATAATGACGAGCATGACGTGTAACGGTGTGTGACTTGATTAGGGTGGATTTGCTTTGGATACTCCCAAGTATAGTCTCATATTTGTTCAGTGCTATGGGATGAGCTTTCAATTGTATTGTCCAACTACCACACAGAGGTTATCAGTGGTCGTTTTGAGTGAAGAGAGTACGTTTTGAACAAATCCAGTTTTCAAATTCTTTTACAGTTATCAGAGGTGCAGATTTTCGATATATGTGCTTATATCCCAAATCTCAGAATATCATGATTAATGCCTTTCAGTGGAGGGCTCGGCTGAACTATGTTTGATTCCACCAACCATTTCACCACTGCACACCCCGCTCCAGACACACACACACACTCAAACACATAGAAGCAAAAGACAAGGGAGAGCATTCACGCAACAGCTGATGCATGTATATTTTATAAGAGTTCACATGAGTGTATTCTTGTAGGGGCCCTGGGAACTACAGTAGTTTTATTAACTGGGGTGGACACGTTGTGCTTTACTGCTTTAATATGACCTAAGACTCAAAGCCTTGTGTGTTTCTTCTCTGAAGAGACTACGTGATTGCAACCAATAGGCTAAACTTCATTTTGTTGTGTTTAATGGCAATGCTTTAGGCATGAATACTGGGTGGATGTGACCTAAAATAACAGTAAACAATTAGGTGGTGGTTAAATGCTGAATCTTTAGAACTTTGAAATTGCTTTTCCTAATAGGTGTGCTTCCTACATCGGAGGGTCCTCGCATTTTCAGAAATGTCAATGTTATTGATATATGGGCGATTCTATACCACGGAAACATACGTAGCGTGACTGAGAATAGATTGAATGCTTGGACAAGAATATGGACAGGGGTAAAAAATGAGTGCCAATTTGGTAAAATTTCACAAATTTTCGAAAATGCGCTTTTTGACAAACCAGATTTTCAATGGGTTAAAAGGGTCTTTCTCTTGATTGAGATGTTCTAGATTTTGGCTCCGAACATTTGCACATTCTATTCACTCCTTTTGCGGATATTTGTGTTCAAATTTTGACACCGGCTGATGATATTTTGTACCAAAATAAGTGCCAACATAAGTCAATTGTTACTATTTATAGTAACTCTGAATGGTATGACAATATTACTCCGGTCTGAACAACTAAACAGATCCCTACCAAAAAAATCGTCTGCTCAGTCATTACGCTGGTTTATAGCGTAACTTATCACAGCTGCTTTGCTTCTGTTGATTTTTTTTATTAAAACCTAGCACTAGCATATTTTCCTATACCGCTTCATGTACTCGAAAATAGAAGTTTTTATCTACTCTGGAAACTGAATGATGTAGATCTTACGACTTCAAGGTCTCTATTTATATTTCGCAACAAGAGAACGAGTCGGGCTGTAGCTCAGTAAGTTCCGGCGTTCACTTTGCTGTATGAAAAGTGCGCGTTCAATGCGATGTGAGTTCAAAACCCACCTGTTCTTAGATTTTGCTCATTATCCTAACACATACATTTTTCGCTTTGTTGTGGTTGCATCGTCATCTGTAAAACATGTTTTCGCACATTAGCCGGTCAAAAGGCTGGAATACTCCACAATCAGTATATTTAAACAAAAATGTTGGAAAACAACCAATTGCCCCAAAAAGACAGACCATTTCTCTGCAGGCCATATTGTGTAATTAGAGGCGATGTTACGTTCCAAAGATTAAGTCAAATAACGAGACGATAATCACTGTCTGATGATGGCTTGTGTCTGCTCAGCACCACTGTCTGCCAGATTTAGTGTTTCCTTGAAATGAAAGATATTAAAAAGTCTCTACTCCACTTAATAAATAGTCCTTGTGACTAACTAAAAGAGTATATGCACTGACACTGTTTTATTACCATCATAAGCAAAGCTTTTCTTCTCCGTTATGTCAGTGGGGAGACCCTTAATTTCAGCTGTCCATGTGGGAGCAATTTGCGCATTTTGCAAATGCGTACAACACGTTGATGATTCACTTGCCTTCAACTAATGCTAGCCCTTCGTGTATCGGTTTAGTAAGTTAGGGAGTTAGGTAGTAGATAGCTGACGCAGGATGGTTCTCTCCGTGCTATCCGTCCTCTTCCATCCAACACAATATAAATCAGGTTGATGAAAGACTCGCGATAAAGCAATAATAAATAAATAAATGCAATACAATACTACAAGCTTTAAATATTCTTTGTATTTTGAGCTAAAAAATGTTTCTTTCACAGAATGACCGGTGGTATAATCGCTCTACTTACAAGGTAGACAACTTTTGGAGCTAAACAGGGGCAGCCGACAGGTGTCATGATTCCATGTGCCAGAGTGTCTGCCATGTATGGATTGCATACTTTCTAAGCGTGTGTACGGGATAGTTTGGTCCGGGTGGGTGTGGAGGGGGGGGGGGGGATTTTATTTCAGTTTTACATTTTCGAACTCTAACTTCTCCTTTCGTCTTGATTTGGCGCTAGCGGTTTTATCTGGAATATTTTTCGATAAGGATATGTAGAACAGGGGGTCACGATGGGTAAGGTAAGCCTTCACGTTACAACAATTAGTGTGTCACAGATGAAGTTTACATTCCTACGAGCATCCACATGGGGCATTCTAGGTTCTTACCTCTGTTTATCCCGGGTCAGCATTAAGTTTATGTATCATATTAAAGGTGAATGAATATTTTGTAGGGGGACCGACCGTATGATTTGGGTTTTAGGTTCACATTCGACTTGTTTCAGCATTTGGTGGGCATTCGCTACCTCAACACTCTGGTCGTGGTTTTGATGGACTGTCCTTTAAGACTTTTTGTTTCAAACAAGCGAATGGTAACGTTGGTTCATATTGTAGCCCTAAGAAAGTTATGTACAGTTAAAGAAGAGTCACTTTCCAAACTTCCCAGATTTATTATCGTGAAGAATTGGTAGCCGATTTGTGTGATTACAAGCTTTAAGAACAGGTCAAGTTCTGTGTTGGGCCATATATGTTCGGTGTCAGTATTAATTCAGGTAGGTCACACAGAGAAATTGGGATTCGTTGGAAAGTTCAAGCATTTCATGTAACAGTCGAAGGTCGAAACTATAGACTCTTTCTATTCTAAGTTGAGAACTTGTATAAGCCAGTGTTGCAACTAAGAATCATGATAACGTGAATGAGGTGTTCACTCACCACACAGTAA